>OV049924.1:168464253-169001753 GCA_920104205.1 Eupeodes latifasciatus | reverse complement strand
AAAAGGAGAAGAAATTGTGCCTAAATTTATTGAACATATACTTGAAATTCGGAAAAAAATTAAAAAGGTGATTGTAGTTGCTCACAACGGCCAATCATACGATCATCAGTTCGTTTTAAATTATATTTTAGAAAAAACGCACCTATCCCCCGAATAAATAATGCGTGGTACAAAAATAATATTAATGGAAATAGTAAACATAAAATTTATTGACTCCATAAACTATTTTCCTATGGCTTTATCGAAACTTCCAAAAGCATTCGATTTACCTTCTGCTTTAAAGAAAGGTTACTTTCCGTATCTCTTCAATACGAAAGAAAATGAGAGATACATTGGAACATTGCCACCAATGAAATATTATAGTCCAGATACTATGCGAACGGAGGAACGTGCAATTTTTTTAAAATGGTATTCGGAACATAAACATGATTGTTTTGATATGGAGAACGAACTGGCAGAATACTGCAAAAGTGATGTCAAAATTTTGACAGGAGCATGCTTAGAGTTCCGAAAACTATTTCTGAGTCAATGTAACGTTGAGCCATTTATAGAATCGGTAACGATTTCTTCAGCATGCAATTTGTTATATAGACGGAACTTTTTGAAGCCAGACACTATTGGACTAATACCGAAAAACGGCTACAGATGTGTTGACAACCAATCACCAGAAGCTATCAAGTGGATGATTTTGCAAGAAAGAAAAAGAAAAATAAAAATCAGACATTCGTATAAAGGAAAAGAGGTTTTAATCAACGGGGTAAAAGTTGATGGTTTTTGTCAAGAAACCAACCATATTTTTGAGTACCACGGATGCTATTACCATGGCCACCCTCTCTGCTTGAAGCATAGACGGGATGATCCTCTGCACGAAAACGAGAATGACACGTTGAACCGAAGGTATGAGACAACAAAAGCGAGGACAGAAAGACTGAGGGATTTCGGTTACGAGGTAATTGAAATGTGGTCTTGTGTGTTTCGGAAGAATCTCAAGTCGTTTAAAAAAGAAGACAGAGATTTCTTAAACTCCCACCAACTTATTTAAAGTTCCCCTCTAAATCCTCGCGATGCTTTTTATGGCGGTCGAACCGGAAATGTCGTCGATTTCTATAAATGCAAAAAAGGGGAAAAGATAAAGTACATTTATATATGCTCTCTTTACCCGTGGGTGTGTAAGAATGGAAAATTCCCCACTGGACATCCTAAGATCCACATCACTGGTGATGCAGCCTGCTCAACTACGTCGAATTTGGAAGGAATGAATGGGCTCGTAAAATGTAAAATTTTACCGCCAGAAAACCTGCTTCATCCAATTTTACCGATCAAGCAAAATTCTAAGCTCATGTTTTCACTATGTCGAAGCTGTAGTGATGAGAGAAATGTAGAACCATAGTGTTCTCATACTGATGAGCAAAGAGCATTGGTAGGGACTTGGGTAATTGACGAGGTTAATAAAGCAGTGGAAAAAGGATACATCATACTCAATATATTTGAAATATGGGAATATAATTTAGTCCAATATAACCCGGATAAAAAATAAGATGATGGGCTGTTCACATCTATGATGAATAAGTTTCTAAAAATAAAACAAGAAGCATCTGGCTGGCCAAGTGAGTGTTCGTCTCAGCAAAAAAAGGAAAAATATGTTTCTGATTTTCTTCAAAAAGAAAATATTCAGATGGAATTTTCAGAGATATGTAATAATCCAGGAAAGAGATCACTTGCAAAACTGATACTAAATTCGTTTTGGGGAAAGTTTGGACAACGCGAAAATCAACTTCAAACTATCGTTGTGAACAACCCTTCAACTTTCTTTCATTTGCTAACGCATCCATCTATTGAAGTGCTTCACATTCTTCCTGTAAATGAAGAAAACGTTGTCGTTAACTTCGAGATGAAAGAAGAAGCTATCGACTCTTTATCCACAGTAAATGTCTGTGTTGCTGCTTACACAACAACTTTAGCTCGGCTTAAACTTTATAACTACCTGGAGAGCTTAGGAGAAAGAGTTTTGTATTACGATACTGATTCGGTTATTTACATAAGTCGTGAAGGAGAATTCGAACCTCCTACTGGACAATTCATCGGTGATATGACAGACGAATTGGAAACTTATGGAGTTGGAAGCTATATATGAAGCAGAATTCGTTAGTGGAGGACCTAAGAATTTTTCGTATAAAGTGTTTAGTGCAAGAGACAATATGGAATACGTTGTCTGCAAAGTGAAAGGGATTTTTCTTAATTATGCAGCATCTCAACAAATTAATTTTGACTCAATTAAAGAATCTGTACTAAATTCATCTTCTTCAGGCAGTGAAAAAATTTTAATAAAATCAGAAAACATTCGACGAACGAAAGACCATCAGGTTATAACCATTCCAGAAATAAAAACCTACAGCGTTAAATCTGAAAAACGTCGTTTTCTTGAAGACCATAGTTCGCTACCATATGGATTTAAAAGACAACGATACAAGCCTGCTTAAAAATATATAGAAAAACAAACAAACTAATTATGTCAAACATTGTAAAAATTATAATAAAATGTAAAAATGTATTAAAAACTTGTGCTGAAAAATTAACTAATCAAAAAAAAAAAAAAAATGTATGTTGTTTTTATTTCATAAAAATTTTCGAAGCTCGATAGAATCAATAACAAAAAAATATCAAAACAACTAGCGCAACGGAAGCAGCCCCAATGAGAACCTGAATTAACGTATAAAGAAAAACAAACAAAATATTGTTTAAATTTATATATTTTATTTAAACATGTTTACATTTTTCATTTCTGAATTCAAACAATTCTGTTGACTACTTGATCAAGTGGATTATATTCAATGATACGATCATTGAGCATAAGACAGTAAGCTGATGTGTTTGCTGGTATATTTTTCGATGTTCTCATCTCCAGGCGTATGTGGACAGGTCCTGTTTTTAAGGTTTCGTTTTGATGTCTGCAGTCTATAACAAAAATTGGGGAACGCGATTTAAATAGCTCCCAGGAAAGTAATGGTTCGGTGTTAGATTTATTATAGTATGTTTTCTGAAAATCGGTATACATTCTGTACAACAAACTATATCTGTTTCTTTTAAAAGATATATTTAGGTCTTCATGTGGGTAGACATCGGAGTTTAGATAAACTTTTAAGTCTGTTAGATCACAATGATCAAAAAATGTAGGGTCAGCAGATAATTTTTTATTTTTTTCAGTTTGTAGAGCAAGGATAATGTAACGAGGTTTCTCTATTTGTGTTGTTGTCTTCACGTTCCAGATATGATGGGTAGAAGTTGATAGCGTGGGGTATTCATAAAGATCCCAGTTTCGAAAAGCAATTTTCATACAACTATTTTTGTTTATAGATTTGTATAGAGTTAATTTCATAGCATCTGATAAAGTCACATGCGGTATTTTCCATTGAACTTTGTGAAGTTTTATTTGAACATTTTCATCTGTTGGGGATATAAGTGCATTTTCATGAATTCTAGCCCGTGTAATAATTAGATCATGTCGGGCATTTGAGATAATTTTTTTATAATCTTCGGCAAACCCCAAAAGTCTGTTCAGTGGAATACAATAATTAAAATGTAGTGGTTTCAAATTAATAGCTGAGTCGGGGGACCAAGATGCATTCAGTAGCATATCACTTTCATTTTTGGATAAAGATAAATAATTTTTAATCGTTGATGTTATTCCAACATTTCGATTACAGTCAATTTCTTTGCCATTCAGTTCATATCGTATTTCATCAAAGAGAAAAGCCATTATTTACAAGTTTTGTAGTGAGTATCTCTTTTCCATCTGCTTTTGAAATTGTTCCTTTAACATACAAAAAACTTTCTGAAGGAAGAACATTAAGATTTTGATGTTGTATAGAAATCTGAATGATGTCATTGCGATCAAAATTGTTTTGATACGGTGAATAAGTATGAAATTCGTATTTAGAAATACTTTCATTAATCTCCGGTTCTTGAAAAATGTTTAGCATATTTCTCTTTTTTTTTTGTTTTGTTTTTAATGTTTTAATGTGTATCCTAATGATAATACAAAGTCCCGATTATCTTTAGTAAGAAGAGATGTTACCGCAGTTGAGTTCGAAGATGGATTAAGTATCAAATTATTTTGTGTGTTGTTTTTATAAGAAATTGAATTTATTATATGTTCATATACAATCATGTTTCCGGCTTTAAATGTAATCGGGCAGTTATTTTTTCTCCTCTGAAATTGATATCTTTTCCGTCTTGATCAACAAACTTTAAACACAGTGATGTTATCCGCTTGACGTTCACAGGTAAATAAATAACATTCCTCGGAGCTTCAATGATTTTATAGCCTGGACTTACTTTAACAGCAAATTCATGTAAGATGTGTGCTGTTTGGTTATTAATATACCTTCCTTCTATGATATTACATTCAATGCGGACAGCATTTACTCTGTTAATATCAACATAAAGATCTGATTCATGATATAAATTTGCCTCAAGAATTTTTTTGCTAAACCCCAAAATAGCTCCAATAGAATTTGGTTTAGAGAAGTCAATGTCTTCTGAGCTAATTACTTCACATTTTAAAGTATTGTTATTTGCCTTGATTTTAATTTCACTCTTTTTTGAACCACTTTTCTTGTTTTTATTAATTTCAATAATTTTTGTTTGTATTAAATTATTAATATCTTCTATCTCATAGGAACCAATAGGAAACGTTATAATATATATTAAACGTTATAATATATATTAAACTCATCTACATTTGGTATAGAGTTATATGTTATGTTTGAAAATCTATAAGCCCACATACATAATAATTAGACTTCAGTACAATTGGTGGGAAATACTCGGCATTCAGAGTTGATTCATTTCCACTCAACGTAAGTGTTAACGACATCTCGACTATAAGACAAATGATACAGTTTTGATTTTTCTACGTCATTTTATTCAATTCTCATTTAAGTTTTTAAAAAATAATATTACATTGTTCCAGTAAAAATCTTAAACATAAGTGACCACATATAAATGTATCGAAGTCTTGTTCTCGGATATAATTATAATTTATTTTACTACCAAGGTAGCTTATAACTTCAGTTGGTGGTCTCAAATTTCCAAAACTATCAAAATACTTGATAACATTTTTGTTTTTGCTTATAATATATGCTACCCAATGAGTACCCATCCCAGCTTCATCATCCAAATTTAAAACACCACATTCTTTATCGAATGATATCCTTGGTAATGAATCTCGCATGAAAACTCCTCTAAAATTCTTTAAGTGCTTCTTTCCAAATTGATCAATTTCCAAATTGCTTAAAGGGTGGTTAGGTAGCAGGGTAATTAGTTTTTAGCATTTGGAGTTTTAAGAAAAAGGCCAAGACCATTTTTATATGGACGTAAGAATAATCCATTTCCTTGAATAGCAACCGATTCCATAGCCTGATTATGACGTTTATTTTCTTCAAATTGCCTTTTAGCAGCTCGTACGTCATTGATGGCTTTTACAACGCCAGCTGTTCCGCCTGTCAAAGAACCCACAGCTGATAGACCAGCGAGAATAGGAGCTAGATGTGGGAGAAAACCACCACTCTTTGGAAGTGGGATTATTCTCGGTGTGGTAATGTCCTGTTTTTTCTTATTTTTTAAGACATTTTTTGCAGCCTTAACAGCAATATTTGCTATAGAGGTTGTACCGCAACAATTGACATTGTTTTTAATAGCATTTCTTGCCTCACTTATAACCTTTTTAAAAATACTTCTTTTGCAAGTCTTTTTGGGTTTAGTTTTGATAGTTTTTCTATTGACAGATCTAGCCTTTTTATTCCCCATACCAAATTTTGTCTTTGCTTTCATCATGTTGATGACTAAAAGTCCACTTAACTTTTCAGAGACTGAAGAGTCGCTTGCTTTGAATCTTTTCCAAGCCTGTTCTGTTAGAGCTTTGTCGGCAACGTGTCGATCTGAGAGAGAACTACTTTTAGAATATGCCATATCATGTGTTCGACAAGCCTCATCCAATTGATTAATTCCCTTATCTCCTCTACGTAATCGTTCTTCCAATTTCGTGCCTGGACCACAATAATTATAAGAAGGAATATGTAGTTCGAATGGTAGTTTGTCAATAGCTTTATTTAAAAGCCCTTCTCCTTCAAATGATTTTCTTTTTTTATGTTCCTGCTTTTTAGTGTTGTGCTCAATCATATTATAATTATTAATATACCTTCTTAGTCGAGGGTTGAAACATATGTATATGATTAGAAATATATAAAAACTAGATGTTTTATTTCAAAAGTTGTTAGTCATCATTATGCGGTTCGTTAAGCAGTTTGAAATTATAAAAGTAAAAAATTTTGATTGCAATGTAAAAACTAAAAAGAAGCATGGATCTTTGTTTCCAAACAGTATTCGAGGAATTATCGTAGGACCTTCAAACTGTGGGAAAACAAATGTAATGCTTAGCATTCTTCTTGACCCTAATGGATTGAAGTTTGAAAATATTTATATTTATTCTAAATCTTTACATCAGCCAAAATATCAATATCTAAAAACGCTAATAACATCTATCAAAGGAATGGAATACAATGAATTTTCAAACAATTGTGAAATAATGACACCATCAGAAGAGACTATTTTTGTATGGGACGGCATAACGGGGTTGACAGCTTTTACTTATGTCAGTCATATACTCATATACCAAAACATTTGATCAGAGACAATGCTAACTTTATCATTCTTTTTAAACAAGATGAGTTGAATTTGAAGCATGTTTACAAAGATCATATTAATTCAGATATGACATTTAATCAGTTGAAGGAGTTGTGTTCTCACTGCTGGGCTGATAATTTTGGATTCCTGGTTAT
This sequence comes from Eupeodes latifasciatus, assembly GCA_920104205.1. Lineage (NCBI taxonomy): Eukaryota > Metazoa > Arthropoda > Insecta > Diptera > Syrphidae > Eupeodes > Eupeodes latifasciatus. The sequence continues at coordinate 168,994,914 of OV049924.1, read as the reverse complement.
AGACAAGGAAAGCAGTATTATAAAAGGTCGCTACAAAAATAGTTTCAATAAAATTGCATTGCTATAAATACACTATTATCATTTACAATCCAAACATTCTGACAACACCACTGTTTGAGACAGTTTGCTTGTTAAAGGCAAATCATTTTTTCATAAATCATAAAAATGGATGAAAACATGTTAAAAGATCTAGTGAAAACTAAAAATGTGCTTAAAAATAAATATTTACAACGTAAAAGTGGTCAAAATATGAGAGAAACTCAATTGGAAAACACATTCAAACCTATTGTTGAGCCGTTGAAAAAATTGATTGAGAATGAAAGGAAAGACAACTTTCAGCAAGAGAAATTTAAAAATCGTAAACTTCTATTCAAATCGTTTGATGAAAAGAACGCAACAGATCATGAACAAACAAGTCCACTAACACAGGAATTGGAAAGCATAGACGATTCTCTTATTTTCAGCACCCCAAAAAATATAACAGGTTCTAACAGGATGCCTTTCTTAACAAAAAGTATGAACGAGCCTGACAAAACATCTTCTTTCACCCAAAAAATATTATCAGAATCGAATCGTGATACAAATTATGGCCCATATTTTGATGTGAACACACAAAATGTTAAAATAGCCAGTTGCAACTTTGAAATGAATGAAAATGATATTATAATTGGTGGTGAAACTTTTAGTCGAACTCCTGGTCTCATTGAGTTGATGTTAAAGAAAAATCCACGTAAACACAAATATGATGCTAATGACTTAGAAGAATATGGAAAAATTTTACAAAAAACCAACGCACATAGAATAAATCATGACAGTTCTTCACGAATGAAGGGTAACAGAGGTACAAAATATACTCAAATAACTAAAAAACTTGTTGTCGGACTTAAAGCTGAAAGTGAAAAAACCGGAGGATCTTATTCTGATACTACTGAAATGAAATACACAAACAAAAATATGGAATATGTGTGCTGGAATGATCCTAATGAACTTGTCAATAGACTTAGACTTTTAACAGCATCAAAAAATGCTGGCAATAATAACCATCAGAATGAAATCAATTCTATAATTGAAGAACTAAAAGAATCAAATATCATATATTAAGATTAATCTAAACCATAATAATTGCATATACAAGATGAACGTTGACAAGTTCGGTAGGAGCTCCAAGCCTTTTCAAAAAAAAATGCTTAGATGATGTAGGCCCTCAAGCAATCGGATTTAAAATCCTACCATCGGGTGATTTTGATATGGGGCATAGATATTTAAACAACATAGGAAAAAAACCTAGATTTCCACACCAAGCTGTCTGCAGAGGATATGTTGATGATCTAATAAATTTTAAGGAAACAAGCATTATAAACCACATAAATTCTTCTTTAATGGAAGTTTTATCCACTTTTAATAAGGAAATTCAAATGCTAAAAACCCACATAGACTCTTCGATAAAGGAAACGATAAAAAATATGGATCAAGAAAACATGGCATCGCAACCAATTTCTCAAAAACTTAAAGGCTCCATAGAAGAAGAAAAGTATGTTGAGGAGAAAATAAGAAACAATATTGAACATATTATGAAGACGATATTTCCTAATGTACCCTTTACGCCCATTAGATGAAAATAAGTAAAAAATGTTGTTATATTTGTATTAGTTTTATATATCTGTATCTTATATACATATGGGTGATTATTCAAAAGTTGGGTAACTTTTGAGGATATTTTGTTTACGATAGTTTTTAAATCAAACTTCTATAAATTCGGGTGTATATGATAGCTAATCTAATTAATATATTGTTCCCAATCGGGCCAGTCAATTTTTTGAGTACATTATAAGATATTTAAAAATTTCAGAATTTGACTGCCAGAGGACTGACGAGTATACACAGTTTTGAAAGTATTATAATGAAATTTAATAAAAATTAGTAAAAATCTCTTAGGATTTAATAATGATCACTTAAAATCACTTAGTAACAATTAAAAATAATTATTAATATGTAATACTAGGAGAAAATACTACATCAGTTTTTAAAACAGACTTTTTACATTTAACGTAACGTTATTCACTTATCTTTTACTACTTTCACATAGTTTTACTAAATATTTCAAAGTAATCAACAAACAAAATCTAACAATATTCATCTTAAAAGTACTAATGATCAAGAAATGAAGAACAATAACAATTTACCTGACACAGAACTGACGCCACACTACTGACGAAAAAGACGAAATTTGAGATTATAATCTGGACTAATGTTTTTTTTTTGTAATTTCAAATATCAACAAACTACATTTTAACAAATCAAAGTCTAATACGAATAAATAAAAATAAACTTTAGATTAACAAAACAATAACGACTCACCATAAAACTGACGTGTTGACTGGCTAAGCACGTGTATAGACAACAAACATAACCCAAACTCTGGTACAGTTATGGTGACCGTCAAATTGTGCGACCCGCAACTAACTTTATTACCAACATTAAAATTCAAAGTGGGATTTGACGTTGAGTCGGTGATATTTCGCACGAATTTTAAATTTAAATAACACACAAGAAACTGACGAATAAAACTGAACACAAAATTTCTTATTTTTTTAAATAAAGTGGAGAACACTGCATTATGAAAGTTGTAGTATATATAAAACTATATACATACATCGCAGATTGTATTAATTTAATAAGTTTTCTCAAATCAATGATAATGTTTAATAGACAGTCACTTAATGGTTGGTTTTCAGGGTTGTGACATGCCAGAGGACTGACGTTTTAAGAACTAATTGTTTTCAAAATGAAAAACTGAAATTGGGTGACTAAATAAAGGTCTTTCCATTGTTTTAAAATAAATTGCAATCTCAATAAAATATAATCAGACTTTGTATATATTGGTTGATGACATCGAGTTACCCAACTTTTGTATAATCACCCATATATATATACATATATGTAAGTGAAAATGAAGATGAGATTTTCAATTTTCATCAATAAAATAAAATTTGTTAGTTAGCATTCAAAACTTAAACAACAAGGAACTTAAAATGGACTCAGACAAAATAATAAAAGATATTTGTGATTTCTTAAAAAATCATGGAGAAATATTAAATGAACACCATGAATAGTTTATAAGTTCTCTATCTTTTCTTAAAAGATTCAAAAACGGGTTTTACGTTGACTCAATTCATGGTCACCATTACTCCAATTGCTGTTGGTCATCAAACCAGTGTCAACAAGGACCGGATATATGTGCTTGCTACATGATAGAAAATCGATTAGTTAGAATTAAGAAATTAATGTTATTTTATAAAAAATTGGAATAAAGTAAATAAAAAATAATACATACATACTATATACCTATAAAAGACTTCTTTTTTGTTTTACTGAATTCACTCCTTACAAATATGAGTAAACGACAGGTTGTGGAAGAGTTGCATAAGCCTGCACGTAGAATTTTCAAACAACGTCATGTTATCATTAAAGGTTATGATGATTTATGGCAGGCTGATCTTGTTGAAATGATTACCTATAGTTCTCAAAACATGGGGTTTAATTATTTAATGACAGTCATCGATACTTTTTCGAAATTCGCATGGGCCATCCTAATTAAAAACAAAAAAGGAATCACTATTGCAAAAGGAATGGAACAAATATTTATGGATTCTTCTAGAACCCCCAAAAATTTGCAAACGGACGATGGAAAGGAATTTTTCAACAAAACGTTTAATAGCTTAATGAGAAAATATAAAATTAACCATTACTCTACTTTTAGTTCATTAAAGGCCTCTATTGTTGAAAGATTCAATAGAACTTTAAAAGAAAAAATGTGGAAAGAATTTAGTTTCAATGGCAGCTATAAATGGATAAATATTTATAAGAAATTACTACATGATTACAATCATTCTTTTCACAAAACCATTAAATGTTATCCTGCAGATGTAACGAAGAAAAATTCAAAATCTATATTACCACTTTTCAAAAGCAAGAAAAGAGAAATAACTAAGCAAAAATTTAAGGTCGGTGATAAAGTAAGAATTAGCAAATATAAACATGTATTTGAAAAGGGATACACCCCGAACTGGACAACTGAGATCTTTAAAATAAGAAAAATCCAAGAAACTAACCCTATAACATATCTTCTTGAAGATTTTGAAGGAAAACCCGTACAGCGTACAAGGCGGTTTCTATGATGCAGAATTAATGAAATCAAAAAGTGAAGATGTATTTCTGGTAGAAAAAGTTCTACAAACAAGAGGCAATAAAGTTTTTGTTAAGTGGTTGGGATTTCCAACAGAACATAACTCCTGGATAAATAAAAACGAAATCCTATAAAATGAAAGAAATAAATTTAAAAAATCGAATTGACAGAACTTTCTTTATTCTTTTATTTTTACATGAACAAATACACATTGTTGTTGCTGTTGTTGTTGTTGTTGTTGTTGTTGTTGTTGTTGTTGTTGTTGTTGTTGTTGTTGTTGTTGTTGTTCTTGTTCTTGTTCTTGTTGTTGTTGCTGTTGTTGTCGTTGTTGTTGTTGTTGTTGTTGTTGTTGTTGTTGTTGTTGTTGTTGTTGTTGTTGTTGTTGTTGTTGTTGTTGTTGTTGTTGTTGTTGTTGTTGTCGTTGTTGTTGTTGGTGTTGTTGTTGTTGGTATTGTTGTTGTTGTTGTTGTTGTTGTTGTTGTTGTTGTTGATGATGTTGTTGTTGTTGTTGTTGTTGTTGTTGTTGTTGTTGTTGTTGTTGTTAGTGTTGGTGTTGTTGCTGTTGTTGTCATTTCCCCTACGTAGATATCAATATTTGATTATTTAGTTCATCAATGCAATAGCTATCAAATAGGAGGCGACGATTGATCCTTTGCAGTCATAAATTATTTCGTAAATTAGGTTTTGTGACTCACACCGTCAACAATAAAATTTACTAGAAACCACTTTCAATCGTCATCATAATTTACCTACCCCCTTTTTTTTATTTACAAACAATCCAACATTCCTTTACCTGTAACTTGACCCTTTCCACTTTCCTTTTTAAACAAATCTAACATAGCAGTTTTATATTCGGAATCCTCTGTTGGTTTATCCGTCAATAAGAATATTCTTATTTAGGTAGATCAATGCAATACCTATCAAAAGACGACACCGTGTGTCGCATCGTTACAAACAACCATAAACAACATCGTACATTGGGTTTAGAGACTTACTCATAAAATCATTTATTTATACAACACACCTTCGCACATCTTACATTGACCTTTTTTTTATTTCAAATATTCAGATATGTATTCAACCGTTTAACGGACGCTATGTTTGACTCTGTAACATTGACCTTTTTTAAATTTTAAATATTCAAATATGTACAACCGTTTAACGGACGCTCTGTGTGACTCAAGTGCACCTATTTGACCTGCCTTTCCACCTCAAACAAATATAGCGTTCCCTTACCAGTTTTATATTCAGAATCATCTGTTGATTTATCCGTAGATATCAATATTTGATTATTTTGTTCATCAATACAAATCCTTACAAACAACCATAAACAACATCGTACATTGGGTTTTGTGACTTGCTAATAAAATCATTTATTTATACAAGACACGTTCCCATCTCTTTCATTGACTTTTTTTAAATTTTCAAATTTTCAAATTTTCAACCGTTTAACGATCGGTTGGTCTAATGGGCAGAGTCATAAACAACATCGCACCATATCTTCCTATTGAAAAATTACCACTCCTGACACTCAGTGCATTTATTTGACCTGCCTTTCCCCCTCAAACAAATATAACATTCCACTACCAATTTAGTATTCAGAATCCTCTGTTGATTTATCCGTAGATATCAATATTTGATTATTTTGTTCATCAATACAATACAATACAATACCTATCAAATAGGAGGCAACGAAGGTGTACGACGTCGATCCTTTGCAGTCATAAATTAGTTCGAAAATTAGGTTTTATGACTCGCATCGTCAACAATAAAATTTACTAGAAACCACTTTCAATCGTCATCATAATTTGCCCTTTTTTACAAACAATCAAACATTCCTTTACCTGTATCTTTTCTTTTCTTTTACATCAACCGTGTATCGCATCGATCCTTTACAAACAACCATAAACAACATCGTACATCGGGTTTTGTGACTTACTTATAAAATCATTTATTTATACAAGACACGATCCCATCTGTTACATTGACCTTTTTTCAAATTTCAAATATTCAAATTCTCAACTGTGTAACGGTCGCTCCACTAGTGCACCTATTCCTACTACTACAATTCTCTTAAATGAATAAAATTGTAGGTACTGATCGAATGTGTGTATATATATATGTATAACTACTAGCAATGAAAAATAAAAAAAATTAAGTATGTATATTAAACACTCACCGATGTCTCCTTCCGCTGTGGCCACTGCTTCCGGTACACCCAGAGAAAAGTCGGTGTAAAATTAGCCTATTTCGGGGGCTGATTTCACGTTAGGCCTAAGGCCGTTTTGAGCTAGCTTAGGAATAGGCTACGATAGCCTATTTTCCTAAGGTGATTTGAAAATCTTCAGATTTACCTTATCCCTAACATAAACCTTACCTATTTTACCTATTCCCTAAGGTGATTTAAATATTTACCCTCCGAAGTTTGTTAAGGCAAATTACCTTATTCCTAAGGCAAATTTTACCTATTTCCTAAGGTAAATTTTACCTATTTCCTAAGGCAAATTTTACCTATTTCCTAAGGCAAATTTTACCTATTTCCTAAGGCAATTTTTACCTATTTCCTAAGGCAAATTTTACCTATTTCCTAAGGTGAATTTTACCTATTTCCTAAGGTAATTTTACCTATTTCCTAAGGCAAATTTTACCTATTTCCTAAGGTAATTTTACTTATTTCCTAAGGCAAATTTTACCTATTTCCTAAGGTAAATTTTACCTATTTCCTAAGGTAAATTTTACCTATTTCCTAAGGCAAATTTTACCTATTTCCTAAGGTAAATTTTACCTATTTCCTAAGGTAATTTTACCTATTTCCTAAGGCAAATTTTACCTATTTCCTAAGGTAAATTTTACCTATTTCCTGAGGTAAATTTTACCAATTTTCTAGGTCAGCTGAAAAAAAAGTTATTTTTAAATAAAAATAAAATTTGTATTTAATTTTATAATAGTATATTATATTTATTTATTTTTAAATATTTATACATATATTGATATCGTTAATCATTGTTGAAACAGAAGGAATTTTTTTGCCATTAAGAAAGTAATGAATTGATATCGTTAATCAATGTTGAAACAGAAGGAATTTTTTTGCCATCGTGAATATTAAAAAAAAAAGATTCAATAAAAACCCATACTAAAAAACATTGAGTAGGGTATTCAATATTTAAAACGTATGCAAGCTTTAAATAAAAAATAATACAATGCAAGTACGTATCCAATTTAAATTTAATGTTGTCCAAGGAAACGACAAAATTTTTGTATTTAAATTTCTCACCAATAACAAATATAACGGGTTGAAGTTTCGTGCCGGATTTTGCACATTCTTCTTGTTTTTGTTTAAGGACCTGTTCAATGTGGCTTGCATTTTCAACTTCAGTAGTGAATGATTGCCTGGAGTCCTCGATTGTAAATTTCTTGAACTTGCCTTTGAACTGCTGCGATGATGGCGGCAGCAATCCATGTAACAAAGTTGCATAAGCAATGTTAACATTATCTGAAAATAAATTAAAGCCTCATAAGAAAAATAGAATAAACATAGTATTTAAAACACAATTGAAAGAAAAGTATTTAATTAAACGAAGTGTTAAAATAGAGTCATTTTACCTATGTCAAGGTCAGCAATTTCTTTAACCTCATTGAGGTATGATTTAAGCCCGCTGCACTTCACCCTCTCACTGAAGAATTTGATGGAAATTTTTGAAAATTGATCCCACTTCGAAAAGTCAAACCCGTTGTTTGGCCTTAAGAAATCGAAATCCATGGCAATCTGTTTATAAAAAGAAGAAAACACATTGAATGTTAGGTTAAAATTTAATGAATTATTTGTTTTAAGAAAGGCGAAGAAATAAGTTTAAAAAAACGAATATTGTTACCAGTTCTGGCGCCCGTGAAAATTTGTAAAGCGGCCATTCCTGGAGGACTGTCTGAATGTCGTTGTCATTACTCTGGCTTATCATATCCCTCCTCATTGACATAGTTTGCTTCCATTGCTTAATAACGGTGTCCCAGTCGCGGTTTTGTTTTAGCTCATCGCAAATTTTTTGCATCTCGTTAGAATTTAGTGGTTCCACATAATGATCTTCCACTTCTACGACTTTTGCGTTCTTTGATGTTGTGGGACTGTTATAGAGCTTCTTGAGCGACCTGCGCTGTCCTCTATATCGATCGTACAGCTTAACCTTAGGGGGCATTTTGTTACAACCTCTAACAAAGTATGAGCTCTGTAATGTAAACAATGCTTTTTAAAGCACATTGTATTTAAATTCTTATACCTATAATAGCTTTAACAGACAACTTATGTAATTTTATTTTTTTTCGTTCCGAGGACGAACTTTTGACTGTCCAGAGTTGAAGAGCTCTGACAAAATATGGTGGATGAAGTTTTCTGTTGGAAAGCTATTTGTAATTAATATATTATACATAAATTGAGGCCATGAGAGCAGTAGTGTTCTACCTGCTTTTGCAATTTTTTTCGCAGGGTATTAGAAAAATGTATTGGCTTGTCAATATAAAAAATGTGTATGCCAAAGTGTTCTTAATACGGCGTTTTCAGTGGGCTGGGCGTTAATTTAGATTTTTGTTGTGCGTAATGGTAAAGAAAGGAAAAAGGTGGCTAGAAAAGCCAAATGTACAATGGGTTGAAGAACCACATTGCCGCGCCGCGCCCCCGGCATCATTGTTTCAACGCAAACCTCAAAAGTAATGTTTTTAATTCATAGAAACCTACATATTAGTTAATGAAAAGGTGAAACGTGTCCCAAAAATAACTTAATTAATTAAAATACTCAAAATGAAGAGTTTTATACTTTTTTTCTACGAGCGAAATAAAAACGCAAATATATTGTAAAATATTGTAGGTAAAAATACTTACTTTGATATAATATTTGTACTGCTTGTTTTTATATTTTCTTTTATATTCACTTTTAAAACTTTTAACACATATAAGTATAACATTTAATTGAAGAGATGAACTGCACGCTGCACGCCACGAAGTTTTGGAAGTAAATGATGAAAAGCACGTTTCCAAAGCAACCAGACAACGAGTTTACCTTAGGACTAAGGCAATTTTAAGGAACTAACATAAAATCACCTTAGGAATAAGGTGATTTTATGGCGTCACCTAGAAATTAACTTAGGCCTAAGGCAAATTTATGTTAGCTCCTAAGGTAAATTTATGTTAGCTCCTTAGGTAAATGGCGTCACCTAGAAATTAGCTTAGGCCTAAGGTGATTTTACCTTAGGAGTTAACATAAATTTGCCTTGGGCCTAAGCTAATTTCTAGGTGACGCCATAAAATCACCTTATTCCTAAGGTGATTTTATGTTAGGTAGTTCTTTTAAATTGCCTTAGTCCTAAGGTAAAATAGAATAATTTTGGATGGAAAACATCACATGAGCGTATCCTTTAAGGGTATTTTCTTCGTTTTCTATTGGAAAGAGTAAGAAAACAGCGTCAAATAGTCATCCAAAAATGAGGATTCCTTTTAATAACATTTATTAGATCTTGGTAAAATTAGATATAGCGTAGGTAAAATTAGCTAAGGCCATGGTCAAATTTTATTTGGCTAAAATTACAATGAAATAATGTGGGTGATGCAAAATCAAACATGAGCGTATCCTTAAAGGGGCATTTGAAAGGAAAATTGAAGTAAAATTCAATCATTTTAATGATTTTACGTTCTTATTACATTTTTCACATCATTATCTCTTTTAAAATCAGTTTTTTTTTAAGGGATTGTTTCTAATTACAAGTTTCCCTATTACATGTTGGAAAAAGAAAACATCTGACTTGTTTAATTGAAATTTTGGAATATAATATCATTATTTTCATATTGATTTTACATGCTAAACATGCTAAAAAAAATCCATTTAAACAATCCAATTATGCTTTTTCAATGATAGCTATAATTTTCCCCCCAAAACTCGAATCAGGGTTGATTTATTTTATGAAATAGAATCTTATATTAAGAAAAACAAATCAAAGTGTGTTTTGTTTTATACTTAATTTGCATTTGGCTGAAGTTAAAGGCTTTATCATTATAAGGCGCATATTATATATAGCTATCGCATTGAAAAAGCAAAATTGAAATGATTGAATGGATTTCTTAGCATGTTATCTTTTGCCAAGAAATGCGAATTTTGTACCAATCGATCTGAAATTAACAAAATAATTGTTTGCCATTGAAAAAAGTTCAGACGGAATTTTTTTTCGGAAAGAAAAAATAGAAAATCCCAATTTAAACAAGGAATAAATGCGGAAGTGATTTTTTTTTCTTAAACAAAATTATTTGACTTATTTTCCATCAATTGGAATAACATTTTCATTCCTGGCCAAAAGGAAACATGCTAAAAAATCCATTTAAACAATCCAATTATGCTTTTTCAATGATAGCTATAATTTTCCCTCCAAAACTCGAATCAGGGTTGATTTATTTTATGAAATAGAATCTTATATTAAGAAAAACAAATCAAAGTGTGTTTTGTTTTATACTTAATTTGCATTTGGCTGAAGTTAAAGGCTTTATTCATTATAAGGCGCATATTATATATAGCTATCGTATTGAAAAAGCAAAATTGAAATGTTTGAATGGATTTCTTAGCATGTTATCTTTTGCCAAGAAATGCGAATTTTGTACCAATCGATCTGAAATCAACAAAATAATTGTTTGCCATTAAAAAAAGTTCAGACGGATTTTTTTTTCCGGAAAGATGATTCTGTTACTGAAATAGAAAATCCCAATTTAAACAAGGAATAAATGCGGAAGTGAAATTTTTTTTTCTCAAACAAAATTATTTGACTAATTTCCCATCAATTGGAATAACATTTGCATTCCTGGCCAAAAGAAAACATGCTAAAAAATCCATTTAAACATTCCAATTATGCTTTTTCAATGATAGCTATAATTTTCCCTCCAAAACTCGAATCATTGCTTATGCGTGGGAAAATCACCTTAGGCCCTAGGTAAAATCACCTTAGGCCCTAGGTAAAATTTATTTCAGCAAAAAAAAAAATAAATTTTACCTAGGGCCTAAGGTGATTTTACCTAGGGCCTAAAGTGATTTTCCCTCCAAAACTCGAATCATTGCTTTTTGCGCTTTTGGTGGAAAAATCACCTTAGGCCCTAGGTAAAATCACCTTAGGCCCTAGGTAAAATCACCTTAGGCCCTAGGTAAAATTTATTTCAGCAAAAAAAAAAAAAAAAATTACCTAGGGCCTAAGGTGATTTTACCTAGGGCCTAAGGTGATTTTCCCTCCAAAACTCGAATCATTGCTTTTTGCGCTTTTGGTGGGAAAATCACCTTAGGCCCTAGGTAAAGTTTATTTATTATTTTTTTCTTTGCGGAAATAAACCTGTGTAATTAACAACAACAATACAAAATTTCTTGAAGGTAAAGAAAAAAAAACATTTGTATATTTTTTAAAACTATAATAAATGTTTTTTTTCCTTTATAATGACATTTGAATCGCTAAGTTATTTCCTTTTTTTTAGGAAGAATTCAAAACTTTTTGCCGAACAAAAAAAAAAAACGTTTAAACTAACTTAGGCAAAATAATGTTATAGCAAAATAACATTTCACCGAAAAAATTCCCCAGGAAAAAATTAGCTTAGGCCATAGGTAAAATTGCCTTAGTTCTAGGCAAAATTATTTTAGAAAAAAATTATTCTAGCAAAAAAAAAATCCTAGGAAAATTTACCTAGGCCTAAGGTAAAATTACCTTAGTCATAGGTAAGAGTCTAACATAAATTGCCTTAGTTCTAGGCAAAATTATGTTTGGAAAATAACATTCTAAGTAAAAAAAATTCCTAGGTAAAATTTAGCTTAGGCTTAGGTGAAATTACCTTATTTCTAGGCTAAAATTTTACAATTAATTGCCTTAGTCCTAAGGTAAATTTATGTTAGGAAATATTTTCCATACAAAAATATTTACCTTATCCATCTAAGGCACGGTAGCCTATTCTAGGTAAATTTAGCTTAGGATTTTCGAGCATAAATTGCCTTAGAACTAAGGCAAAATTATGTTAGAAAATAACTTCCATACAAAAAAAATTCACCTTAGGCAAATAAGGCAATTTTACACAGTTTTTTCTCTGGGTGTATCGACGAAATTCACCAATATATGTACTACGTATGCTCACTTGCTTAGCTTACATACATATATATACTTTCGGAGTATTCTACAGCACTTGACAAAAATAATATTCGAGTTCACACTTTAAGGCAACCTTTGACTCTAATTTGAATTTGAATTTAATTAGGAATTTCTCAATTAACTAACCAGCTTTACAATGCAATAAAAAAAGAAAGAAAAAAACAAAATATGCATACAAAAAGTAATTATTTTTGCCTGCGACTTGAACCCTGGTCATCGAGAAAGAACTAATAGAGAGAACCAACTTCGACGGTTTTTCTCTTTTTGCCTACAAGCTATGATTTGGCCACCAACTTGCATATGTATTAACTCCATATAAAAAAAATGTGGGGAACAAATGCTTATGCAAGTTTGTGTACATACTCACCACGAGAGAGAAAAAACTTTTCTCTCTTTTCTCTCTGCTCACCACCTTTTAAAAATGGCGACCACCTTTGAAAAATGGCGAGCACCTTTGAAAAATGGCGGATGTAGTCAGCTGTTCAGAGGTGTTCAAAGAAAATTCAAAATTGTGTATGAACAACTTTTTGGTACTCTCATTGTGTTCGTTTGAGAGAAATATCATTCGAATATGAAGTGAAATTAATTACTCTTGTTAGGTGCCAGAACAATGAAGATTTAGAAACAATTCTAAATTACGCATTTAGATAAGTATTAGTTAGTTATTTGAAGCCAGTTTTAATCATTAAGTAGGTAAAACAAATTAGGTGGTGCAACAGTCCAATGAGAATTAGGACCTAGAAACATAAAACTCTGAAAGCACTACTACTATTATTTGTATTATTAGCTGCGTTTATGCGTTTAATTTTTGCTCAGACCGTTGAAAGATGCAAAAAAAACTGAGATTTGTTTCAATTTTCAGAGTTTATCGACTTAATTTTGTCGATGCGAGAGTTGCAGGAACATTGAAAACGAGAGTTACAGAATGTAAACATGGAACATTGAAAACATTTTTATATACTCATCTCTTTTTTCCATTCCTATTTTATTTGTGTGTACTCGTTGTTTATTTCCTTTACATTACTCACGACATTTCCAAAATCCTGAAAATAAGTGATTTAAGTAGACACTAAATAAAAAGACCGTCAACTTGTTACTTCTGTTACCAATTTTCATTGCATAAGATTTGTGAATAGCTATTCTTACTGCCTTCCACTAAGCTAGTGTGTTGCTTTTAAAGGCTTAACTACATAAGCTGGGTCAGTGGTTTTGTGAAAAGAATATACAAATTTGTTCTTCAACCAAAATTTAAGTCTTATGCATCATTTTTATAAATTTTCCAGTTCTAAATATTTATATCTTATCTTTCAGTTATATAGCGACAAGGAAAAATCTGTGAGGGAAAGTTCTAACTACAGTTTTTCTGAAAGTGCATTGTGGCTTATTCATAGATGTTTGCTAAACGTTTTAGGCTATTCATAAATAAATGCAAATCAAAGTTAAGGGCTAAACCTGAATAACTATAAACAATGAAAATGCTGTGTTCAAGTAGTTATTATCGCAGCCAAATTTCATAATTGATTTTTTTGGTGTATAAAAAAGCTGAAAGAGTAATTCATGACAAATAAATGTTACTAAGTTCCAGAAAATATCGATTGATACCGCAATTGCAGAAGATGTGGGTATTTTATATAAATATTCCTGGTAAACTGTAGAACTTTATTATTTCCGTCTTTTATAATTCAATGTAAAATAATTCAATGCAGTATATTTTAGATAATACAGTAGTAAAGTTAGTAGTTAAGGCATTACTATTGAAATAAACATAACATATGTTCATTTATAAAAAACATGTACTCGTTCAAATATACAAATAAAGTCTAGTCTAAAAAACCTTAACCTTGTTATACTCTTTCTGCACACATCCTTTCCTGTTTTGGTTGTTAATGCCATCTATCTGTAACTCAGAGAAGGTTGTTAATGCCATCTATCTGTAACTCAGAGAAAGAGAAGAGAAAAACAAATTCACCACGAACTACCGGTATAACTTCTTCCGGTATTTATTGACAAACAAAAATGTTTTCCTAGAATTAATTTGAATTATAGGAGTATTTTTGTAGATATAAAAACGACAAGATGTTAGTAAAATTAAAGAAAGAAATTCATGAGAATTACAAAAATATTATAATGAGACTTTAAAAAACATAGCCTTCTTGGCTATCAATAAACAAAAATAAAAAATGTCGCATTTCCCGGAAATGGTGTTTTTTTGTGTACTCTTCTCCGAGGTGAAAACATGTATACACCGATACGAATTCAACACGCTATAAAAAATGAGAGTAAGAGGTTTCGAAGAGACGGAGACGAGGAAATTTGGTTCTCTCATTTAGTTTTTTCTCTCTGCCCTGGTCGCCGAGATGAGGGGAAATAGTCTTAGCCCCTTGGCTCTTGCAGCTCCTTAAATTTGGGTGATATTCTACCAAGTCGAGTACTTCCAAAGCTGCCTAGTGAGTACGTTTGAAGGTTAATGTGAATTTTCTTAACTAGGCCGACGAAGTCGTTGACTCACGTATGTACGTTTTTGTCGTCTTTCTGAATTTCTAATTTTTCAGATGATCTGTGAAAGGTTATGTTATATCTATGATATATATATGTATTATACCGTTGCGGTCTTACCCCAATAACTAAGGATCTTTACTCCGGTGTTAGGCAAACGCCAGCTATATCTTTCCGAATCCTTGTTCGGATTTTCTAATTTTGATTTTTTTTCCTTTTTTTTAAATTTAAACAAAAGTATTGTCTTTTTTTTTAATTACAGGTTAATGAGCGATATGTGTATGCCGAGTAACTTTTCAATGTAAGCACTATTATTTGCGGTGACACTTACTCTTAGCTGGTTGATATTCGAAAGAAATATCATACTTTCCTCAACTTCATGTTAACCTGTCACCGGATGAAAGGTCTCCTCTCAGAGAAAGAAAGTTTGGGTTTCCTTCCTTTGGGGCATAATATGGCCTTTATTTCTTTCACACATAGGTGGCGCTTTTGGTCATCGTGAACGAACGAGTCCAGCACTTTACGACCATTTAGATCGTAGGTAGGAACATATGTCCATTCCAATTTAATGCATTCCCCATTTTCCCCATTCCTTGAAAGGAAAGACAAAAACACTCCATTACCAAGACCGGAATCTCAGACTGACATTTCGGTTTGCCTACAAGCTAACTAAACACTAAATGTGAGAAAGTGTGCGTGAAATGATGCAAAAACCCAAACACATTCTCACATTTAGTGTTTCGGCCCATCAAAATGCTTCATTATAGTAATCAGCCCCATCTAAATGCTTCATTTTGAATGTTTCATGGCCTCGTTCAAAAACTAAACAATCCTAACCAACAGAATCTGAAGTGCTGACATGGTCTTAAATTGGAAGATTTGTATAGCTTTTTAATTTCAATCCAAATAAATGTTGTAAATGTATATTAAATAAAATAAAATTGGCCAAATACATATTATTTAGGTAATGATTTATTAGTTTATTATTATTTATTTTGTTTGCTTAAATTATTTGCGAACGCAACATGCGCTGCAACTGGTTAAGTATAATTATTGCAAATGGACAAAAGTGTAACTCAATACTTTGTAAAACAACAAAACAGACAATTTTTTCAGCTGTAGTTTGCTTAGAGTATTTTTTTGGCGGCGTTAGAAGTTCAGGTGGAAACAATAGGCGGGTGCCTCCGTATTTTTTTTTGTACAGACAATGCTACGAGAAGCATACTTGTGAATTTCAATTGCCAACTTTAGCTAGTTCAGATTCCTCAATTAGATTAGTATTTTCATCATTTAAGCAGTTCGGTAGTTGCAAGACCAAATTTTAGTTTTGTTTGTTGCAGAAATATTCCTGAAAATTTCTTTTTAAGGGACTATGTTAGAGTTAGAATTTTGTTTGTAGTTAGATTTTGGAATAAAAATTTGAGGGAACCATGTTTTAAAAATAAGTTGCTTTGTGTAAAGCATCTTTAAGGAATAGAAATAGGCAATATGTTTACACACAATACCAACTAAATGAGTGCAATAAATAGATTTAAGTAACTTTTTTTTATTCCAGTATGGGGAAACCGAACACCCAATAGAAAAAAAAACTTTACACCTGAAAACTATTGTTTATGTATATTTTCTTCTATGTTCTGCATTTATAAAATGTAATCTATGGAAGTATTTACTATATTAAGAAAAACATGTACGTAAAAATCATTAATTTGTTTCATTTTTAGCAGCACTTTTACTAAACATACCCTTCAAACAATAATAAGTAAACTTGAACTTTGGTAACTAAACATTTTTAAGGAATGAATGAAAATTATATTTTGCGTTAAACTGTGGAAATTCACTAAAAAAAACTTCTGTACGTCAACAATAAACATTCATGACGATTACATGTTCTATTGAATTAGTTGTGCATGAATTCAGAACGATTTTAAGACGTTTTCATTTTGTGATATATGTCAAAATTTGCCTTTTTTTTGCTCTGCATTTATTCAACAGGTTCGCTATAATCGTTCTGATTACTTTTTTAAAACATTGGTGTTCCTTTGATGCATAGTTTTTTTTTAATAGCAAATACATGTATGCTTCCATCAATCAAGAATGTTATGGATAAGATATTTTTCGATTATATTTTTTTTTTTTAAATTTAATATTTATTAATCATAATGGAATTGAAAAATAGTTGCAAGCTTAAATCATTGATCTTGACATTTCAACTGTTAAATAGAAAGTGTTTCATTTATTAAGCTCCCTCGCATGTACCAAATTTTTAACGTTTTAAATAAACTTTTAATCGAAAAAACTTATACGAAGTGTAAAATATCTCACGTTTTATTTAAATTCACCCAAAAATATTGCTTTCAATCCAGTTTTTGTTAAATTCAGATCGATTCGATTAATTTTTTTCTCTAACTTGCGTTATACAAATTTTAATGAACCGCAAACGCTACATAACCGAAACTTCACCCGATCAAAATACCGAAGCAAAAAAAAAATCATCGAACAAAACAACAAATATGGAAGTTGGAAAGCTCACTGTAACTGATCTCAAAACAATCCTTAATGACACTCTTGATGAAAAACTTAAGGATCTTGCCACGAAGGAAGATTTTGAGACACTTTCAAAAGAAATAACCTCGCTTAAACAAATCAACACGCAGCTGAACCACAAGCTACAACTGATGACTGATCGTTGTGAATTGCTCGAAACACAATTAGAAGTCCTGTCTCGGAAGGCGAACGAGAAATCTGTTGTTATACACCTTCCTCTAGATTCAGAAGCCGATGCAATCCAATTGGCAAAACAGACTTGCGAGGGGCTTCTGAAATTAAACGAAGGCGATGAACTCGTTGTCAAAAGTGCCCGACAAATTCCCGTCAACAATCCTCATAGAGGCACAGTTCTAATGGAATTCACTTCTACCGAAGTGACAGATAAACTGATGTCTCAAGCGCACAAATTAAAAAACACAGGATTTAGTATTTTCCGCGAACAATCTATCTTGTATCGGAAAAAAAGACAAACGCTACTCGGAATAAGAAGTAAATTAATGGAAATCAATGAAAATGCGAAAATTATAGTTAAAGGCGACAAACTACATATCAACAATCATCACTTTACGTTTAAAATGTCACGCGGTTTAATTGTCAACAACGAAGCTGAATTCACAATTCTTCTAAAATTGTTTGGTGACAGAACACATGACATCTTTGACTGCAGCGAGGGACTCAAGCTGAAGTTGCCCAATCGTCTACTTCGTGTCTTCAAATGCAGATAGCGCCAACTGTACGGAAACCACCACACCAAATTAGGCTCCCACCACAATAGGGTAAATCTGCCGTCTGCCAATTTAATATTTTTGTAGATTTGAATATATGTTGTTATAATATTACTGGCCTTAAAAGTAAATTGTTATTAGCTGATTTTTTCAATTTCATTCATAAATTTGACATTATCATTTTAATAGAAACTTTTTTGGAAGAAAAGAACGAAAATGATTTCTACAAATATTTCAAAGATTTCAAAATCATGTTTACATCAGCTATTAGAAACAATGTACTTGGAAGAGCCAGTGGGGGTATTTTATATGGAATTAAAAAAAACCTATTGGGACATTTTGTCAATTTTAAAACTATAGAAAACAAAATTATATTTCAAATTGTAAGCAATAATGTTAACTATTATATCATTCCGGTGTACTTGAATTGCAATAATTGGCAAAATGATTTCGATGATTTGGTCGATTTTTTAAACAATTGTTCATTAGAAAACTTAATGATTTTATGAGACTTTAATGCTAGAATTGGTGAATATCAAAACTCTTCGGTTCACATTTCAGCGCCTCAAATTTATATTCATGAATTAAGAAACTCAAAAGATGATGTCTTCAATCGTAACGGCAAGCTTTTAACTGATTTTTTAGAATCTTTCGGTTTATATGTTTTGAATGGTTCATCCAAAGGCGACATGTACGGTGATTTTACATTTCTGAGTGGGCAGGGCCAATCGGTAATCGATTTTGCTTTTGTTTCGGGATATTGGCTTTCCTCCGTTATAGACTTTAAAGTAATTTCCTCTATATATTCTGCACATATGCCTGTAGTAGTTAAATCAAAATTTGGAAATGATTTCTCACATTCGTTTGAAACAACTGCTGGAGTCCCTCAGGGATGTATCCTGAGTCCATTACTTTTTGCTTTATTCATTGATGAAATATCAGATATTCTTCCCGGTGGAGTTTTTTTTGCTGGTGATTCAATTAAAGTTTTATTGTACGCGGATGACCTGGTAATTATGGCAGATAATCCATCCACGCTACAGCTCCAAATCAATAAACTTAGCATTTTCTGTAAAACTTGGGGTCTCCAAGTTAATACACAAAAGACAAAAATCCTAATTTTCGAAAAAAGGCAAAGTAGAAGGTCTCTAAATGAATATTGGACTTACAACAATGCTCGTATTGAAGTCGTACAGGAATTCAAATATTTAGGAGTTTTAATGACGAACAATCTAAGCTTTGTCAAGCATTCACAAATGAAAGTTACAGAAGCTAAACTTGCACTCAATATGATGTGGCCAAAATTTTTTGCTAATCAAAACATTGGCATTAGTTCCAAATACCGTGTTTTTAACGCAACTGTCAATGCGTGCATGTCTTATGGTGCTCAAGTTTTCGGATTTATACCATTAGAAGCTTTCGAAAACTTACATAGGTTTTTCTTCAAGCGCTTATTTCGATTGCCCAACTCAACACCGAACTACTCAATATACGTAGAATCAGGGATAACACCAATATTTATACGGAATCTAAAATCAAATGCTGATTTTCTAACAAAACTCATAAAAAGGAGTGACGGCTGTCTTCATAAAGTTATTCTGAAAAATTTGCTACTTACAAACTCATCCCCCTTCAAGGAATGGAACCAGCTTGCCCTTTCGCATGATTTTGCTCTATCTCTTACTGTGTCCAACATCGATGAATGGCAAGATCAATTTTCAAATCTTATTGCGAAGATTGACGAAAAATTGTATACTAAAAATTTAGATAAAGCAAAGTCCTCCACATCTAGAAGTATATATAGAAATCTTAACCATGAACTTTTATCAGATGTCAACTATTTCCGTTCTGAGTTTTCAGTCCAGACTATCAGTATTGTATTTAGAACAAGAGTTGAAATCCTAAACCTAAACTATATTCCATACAGAAACGATTTGCCTCAACTTTGTAACTTATGCAACCGTAGAGAATTAGAGGATGTTTACCATTTCGTGGCTATTTGTCCAATCCTTCAAGAAATTCGTCGACTTTATTTCAATTATAGTTTTTTAAATTTATCTCAATTTTATGAGATTCTCAATGGTGAATATGGATGGCGTAAACTATACGAATACTGTCAGCATGCTCTTTCTTACCGAAACAGTTTTTAGACCTTCATCTGATCATTTGGTCAAATCTTGTGTTTCAAACTTACATTATATAATTACAAAAATTATTGAAACTGTATTTATTTATTTTTTGTGTTACAAATCACTAAAATTGAATTTTACCTTTATGTTACAAATCATTAAAATTGCTTAATCTCATCTAATTGAATTAAAACTGTGCTTTTAGCATCATATTATTTTATGTTTCAAATCATTAAAATTGAATAGTTTATTATTTCAAATTCTTTAACCTCAAGCTCTAATTATATTGTTTAAGAGAAGCAAGTAAATGATACTTTCATATTTATACACACATATTTAATTACCAAATGTTACTTTATTTATTTATATTTTTCAATTCAAATGAAATGTCATATCAGGCAGACGGCATGATTGCCACGCCCTTATTCTTAAGTTAATTTTTATAACGTTTATTGAAAAAATAATAAAGAATTTAATAATAATAATAATAATAATAATAATAATAAATCATTAAAAACAAACTATAAATATACTTGGATTAATTAAATTGATACAGATTTTAATTAGTTGCAAACAAAATATTTGGGCCGTTCGTTAACGAAAATTTATTAGAATTCAATACAAAAATTGCGCTCCCACCCTTAACTTGATGGTTCTTCGAACGCATCTTTGATACAAAAATCCGAGGTTTATTATGAAATTTAAAGACTTTCGTAGTGATTACTGTAAATTAGTGAATTAATTATAATAAACTGATGGTGAACATGCTTTTTTCAAGACAAAAAGGTACATTGGTTCACTATCCACAAAATGCAAAATTAAAGCTTAAAACTGACTTTTTCATCGAAAAAAGTAAAAGGAAAAACCTGAAAAAAACTTATTAACCCCTCCATTTTGTTTTTGCTATGCAAAGTGGCGCTAGCCCACGGCATCGTTTTTTTTTTGTGCTCACATCTATTCATGGACTAATTGTCAAAATTACAAATACAACAATGTAAACAAACGGGTTTTGGAGAGTGAAACGTACGAAAGATTCCGGTCTTGGTAATGGAGTGTTTTTGGACAGATCAAAAGCTACGATAGCATGGGCTGTCCTTCTTATCCCTAATTTCTTGTTAATAAAATAATAATCAAAAGCCAAAGTACACCCATTGCCTTTCAGTTTCATTCCGACAATCCGACGGTCGCCGTCGCCATGTACATGTAGCAAAATTTATTTAGAATCATTCGAATTCGGTTACAAATTTGAATCTAAAATTTAATAAAAAGTACCTAAAACATAACATTATACCAAAATACGCCCAAATAAAAATAAAAGACTCATCAATAGCTGCACAAAAAACACAAAAACTAGTCAGAATTATTAGAATTAACGAAGAAATAAAGTTTCTATACAGTAAAAAAGTGAAATTAAATAATAAAATATATCAATCATACCTACAAATGTATAAACACATACAGAACATAGCCGTTGACATATATGTACATACATAGATGAAACTAACCGATACATACAAAACATTACAAAGAAAATCACCAAATCACAAAATAACAAACTACAAAAATTAATTAACAAACAACTAGACGACAAAAAACCAACAATAAACCACACCTTTTATCCTAGAGTAATAAATAAAACTAACATTCCAATAACAGAAATAGAATTAAAAACATTAAACAAAGGTCTTAAATACAATATACCTAAAATCAACAAAAACAGCATAACACAAGAAGTAATCAACACAGAAGCAGCAATAAAAACAATAGCATCATATGAAACACAAAATGAATCAAGAATCATCATAAACAAAAAACTAAAAAAGATAACTAACATCAATAATATTAACAAAAATCTACATAAAAAATACAAACAAGATATAAAAAACCTCAATAACATTAAACATAAATTAAGAGAAAACGATGCAATGATCACAAAAGCCGATAAAGGAAACACAATAGTAATACTCAATAAACAAGATTATATAACAAAAACAGAAAAATTCTTCCTAGACAATAAAATACAACAATTACAAAACGACCCCACTAAAATATACCTATAACAAAGAAATTAATAATGTAATCAACTACTTACAAATATAAACAAACACACACTCAAACAACCAAACCCTAAAGATCCACAACTTACAGGCCTCCCGAAAATACATAAAAAAGATATACCTATACGTCCACTCATCAACTACACAACCGCCCCATCTTACAAAATAGCCAAAAAACTACAACAAATAATAAAAAACAGCATAAATCTAAAAAACAAAAACAGCATAAAAAACACCACACAATTAATAGATAAAATTAATAACATAAACATAAATACAAACTCCAAAATGATTTCATTCGATATAACCAATATGTACACAAACATTCCAATAAACGAAACAATTAAAATACTTAAAGACAACCTCGAACAAACATCCAGAATCAACACAAAACAAACCAATGAACTGATACAAATGTTGAACATCATATTGAAGCAAAATTACTTCACTTTCAATAACCGCTTCTATACCCAAACAGAAGGACTAGCTATGGGATCACCATTAACTGGACTACATACTAGCCGAAATATACCTTGACTACTTTGAAAATAAATACACCCTCTCAACACTAAATCCACAAAAACACAAAATAATAACATACACAAGATATGTAGATGACACCTTTGTAATATTTGACGGAACACAAAGACAAATAGACATGTTAACAAAATACATCAACAATATCAACACAAAAATAAAAGTGACAACAGAAATAGAAAATAACAATTCAATAAATTTCCTTGACCTAACAATAACAAAATTCAATAATAAATTTAAATCTATACTTAATATTATAAAGAGGAAAGATTTGTATTTTTGTATGTAACGAATAATCTCAAAAAGTACTGGACCGATTTTAATAATTATTTTTTATTAGAAAGCTACATTATCACTGAGTAACATAGGCTATATTTAGTACTAGATTACTATAGAAATTTTAAGAAATTCCTATTAAAACCAACCGAAGGTGTAAAAAAAAATAGCCATAAAATGTCTCATCGCATACGCTGCGAAGAGTATTAATTATAGGACAAAAAAATGTTTTCTAATTTAGTGATTCATGGTCGTTTTAATTAGCATGCTTATAACTTAAATATCTGTACCTATTTATGTCTACCCGTGCGAAGCCGGGACTGGCCGCTAGTATAAAATATACCGAAAAGAAACCACATCAGACACAGTCATACATAATGATTCCCACCACCCAAATTCACAAAAGATGGCAGCTTTCAACGCATTTATTAATAGAGCCTTTAACATCCCTATGGACAAAACTGACTTCATCAATGAAATTAACATAATAAAACAAATTGCATACAATAATGGATACAAAACAACAATAATAGTGTAGAATTTTGAAAAAATCAAAAATTTTTTTTTTTCATATTTCCAAAGTTTAGACATTCAAGAATATGCGTTTAAAAGGATTTTTTAATATTCCTATTATTTCACAAGTTAATTGAAGGTCATAGAAACTGGTTTTGAAGGTCATAGAAACTGTTTTGTCCTTTTAGTTTCATTTTAAGTTACTCTTGTGGCAACCTTTATACTGAGTAGAGGAAGGATTTTTATATGGAGCAGGAATCGCTGATTAAAAATATGTAAGTTTTCTGTATCATTTTATAAGTAAAATTGTCGAAAACTTGTCTCAAAACTTTGAACGCGTTTTTCTCGAAACTACTTTTTTCGAGCTGGCGGTAAGGATATATCGAGTTCTAATAGACCGATTTACTTCAAATTTGGAGAGGATGTTCTTTATACATCTCTTTATCGTGTGGTCCTTGCCCAAAAATATAACTTCTCATTTAGTATTTTTAAAAAATTCGGAATTGTTGAAAAATATGCAACAAGAACATTTTTTTTTCAAACTGCTGCCATTTTGTTAAAAATTTTTTTTTTAACTTATCCAAGGGTGAAACAATAGCGACATCTATAATAATTAAGAATCCGTCTGGTTTTTGTTTTTCAGATCACCAGGAGGGTTGTAAGGATGAACGCCAGGACACCCTCTTTTATTTAGACCTCCCACTTTGACTGCTTGTAACTTTGTTAATTTTAATTTTTTTATTTTTTATTAATTTTTGTATGTATGAACAACAAATCAATAAACAAATGATAAAAAAATTTATACTAAAAATATTTTTTGTTTCCTTTATACAACGCTTCAAAAACCGGGCGAAATTCATGTCTCTACACTAGAATACCCCCTTAATAAAGAAAAAAGAAAAGAAAATAAACAACAACAAAACTATTATACCCACAATAGAAAATCCAAAATATACACCAACATAGTACCACAAATGTTAACAAATCAATTCAAAAAACTTAACATAAATATAACATTCAAAACAAACAACAACTTACAAAATATTTTTAAAACCAAAAATAAAACAAGAAACAAAATCATACTCCGGCGTCTACAAACTTAAATGCAATGATTGCAACAAATTTTACATCGGCCAAACAGGTAGAACCTTCGAAGAAAGATTCAAAGAACATAAACCCAAACCAAACACCAAATCCACATATGCATTACATTTAATTGAAAACGACCATAATTATACAGACATAGAAACAAATTTGCAAACATTACATATGTATATGCAGAATAGGCAGATTACTTGACGCAGTAGAGGAATATGAGATCTACAAAGCTTACAAACTAGAACAAGACAATATACTAAATGACAAATTAACCATCAAACCAAACGTACTATATGAAACGGCAATAAAATTTAAAATTTAAACACAAATAAAAAAAAAGAAAGAAAAAAGACAACATAATACACTAAAGCTTAAATAAATATAAGTTAACGACAAACAAGCTAAAACCAACAAAAAGCTGAATCGACAATACTTCCGTTCCCGTGGGAACATTATTGGGTAAGCAGCGAACACGAGCGCTGCGTTTGCTGACACAGCGTCTGGAAAGAACACACGCCAGTAAGTTGCTGATATGCTGCAGTAGCAAGTTAGAATAAGTTATGTTAAGCTTAGTTTCAAAATTGTAAATTAGTCTTAAGCAAATAGTGACCGAATAAAGATGTTTTTTTTATAAACTTTTAATAATAAATAATTTAATTGGCGCCCAACGTGCTTTAAAGTTCATAAACATAAGTCGTCCTCAAGCAGCACGCCGCGAATGTAACTAACAAAAGCAACCCAAAGTATTTTAAAGTTCATAAACATAAGTCGTCCTCAAGCAGCAGGCCGCGAATGTAACTAATAAATACAACCCAAAGTGTTTCATAGTTGATAAACATAAGTCGTCCTCACACCCAGAGAAAAGTCGGTGTAAAATTAGCCTATTTCGGGGGCTGATTTCACGTTAGGCCTAAGGCCGTTTTGAGCTAGCTAAGGAATAGGCTACGATAGCCTATTTTCCTAAGGTGATTTGAAAATCTTCAGATTTACCTTATCCCTAACATAAACCTTACCTATTTTACCTATTCCCTAAGGTGATTTAAAAATTTCCCCTCCGAAGTTTTACTTAGCAAATAGGTAGATTTTACCTATTTCCTAACATGACTCACTTTATTCCTTGGCCAAATTTTACCTATTTGCTAAGGCAAATTACCTTATTCCTAAGGCAAATTTTACCTATTTCCTAAGGTAAATTTTACCTATTTCCTAAGGCAAATTTTACCTTCTTCCTAAGGCAAATTTTACCTATTTCCTAAGGCAAATTTTACCTTTTTCCTAAGGTGAATTTTACCTATTTCCTAAGGTAAATTTTACCTTTTTCCTAAGGTAAATTTTACCTATTTCCTAGGGTAAATTTTACCTATTTCCTAAGGTAAATTTTACCTATTTCCTAAGGTAATTTTATCTATTTCCTAAGGCAAATTTTACCTATTTCCTAAGGTAAATTTTACCTATTTCCTTAGGTGAATTTTACCTATTTCCTAAGGCAAATTTTACCTATTTCCTAAGGTACATTTTACCTATTTCCTAAGGTAATTTTACCTATTTCCTAAGGTAAATTTTACCTATTTCCTAAGGTAAATTTTACCTATTTTCTAGGTCAGCTGAAAAAAAAGTTATTTTTAAATAAAAATAAAATTTGTATTTAATTTTATAATAGTATATTATATTTATTTATTTGTAAATATTTATACATATATATATGTATATATATTGATATCGTTAATCATTGTTGAAACAGAAGGAATTTTTTTGCCATTAAGAAAGTAATGAATTGATATCGTTAATCAATGTTGAAACAGAAGGAATTTTTTTGCCATCGTGAATATTAAAAAAAAAAAGATTCAATAAAAACCCATACTGAAAAACATTGAGTAGGGTATTCAATATTTAAAACGTATGCAAGCTTTAAATAAAAAATAATACAATGCAAGTACGTATCCAATTTAAATTTAATGTTGTCCAAGGAAACGACAAAATTTTTGTATTTAAATTTCTCACCAATAACAAATATAACGGGTTGAAGTTTCGTGCCGGATTTTGCACATTCTTCTTGTTTTTGTTTAAGGACCTGTTCAATGTGGCTTGCATTTTCAACTTCAGTAGTGAATGATTGCCTGGAGTCCTCGATTGTAAATTTCTTGAACTTGCCTTTGAACTGCTGCGATGATGGCGGCAGCAATCCATGTAACAAAGTTGCATAAGCAATGTTAACATTATCTGAAAATAAATTAAAGCCTTATAAGAAAAATAGAATAAACATAGTATTAAAAACACAATTGAAAGAAAAGTATTTAATTAAACAAAGTGTTAAAATAGAGTCATTTTACCTATGTCAAGGTCAGCAATATTTTCTTTGACCTCATTGAGGAGTGATTTAAGCCCGCTACACTTCACCCTCTCACTGAAGAATTTGATGGCAATTTTTGAAAATTGCTCCCACTTCGAAAAGTCAAACCCGTTGTTTGGCCTTAAGAAATCGAAATCCATGGCAATCTGTTTATAAAAAGAAGAAAACACATTGAATGTTATGTTAAAATTTAATGTATTATTTGTTTTAAGAAAGGTGAAGAAATAAGTTTAAAAAAAACGAATATTGTTACCAGTTCTGACGCTCGTGAAAATTTGTAAAGTGGCCATTCCTGGAGGACTGTCTGAATGTCGTTGTCATTACTCTGGCTTATCATATCCCTCCTCATTGACATAGTTTGCTTCCATTGCTTAATAACGGTGTCCCAGTCGAGGTTTTGTTTTAGCTCATCGCAAAGTTTTTGCATCTCGTTAGAATTTAGTGGTTCCATATAATGATCTTCATTGGAATGATCTTCCACTTCTACGACTTTTGCGTTCTTTGATGTTGTGGGATGTTATAGAGCTTCTTGAGCGACCTGCGCTATCCTCTATATCGATCGTACAGCTTACCCTTAGGGGGCATTTTGTTACAACCTCTAACAAAGTATGAGCTCTGTAATGTAAACAATGCTTTTTAAAGCACATTGTATTTAAATTCTTATATCTATAATAGCTTTAACAGGCAACTTATGTAATTTTATTTTTTTTCGTTCCGAGGACGAACTTTTGACTGCCCAGAGTTGAAGAGCTCTGACAAAATATGGTGGATGAAGTTTTGCTGTTGGAAAGCTATTTGTAAGTAATATATTATACATAAATTGAGGCCATGAGAGCAGTAGTGTTCTATCTGCTTTTGCAATTTTTTTCGCATGGTATTAGAAAAATGTATTGACTTGTCAATATAAAAAATGTGTATGCCAAAGTGTTCCTAATACGGCCGATGTTTTCAGTGGGCTGGGCGTTAATTTAGATTATTGTTGTGCGTAATGGTAAAGAAAGGAAAAAGGTGGCTAGAAAAGCCAAATGCACAATGGGTTGAAGAGCCACGTTGCATTGTTTCAACCCAAACCTCAAAAGTAATGTTTTTAATTCATAGAAACCTACATATTAGTTAATGAAAAGGTGAAACGTGTCCCAAAAATAACTTAATTGTAAGATAGATACGATTAAAAGCAGGATTGAACACGTTTTCTATAATTAAAATACTCAAAATGAAGAGTTTTATACTTTTTTTCTACGAGCGAAATAAAAACGCAAATATATTGTAAAATATTGTAGGTAAAAATACTTACTTTGATATAATATTTGTACTGCTTGTTTTTATATTTTCTTTTATATTCACTTTTAAAACTTTTAACACATATAAGTATAACATTTAATTGAAGAGATGAACTGCACGCTGAACGCCACGAAGTTTTGGAAGTAAATGATAAAAAGCACGTTTCCAAAGCAACCAGACAACGAGTTTACCTTAGGACTAAGGCAATTTTAAGGAACTAACATAAAATCACCTTAGGAATAAGGTGATTTAATGGCGTCACCTAGAAATTAGCTTAGGCCTAAGGCAAATTTATGTTAGCTCCTAAGGTAAATTTATGTTAGCTCCTTAGGTAAATGGCGTCACCTAGAAATTAGCTTAGGCCTAAGGTGATTTTACCTTAGGAGTTAACATAAATTTGCCTTAGGCCTAAGCTAATTTCAAGGTGACGCCATAAAATCACCTTATTCCTAAGGTGATTTTATGTTAGGTAGTTCTTTAAAATTGCTTTAGTCCTAAGGTAAAATAGAATAATTTGGATGGAAAACAACACATGAGCGTATCCTTTAGGGATATTTTGTTCGTTTTCTATTGGAAAAAGTAAGAAAACAGCGTCAAATAGTCATCCAAAAATGAGGATTCCTTTTAATAAAATTTATTAGATCTTGGTAAAATTAGATATAGCGTAGATAAAATTAGCTAAGGCCATGGTCAAATTTTATTTGGTTAAAGTTACAATGAAATAATGTGGGTGATGCAAAATCAAACATGAGCGTATCCTTAAAGGGGCATTTGAAAGGAAAATTGAAGTAAAATTCAATCATTTTAATGATTTTACGTTCTTATTACATTTTTCACATCATTATCTCTTTTAAAATCAGTTTTTTTTAAGCGATTGTTTCTAATTACAAGTTTCCCTATTACATGTTGGAAAAAGAAAACATCTGACTTGTTTAATTGAAATTTTGGAACATAATATCATTATTTTCATATTGATTTTACATGCTTAACATGCTAAAAAAATCCATTTAAACAATCCAATTATGCTTTTTCAATGATAGCTATAATTTTCCCTCCAAAACTCGAATCAGGGTTGATTTATTTTATGAAATAGAATCTTATATTAAGAAAAACAAATCAAAGTGTGTTTTGTTTTATACTTAATTTGCATTTGGCTGAAGTTAAAGGCTTTATTCATTATAAGGCGCATATTATATATAGCTATCGTATTGAAAAAGCAAAATTGAAATGATTGAATGGATTTCTTAGCATGTTATCTTTTTCCAAGAAATGCGAATTTTGTACCAATCGATCTGAAATTAACAAAATAATTGTTTGCCATTGAAAAAAGTTCAGACGGAATTTTTTTCGGAAAGAAAAAATAGAAAATCCCAATTTAAACAAGGAATAAATGCGGAAGTGAAATTTTTTTTTCTTAAACAAAATTATTTGACTAATTTTCCATCAATTGGAATAACATTTTCATTCCTGGCCAAAAGGAAACATGCTAAAAAATCCATTTAAACAATCCAATTATGCTTTTTCAATATTAGCTATAATTTTCCCTCCAAAACTCGAATCAGGGTTGATTTATTTTATGAAACAGAATCTTATATTAAGAAAAACAAATCAAAGTGTGTTTTGTTTTATACTTAATTTGCATTTGGCTGAAGTTAAAGGCTGTATTCATTATAAGGCGCATAATTATATAGCTATCTTTGAAAAAGCAAAATTGAAATATTTGAATGGATTTACTAGCATGCTATCTTTTGCCAAGAAATGCGAATTTTGTACCAATCGATCTGAAATCAACAAAATAATTGTTTGCCATTAAAAAAAGTTCAGACGTAATTTTTTTTCCGGAAAGATGATTCTGTCACTGAAATAGAAAATCCCAATTTAAACAAGGAATAAATGCGGAAGTGACATTTTTTTTCTCAAACAAAATTATTTGACTAATTTCCCATCAATTGGAATAACATTTTCATTCCTGGCCAAAAGAAAACATGCTAAAAAATCCATTTAAACATTCCAATTATGCTTTTTCATTGATAGCTATAATTTTCCCTCCAAAACTCGAATCATTGCTTTTTGCGCTTTTGGTGGGAAAATCACCTTAGGCCCTAGGTAAAATCACCTTAGGCCCTAGGTAAAGTTTATTTATTATTTTTTTCTTTGCGGAAATAAACCTGTGTAAAAAACAACAACAAACCAAAATTTCTTGAAGGTAAAGAAAAAAAAACATTTGTATATTTTTTAAAACTATAATAAATGTTTTTTTTTTCCTTTATAATGACATTTGAATCGCTAAGTTATTGAAGCATATTTCCTTTTTTTTTAGGAAGAATTCAAAACTTTTTGCCGAACAAAAAAAAAAAGTTAAATTAACGTAGGTAAAACTTGCCTTAGTTCTAGGCAAAATAATGTTAGCAAAATAACATTTCACCGAAAAAATTCCCCAGGAAAAAATTAGCTTAGGCCATAGGTAAAATTGCCTTAGTTCTAGGCAAAATTATTTTAGAAAAAAATTATTCTAGCAAAAAAAAAAAACCTAGATAAAATTTACCAAGGCCTAAGGTAAAATTACCTTAGTCATAGGTAAGAGTCTAACATAAATTGCCTTAGTTCTAGGCAAAATTATGTTAGGAAAATAACATTCTAAGTAAAACAAATTCCTAGGTAAAATTAGCTTAGGCTTAGGTGAAATTACCTTATTTCTAGGCTAAAATTTTACAATTAATTGCCTTAGTCCTAAGGTAAATTTATGTTAGGAAATATTTTCCATACAAAAATATTTACCTTATCCATCTAAGGCACGGTAGCCTATTCTAGGTAAATTTAGCTTAGGATTTTCGAGCATAAATTGCCTTAGAACTAAGGCAAAATTATGTTAGAAAATAACTTCCATACAAAAAAATTCACCTTAGGCAAATAAGGCAATTTTACACAGTCTTTTTCTCTGGGTGCAAGCAGCACGCCGCGAATATAACTAAGAAAAAATACAACCCAAAGTGTTCTAAAACTCATAAAAGTCGTCAGCACGCCACGAGTGTAATTTAGAATCAAAAACCCAACTAATTGTGACTCAAGAAAGCAAAATAAGTGCAGTGAATCACGCTTGGATCGATCGATAAAGCAAACAACGAGGGAGTGCGAAAAGGGTACCGCAGTAGGAAGCGAAAAGGACATCTACCCTCTCGTCAGCGTTGGAACATGAACTCACTTACCACAATTATTATAATGTTTCTGGTACACTTTTGTACCGTACACACAAACATCCAGATACTGGATTACACAAACTCTCATTTAATCAAAATCAATACTGGAAGTGCCAAGATTTTGTATCTTGGCACTTCCAGTAAAATCATACACGTTATCGACATGGACGCATACGACAACTTTATTGAACAACTAGAAAAAGCCATATCCAATGTGAAATCCCAACATCCTTTGTATCCTATCCTATCCTCTCCTACGAAATCCAAAAGACCAAAAATCACCTCATAAGACTAAAAGTAAAAAGAAAGAGATCACTAGATTTTATAGGAAGCGCGTGGAAATGGATCGCCGGAAACCCGGACCACCACGATTTAGAAATATTAACAGATAAAATAAACAATGTACTAGTTAATAACAATAATCAAGTCGTTATTAATAGACTTACAATAGAAAAGATAAATGAAATCTCATACTTAACAAATAGTGTAATTCAAACTTTCAAAGAACTAAATAGCATAGAAAATAGTGTAATACTAAAACTAAAATATAAATTAGAGTTAATTAAGGAAGAAATCATAAATATCGCTTACGCAATACACTGGTCAAAAGCCAATATTGTAAATTCCTATATCCTAAGTAATAATGAAATAAATGTAACGGAAACCATACTAAAAAATGAAAATTTTCAATATGTAAACATAGATGAAGCGTTAGAATTTGCCAATATCAAAATTGCTTCTAATAATAAAAATATAATCTACATATTAGATCTTCCTACAAGCGAAAGTAATTCTTGTAGTAATTTTATAATAAAAGCAATAACGAAAAAAAATGCTATTAATAAAATACCATATGAAAATATTTAAGAATGTAAAGATAAGATTTATGGAATAATTAAAGAATGTAAGAAATACAATGAATTAACTATATGTAATAAGAAAAATATAATAGACATAAGTACCTCTACTTGCATACCAAATTTGTTAAAGAGCATTAAACCAACATGTACCCAAATAAACAAGGAACATATCCCATCAATAGAAGAATTAACACCAGGAATTATCCTCCTTAATCAATTCAATGGCCCTGCGATAATCAACGAAGAAACAGTAGAACTCTATGGAACTTACATCATCCGGCATACAAACTCCTATATTCAAATAAACGGAAGAGAATTTAACAACAAAGAAATAATCAACTATCATATCATGCCAGCAGTGCTTCAACCAGCACCAATGTTAGAAGCCAAAGAAGAATTCTTGTCACTCGAGAGATTACAGCATCTTTACGCCAATAGTACAAATAAAATAGACTTGCTGGAAAAGGTCAACATAATCCACAATACAACTTCCGCTGTACTAGTAATTTGCCTTACATCAATTGCAATAATATTCGCCTTCAAACTCTTTCGAAAACGTAACAACAAAATTGGCAAAGAAAAGTTCACATCGGCAACAGTACCAGATCAAAATCCAAAACCGATGATAATAGGAGTCAAGGACATCGCAAACCATATAAGGTCATCGAACGAGGACGTTCGAATTTAAGGATGGAGGAGTTAACGACAAACAAGCTAAGACCAACAAAAAGCTGAATCGACAATACTTTCGTTCCCGTGGGAACATTATTGAGTAAGCAGCGAACACGAGCGCTGCGTTTGCTGACACAGCGTCTGGAAAGAACACACGCCAGTAAGTTGCTGATATGCTGCAGTAGCAGGTTAGAATAAGTTATGTTAAGCTTAGTTTCAAAATTGTAAATTAGTCTTAAGCAAATAGTGACCGAATAAAGATGTTTTTTTTTATAAACTTTTAATAATAAATAATTTAATTTATACACAATTTAATTTATAAACAATAAAACCAACAACAAGAATAGAAAAAAGAAAGAAAACACCATATCAGAATAAAAAAGCTGTTCGCTAAAGATTGTTTTTTTTTCCAGTTGAAAACTAAGCCACTTAGACCATATGGGATTTTTTACTTCAATTCGAAGTGACTTTTATTTTCTGTAGATACACATATAACATTGTATAGTTTGTTTTCTTATACTTATATTGTTTTTTAACTTACATTTAGTTTTTTCTTACAATCTTTTTTTTTTTATAAATTAATAATTACAATAAGAATATAGTAGAAATCGTAGGTATAATTGCGAGAACTTGTTTCGTCTCGTTGAAACGTTTCTTCTTCAGTCATTGCACATTCTATTTTTCTGTGCAAAAGCGGATATTTTCAGTGCTTACCATTATCGGCATTGCCAGATTTGACAATACTCCCCCCTGGTAAGGCGGTTTCTGGAACTGGCTTTCCACTATCGTCAAATCGGCCAACGTCTAGTACAGCAAGCTTTGCGGGCCTGGTATAGACACCAGTCGACGTCTTCACTATTGCGCTTCTTATTTCACCATCTCTTCCAGGTATGGTTTGGAGAATGATGCCCTTGGGCCAACTGTTACGGGGGTTGTTAGGATCTGCTATTATTACAACATCACCTTCTCGTAAGGGCTTCGTAACAGCGAACCATTTTGTACGTCTAGTTAGATGTGGCAAATATTCGTTGACCCACCGTCTCCAAAATCGATTAGCATACTGACCGCTGGTCAACCAGTTCTTCTTCAATAAGACACCGTCATCAGTCAATGTTCCAAATGATTTTTCTCCATTTGACGAACCCAGTAATAAATGGTTGGGCGTCAAGGCTTCTTCGTTTGGACTATCTAAGGGAACATAAGTCAAATGCCTAGTATTAATAATTCTCTCTACCTCTGCCAGCATTGTCAACAGGAGTTCATCGGAAGGATTTCTTGTGGGTGTTATAAATATCAATGTCCTTTTGACCGACCTAACTAGCCTCTCCCAGGTACCGCCCATATGAGGTGAAGAAGGTTTAATAAAGTTCCACTTCAGGTTTGGCCCTACAAAGTTGGTTGCCAATTCATCCATGTTGATCTTCTGCATAGCCTCTCTCAATTCGTTACTTGCACCACGAAAATTAGTCCCGTTGTCGCTATAAATTTCCAATGGCCAACCTCGCCGAGCAATAAATCGCTTCAAAGCCATTATACAGGAGTCTGTAGACAATGAGTGTGCAACTTCAATATGGATCGCTCGTACTGTCATACATGTGATGAGAACTCCCCATCGTTTCTCCAAACGTCTTCCAACGGTGACGAATAGTGGACCAAAGTAATCCATTCCAATGAAGGAAAAGGGTCTGGTGAATGGCTGCAGCCTTGCGGCTGGTAGATCGCCCATCCTAGGTGGTTGAGGAAGACATCTTTGGTTTTTACATGTTTGGCATTTAGTTTTTTTATTTTTGATATCAAGGAACGAAGTCTTGGAATAAAGTACTTCTGTCTCAGCTCGTTTATAACCGTTTCGTCATTTTGATGGCAAAATCGGTAATGACATGATGAGATGATGATTTCGGTTATGTAGTGATTGTTTGGTAGTATAATTGGTCGTTTAGTGTTTAGTGGTATTCCGTAGGCTGCGTCAATTCGGCCTTTTACTCTCATTGTCGAGTTTTCGTCTAGGTATGGTGAAAGTTTATAGATGGGGCTTGTTCTGTCGACTTCAGCTTTGAACGGTTCCTTATCACTTGACTAATCTTATCACTTGAAGAGCTGAGATTTCTTCAGGGAAGGATTCCGCTTGACATAGTCTAAATAGATAATTCTCAGCCTTAGCAAGATCGACCGAAGTTAGGCATGGAGGTGAATATTGAGATTTGGCCTTGCTTTTCAGTTTTCTAGCATAGCGAAAAACCTGTCCCATCGCTCGAAAAATACATACGTTCCCAGGTGCTGAATCGTGTGTAGTCGACGATATTTTCGAAACTTGTTACGTGGTGTATGTTGACATGTCTGATTTCTTCGGTCGTTGTCTCTGTGACTCTGAATTCGCCCGGCCATTCATCAGGGGATTCATAAAGAAAACTTACTCCCTTGTACCATCGACTTTTGGAACTAAATTCCAGATTGCACCTCCATTTTGTTGCTTCGTCAGCTACATTGCTCTTGCTTGGAATCCACCTCCAGTTTTTGGTTTCGGTTTCTTCTAGGATCTCGCCTACACGAAAGGCGACAAACTGTTTGTATTTTCTATGATCTGAGTGAATCCAGTTAAGAACTGTTTTCGAGTCGGACCAAAATTATTTTTCGTTCACTTCGATTGATTGATTTTCAGAAATGGTTTTTGCCAACCTCACTCCCAGAGCTGCTGCTTCTAACTCTAGTCTTGGAATTGACATGATTTTCAAGGGTGCTACCTTAGTCTTGGCGGCTATCAGGGTCACTTCGACAACTTTCCCATCTGTAAACCGAAAATACACAGCAGCTGCATAAGCTGCTTCGCTCGCATCGACAAATACGTGCATCTGCACCGTAAGCTTTTCGTCCACTATTATCTTGTTCGTGTATGGCCTTTCAATAGAAATCGCTTGTATTTGAGGAATTAGCTTTGTCCATTTACACCATTTGTCGAAATGTTGTGGTTGAATCTGTTCATCCCACGCAATTGCCGATGTCCACACTTCCTGAAGCAAAATCTTCAACAGAACCAAAAAGTTTGCGATTAAGCCTAGCGGATCAAAAACTGACATTAGGACCTTAAGCAGCTCTCTTTTTGTTGGCCAACCACTTTCATCGGAAATATTGTTTTTAAGAAAATTCGTTTTAATTGCAAACGAGAATGTATCAGAGACAGGGGACCACCACATGCCTAGTATTTTTTCGGAGTGGGATAGAGGATGCCAGCTATTTATTTTCTTTTCAAAGTTGGAAGAACTTTCACCTAAGTTTTTCAGAACCTTTTTAGAGTTTGACAAAAAATTTCGAATCTCAAACCCTGCCTGTCTATGAATAAACATTTTGTGCGAGCGTAATTGCTTCATCTTCTGTGTTAACACTATCTAAATAATCATCCACATTTTTCTATAATCGCCTTCACGGCTCTTGGAAATTCTTCAATGTAGGTCCTGGCATTGGTGTTTTTTGCAAATTGAGCGCAGAAGGGAGAGCAAGTTGACTCAAATGTCATCACTTGCATTACGAATTCTTCAACTTCTTTCGTGTCTTTATTCCGTTAGCGTTGAGCATGCTGGTCCGAACCTCGTATCCACACTTGGTGAAACATTTCTTTTATGTCTCCACATATGGCTACTTTACGCTCCCTGAAACGCAAAAGTACTGATAGGAGAGAGGGTACAATATCCGGTCCGGTCCGGAGAGTAACATTGAATTCAGTGAAACTCCGTTCACTGCGGCGGCTGCATCCCATACTAATCTGACCTTGTCTGGTTTGTTGTGATTGACCACTGGGAAAATTGGCAGATACCATACAGGCGAAGAATGTTTTCTTAATTCTTCTTTACTCAACTTACGTGCGTATTGCTTTCTTAAATACTCTTCTATTTGTCCGTTTAGATTTTCGCTCAGTTTTGGATTATTCGACAACTTTTTCTCTATGTGTATAAGTCTTCGCTCGGCCATTGGACGGCTATCAGGAAGTTGAGTCAACTTTCCCTTCCACAGTAAAGGCACCATAAAGTTGTATCCTTCGGGCCTTCTGCTCACATTGTTTTCGATCATCGTTATAGCCTTTTCGTCGTCAGAGGAACGAAGAATTTTTTTGTTTGTGGTGGCCTCTAAGTATTGTATATATATTTACTATAGTACAATTATGAGACGAATTTTTTATTTCATCTCCACAACGCCTTGAGGGCGCTGCGTGTATCAAAATATTTGGTAGGGAATTAATAATGAGGAGAAAATTACTAAAGAAAGAATGAAAAAAGTAAATTTGTTTAAGTTTCATAAGCATTAATATGTTCGAGGGAGATAGCCAAATTACAAATGTCAAACCAATAAGGAATAATTTTTGTTTACATTTTTTTTGCTTCCACGTGGCAATGCAGAGGAGATATGTATATACAATACATACATACATATGTTTGTACCTACGTTGTACAAACATAATTGTTAAGCATTGTATGCCGAGTTTGCACCTTGTTTCAAGAGTGTCTTACTTACAAAATTAACATGACCATGCTTCCACATTAGTTTGATATCAGAGGGCATTTTTATTAGCATGTCTCGGAATTTAGCAACAAAAAAGTCTCAAAAATGGATATCTTATTAGAACTTAGATAGTTTGAGGTTTAGCTGCAAGTATTGACGAAATCAAAATTCATGGTTAAATTATAGACCAAACTGAAGATGTTTGACAGTGAAACAAAACGCGAAACGTGCGTCAGTTGTTTAAACCAGTGTTGCCAAAAAGATAATAGCTTAAAAATCACCCTTTACTTTAAAAGGGACTCTTTTGTTTTCAAAGGGATTTTTTTCTTGATAAGCTATTCGTTAATAATTTTGATTGCGTCAATACTTGCAGCTAAACCTCAAACTATCTACGAATTCCTTGGTAAGTTCTCATGTACTATAGTCAAATTTGCTATAAGTTCTAATAAGATATCCATTTTTGACTTTTTTGTTGCTAAATTCCGAGACATGCTAATAAAAATGCCCTCTGATATCAAACTAATGTGGAAGCATGGTCATGTTAATGTTGTAAGTAAGACACTCTTGAAACAAGGTGCAAACTCGGCATACAATGCTCTAACAATTATGTTTGAATCTCTTACAGAAAATACCTCAAAAGATTAAAACCGAAAAAAGTAAAAAGGTCTGGACTAAATGAATCGAAGAGTCTCACAGAAGCAATTAATGTTATCATAATGATATCTCCACACAAGAAACACTTCCATTCTGTCCAAATTACTACCATGTCATCATAATACCTCATACATATATTAAGCTTATACCTTTCCAATTTAGGCACTGACACTCTTGTAAGGTTAATTTTTCAACGTAGTTTTATATTATATTTATTTATTTATAGGTATGTTTTTATATGAAAATTAAAATTTCAATGCAGTACACCCTATTTAGCCGTTAAAAACAAAAATCGACCTAGTTTTGAATATCTACCTTTTAATTTTTGATTGTGTTTGTACTTGATGCGTACAAATAACAAATAATACGCAATAATAACAACAACAAAATAATTGAATATATTTAAAATCTTCAATGCATCATATGCCAAATATGGCAACATTTCATTTTTCACAAAAATTGAAAATTTAAAATCAAACGAGAATTATTAAATTCAAAGTACCTACAACGTTAAAGTATTTATAGCTACAAACATATGTATCGGGTGATTTTTTTGAGGTTAGGATTTTCATGCATTAGTATTTGACAGATCACGCGGGATTTCAGACATGGTGTCAAAGAGAAAGATGCTCAGTATGCTTTGACATTTCATCATGAATAGACTTACTAACGAGCAACGCTTGCAAATCATTGAATTTTATTACCAAAATCAGTGTTCGGTTCGAAATGTGTTTCGCGCTTTACGCAAATTGTATGCGTTTTTTTTTTTTAAAAAAGTTCTCAAGCTCTTAAAAAATCACTAATGCATGAAAATCCTAACCTCAAAAAAATCACCCGATATTTGACAGATCACGCGGGATTTCAGACATGGTGTCAAAGAGAAAGATGCTCAGTATGCTTTGATATTTCATCATGAATAGACTTACTAACGAGCAACGCTTGCAAATCATTAGGCCCAACTATAATAGACATAAGCTAGCATATGCGCGCATAAGTAAACGTACGAATACAAAGAATCTAATACGAGTGACCATAATGGAGTCTAGCTCCGTTTCGTTCAATTTTTCTCAGTTTCGTTAACTTAAGCAAACTTAAGCAAGAGCGATCCCAGTCGCTCGCCGCATAAGTAAATCTGACAGTTTGGATCAAATACACACAGGCTTATAAACTTATTCATAGTGTGCGTGTCATTTCTCTTCTAATTTATAAAATTTCCCCAAAAAACTCATTAGTTATTTCTATGTATGCGTGGAAACACGTCAATTTTTCTTGTTGAATTCTTTCACATTACAAATACAACAATGTAAACAAATGGGTTTTGGAGGGTAATACGTACGAAGGATTTATATCTTCATATAGAGCTGCGAATATTATTTTGACATGTAGATAAGTGAGCAAAATTGCATTATGGCTACCCGCAGTAATTTCACAAACTTAAGTGAATTTTCGTTGGGTTTTTGACATAAACTTATGTTTGCTTATGCCTATTATAGTTGGGCCTATTGAATTTTATTACCAAAATCAGTGTTCGGTTCGAAATGTGTTTCGCGCTTTTTTATCGACAAATTTTGTTCAGCGATGAGGCTCATTTCTGGTTGAATGGCTACGTAAATAAGCAAAATTGCCGCATTTGGAGTGAAGAGCAACCAGAAGCCGTTCAAGAACTGCCCATGCATCCCGAAAAATGCACTGTTTGGTGTGGTTTGTACGCTGGTGGAATCATTGGACCGTATTTTTTCAAAGATGCTGTTGGACGCAACGTTACGGTGAATGGCGATCGCTATCGTTCAATGCTAACAAACTTTTTGTTGCCAAAAATGGAAGAACTGAACTTGGTTGACATGTGGTTTCAACAAGATGGCGCTACATGCCACACAGCTCGCGATTCTATGGCCATTTTGAGGGAAAACTTCGGAGAACAATTCATCTCAAGGAATGGACCGGTAAGTTGGCCACCAAGATCATGCGATTTGACGCCTTTAGACTATTTTTTGTGGGGCTACGTCAAGTCTAAAGTCTACACAAATAAGCCAGCAACTATTCCAGCTTTGGAAGACAACATTTCCGAAGAAATTCGGGCTATTCCGGCCGAAATGCTCGAAAAAGTTACCCAAAATTGGACTTTCCGAATGGACCACATAAGACGCAGCCGCGGTCAAAATCCTAACCTCAAAAAAATCACCCATTATAAAGCGGTCCCTAGACTATCAATATTATTGTGCAATATTTGATGTTGCACAATATTATTGAGAGTCTAGGGCTCATATTGAAGGGTTGTGCAATATATTGTATAAAATCAAAATCCTTTTGATATTTATTGTGCAACCAAATTTATTGTATAGTCTGTAGATGTGTTTGCACAATATTTTGTCATTTGTTTTGAATATTCATAGTGATAACATCTCCCTGGTTCGCTCAAAGCCAGCTCATTTAATAAATTTTGATGAGTAAACACGTTTCGTTTTTTGTACCAGTCCTTCATCCATCTGCGTTTGTTTTTTTCTTTTTTTTTAATGAAATAGTAAGAGCAATTGCCACACAACAATAATCCATATCATCGAGCATGATGTTGAAGAACAAATAAAGAATTCTCAAATGATTTATTGTGCGAAATATTGTTTAGTGTGGGGTACCAGTCAATAATATTGTGTAATATATTGTTCAATAATATTGATAGTCTAGGGACCGCTTAAGAAATATATATACAATGCTCTAAGTCAAACGCCATGAATATTTTGAATTGTGTACTCAGTTTTTCGTCTTCTAAATCATAGCAATCGCAGCTATGAAAATTTAAAAAGTTCTTTGACAGATCGTGTTGCTTCATTTGTTTATTTGTTTTTTGACGATGTGGACATGACATGGGCCATATACTGTCCAACCCAAACGTGTTTTGGATGCAACTGGTTCGTTAGGCTTCCCTTCATGCGAACGTAGTGGGATACTCAGTTTCCATTGG
This sequence comes from Eupeodes latifasciatus, assembly GCA_920104205.1. Lineage (NCBI taxonomy): Eukaryota > Metazoa > Arthropoda > Insecta > Diptera > Syrphidae > Eupeodes > Eupeodes latifasciatus. Next base: position 168,953,735 of record OV049924.1, on the reverse strand, counting down.
TCTAAGCCTAATAGGATTTGTGGTTTGGCATTTGTATACGTTGGGATGGGAATACCTTTCAGGTGGCTGTGTTGTCGAGCTAGTTCTTCGGCTTTCACACTTTGTTTTGGTAGTTCCAGTGACTTGACGGTATGTACCTAAGTTGGATATTTTGTATTTCTTGCTTGCGCTATTTGCTGAAATTTGAAGGTCTATAACTCTCGAATTCTTTTCAGTGCGGTGTGTATTGGCTGTCCACTTTAAGCACAGTGGTTGAAGTTCTCCTGTCACTCCCAATTGGTTTGCTAGCTCCTCGTCAATCAAGGAAATCGATGAGCCATCATCGAGGGAAGCGAAAGCGTCTAACTTCTTCTTACCATTGAATAATGTCACTGGAACTACGCGAAACAAAATCGAACAGTTATCCAATTTGTGGTAGCAATTCAACCTGGGTGAACCATTTGTAAGTATGGTGTCGCGCACTTTATGGAGCAGCCTATGATGTTTGTAGGTACACCCATTAACACCACATTCCTTTAAAAGGTGACAGCGGTTCTTTCCATGTCTGTGAAGACAAGTTCTACAAATGGAAAATCGATTTATCGCATTCCACTTCTCATTAAGACTCAGATTCAAGAATTTCTGACATTTATCGATCGCGTTGCAATCATTATCACATATTGGGCATTTCTTTGGTTGAGTCACCTGTGACTGTACCGCCGTTGACCGCGCCTGTTGTGGCTGTGTAGGATGTGAATGCGTTGATTGTTGTACTTCTGAACCTTGATGAACATTAAGCGAAGATTTTTGTATGAGGCGTTCCGATTTCATTGTTCGGATGTTATTCAAAGGCGCAACTTCAGATGCCGACAGTGCGACGTCTTCTAGCCACTCACTGAAGGTTAAAAGGCTAACAGAATCTAAGATCCGACGATAATTTCCCCAGTTCAAACGAATTTGAGGCGGTAGCTTTTCGGTGAGCTCACGAAGTAGTGATGGGTTAGACAGATGCTCGTTTAAGTCACTTCCTATCATCACAGCGCATGCATTTTGTACTGCTAAAGAAAATCGTATAAGTGATTGCAGCTTTTCGATCCGAGGTGCTGGTTCTTTTCTAATCTGATCACTAAGACTGTCCTTCTACCTGAGCGTCGAACTTGTCGAGTTGTAGAAGCTGAGTAAGGTCAATGATTCTCGGGAATTATTTCTCCAGAAGAGTCCTGAAACCAAAGGTCGCTCACCCCTACCCCTCCCAATCCCTACCCCCTCCTCCGTCGGCTTTGTGTTACTATGCTGGCTGATGTCTCATTATCTCCCGACTGTATAGTATATCACTATATGTCAACCTAGCTCCCTTCTGGGACGCTTATGGCTTAATTGCTGTTCGTCTCTCCTGCTCCAAAACATATCCTTCCTTCAACTTCCCAATTGGGCTGGATCTAAGGTGTTATACGACCCGTGCCGATGATCAGCCAGGCTGAGGGCCCAATTTCTAAAAATAGCTCAGTCGTTAACGGAGTATCCGGATACCAGGCGACCTCCGGATTAGCTAGCCTTATCTGTGTAAGCGAATCTCTGCACAGATGGACCCCCCCTTTACTTCGCTCCTCGTGGGAATCCAAATGAATTCAAAACAAAACCAAAAACAAAAACAAAAACAGTACTGGAAGAAAAATCGTCAAACCGGTACCGGTATTCCAGCTACACCGGGCGGCAGCTTGGCGGCAACGTCGGCTGTCGTTACTCCTGTGCCGAGCACCGGAAAAGGGTCTGTGCCAAGTCACTGCCCTTCTTCTAGTGCGGTGCAGGTTGTATCCACACCGGGCGGCAGTTCGGCGGCAACGTTGACTGTCGTTACTCCTGTGCCGAGCACCGGAAAAGGGCCTGTGCCAAGTCACTGCCCTTCTTCTAGTGCGGTGCAGGATGTACAATTGGCGAAAACGCTTCCTCATGTCGGTAGTGGAAAGTTCGTGAATAATGATCTTTCCACTACTAAAGAGAGTAAACCTCTCCAGTATGCTTCTAGGAGCTCTTATAAACAACGACGGAATGCGATGAGGATTATAAAATCCTCTGGTTCAACACTGGGGGATGGAAGTAATCCCATCCTTAACAAAAGGCTGGAGTGGGCTAGATCCATTCTAGACAATACTAGTCGCCACGACTCTACGTCAAAGCGACAAAGGTCCTTGGAGGAGTCCACTCCCGTCCTTAAAAAGCCTAAAGTGCAGAACACCAGCACTCCTATCATTCCTAGAGTTCCTCTCACTAAACCTTTTAGTGATGTACTCAAGGAATCTAATAAAATCATTATCGCGGTCATCGATAGGAGCAATATTGATGGCACGATTACATCTGAACGTTGGCAGAGGGTGAATCTGGAGCTCTCGGCTGGCTTTCTAAAAGTCATGCGGGATCATCCGGGTCCACCGCCTGTAACAAGCGATGAGGGTTGGCATCAAGGTCATGTCAAGCTCATCGCTTGTAAAGATCAGAGGTCGCGCGATCTTTATACGCTTGCTGTCGGCATGCTGGGCGAAGTTTGGCCAGGTGCAAAACTCGAGGTCGTTGCAAAGGAGGACATTCCATGCAGGCCGAGAGCTCGCACATGGATCCCTAAAGAACCCTCATGTCCGGATGACATACGCGAAATCATAAAGATTAGCAACCCGGACCTCCCTTGTCACGACTGGAAGATCGTGAAACTGGAGGAGCCAAAGGGTCTTTATCGAAATGCGATTATCGTTATCAATAAGGACTCTGTGGCTTCTCTGGCGCGAGATAAGGGAGTGATAAGATACGGTTTTGGGACAATTACATTGCGTATCTATAAAAAAGATGAGGTAGACGCTTCATGCGAGCCTCCACGACCCTTTTCGGAAACCGTGTCGCAGGACGTTGGGGGTTCCAGTGCTACAATCACCTTCCCTTCCTTGGATGTGGATGTAGTTGTACCTGGGCCCTCTTCTGTCGCAGCACGGTCTTCCTCTGAACCCTCTTCAGAAGCTGTGCCGCAAGACGTAGAGAGTCCCAGTGACATCATCACCTTCCCATCCTTGGATGTGGATGAGAATGTAGCAGGGCCCTCTTCTGTCGCAGCACAGTCTTCTTCAAAAAACGTCGGAGGTTTATCCCTAATGGAGACCGAAGACTCAAATGACAAAGTTCTCCCCAGTGAGGAGGAAGATGAACTATTAGGTTCTTCTTCGTCTGATCTGGATGAGCTGGATCTAACAGTGGTGGAAGTTGATCTGCCGACTTGTAGCCAAAATGCTGCAAATACTACAGATTAACCTCCAACACTCCAAAACGGCTTCGGCCTCCTTACTTCTCCGCCTGACAAAAACTGGAGAAGATGTCGTTCTCATCCAAGAGCCCTGGATTGTGAAATCCCTGGTTCGAGGATTGAGAACTCCTGGCTACTACTTGATATATGTAACAGGAAAAGGTAACCCAAGGTCCTGCATACTAGTAAAACGTAATCTAAACGTATTTTTACTCCCTAATTTCAGTGATAAAGACGTCACCACAGCCAGTATGGTAATAGACAACCATACCTACTGGCTGGTATCAGCGTATTTGGGCCACGACCACCAGGGCCCACTACCTGGTACCACTCTGGAGAGGACGGTCGCTGAATCAACAAGACTTAAAACCAACATAATTATCGGTTGTGACGCCAATGCGCACCATACTACGTGGGGTAGTACCGATATAAATGACAGAGGTGAGTCTCTTTTTGATTATATTTTAACAACTAATCTGGTAGTATGTAATGTAGGTAGTGAACCAACCTTCGTTACTAAAAATCGACAAGAAGTTTTAGATATGACTCTTGTCTCTTTACATCTCTCAAATAAAATATTGAATTGGAGAGTATCAAAGGAGCACTCGTTCTCCGATCATAGATACATTCAATTCACACTTATTGAAGAGTTTCCAAACCCGATCCAATTCCGAAACTATAGGAAAACAGATTGGCCAAAATATAGGGCAACTCTGAAGAATCTGATTAAACCAGAACTTTATGATCCGCCCTTATGCGCTTTTGAACTCGATCAAAAAGTCGACGAGCTTACAGCAGCCCTTAATAAAGCCATGGAAACTGCCTGCCCCCTCACTACAGTGCGGGGAAAGAAGAAACCATATTGGTGGGCTGCTGAACTGGGTTTACTCCGGAAAGGCTGTAGAAGGCTTTTTAATCGTGCAAAAAAGACTAGACATCTACAAGACTGGGACTCCTATAAGGAATCCCTCAAAAAATATAAACAGGAATTGAGAATAGCCAAAAGATCCTCTTGGAGATCCTTCTGTAGCTCAATAGAAGAATCCTCGGAGGCATCAAGGATAAGGAAGATTCTCTCGACAAATCCAACCATGCCTAGTTGTCTTAAAAACTTGGATGGTACTTGGACTAACTCTTGCGAAGAAACGCTAAACCTGCTACTTGACACCCACTTTCCTGATAGCTCCAAATACGTTAATACAACAAACCATCCTGGGTCGGGTATTAACTTAACTTTTCCTGAAGGTCTTGTTACTAAAGAGAAATTGACTTGGGCTCTGAATAGTTTCAAACCTTACAAATCTCCAGGGCCAGATCACATCATACCAGCTGAGTTACAATTTACGACTGACATAACTCTGCCCATCATTGAGATGATTTTTAAGAGTTGTCTAGATATGGTCCATATACCTCAGCGATGGAGAGAAGTAAAGGTAGTTTTCATTCCCAAGGCGGGCAAATGTTCGCATGTCAACCCTAAAGATCTAAGACCTATTAGCCTATCATCATTCATTCTCAAGACTCTGGAACGTTTGATTGATATCCACGTACGTAACAGCATTGATAAGAGACTATCGATGTCTCAGCATGCTTACTGCAAAGGGAAATCGGTAGAAACACACCTTAGTAAGAACTATCGAATATTCCCTAGAACAAAAACAATATACTATGGTGGCCTTCCTAGATATTGAAGGCGCTTTCAACAACGTTGACACATCTGCTATCACTTCTGCTATGACGACCCTAAACGTCGAATACTCACTCTGTGAATTGATAAATCTAATGCTAAAAAGCAGGATCATCAACTCTAAGATGGGGGATTTTTGTGCGAAAAGGTCTGTCAGTAGAGGCACTCCGCAAGGTGGTGTTCTGTCCCCTCTCCTGTGGAACATAGTGGTTAACGAGCTACTAATATCCCTTGAGAGAGAAGGCTACAGAGTGATTGCGTATGCCGATGATGTTGCTATCGCCGTCATAGGAGAACATCCAAATACACTGAGAGACCTCCTCCAAAACGCACTCAATATGCTCACTAGATGGGCAGATCACTGTGGACTTAGTATTAATCCTCAAAAAACAGACCTCGTCCTTTTTACGCGGAAATACAAGATCCCAGAAATTGTACCTCCCTCAATAAAAGGTGTACCACTAATTTTCACCAATGAGGCCAAATATCTTGGTCTGATATTGGACAAAAAATTAAGTTGGAAACCTAATATTCAGGAAAGAGTTAAAAAAGCTACAGCAGCTCTTTTCCTTTGCAAGAAAGCCATAGGAAACAAATGGGGTTTTCAACCTCGCATAACTTATTGGCTATACACATCGGTCATCCGACCAATACTTATGTACGGGGTTGCAGTGTGGTGGACTGCACTGGAGAAAGTCACATATTGCGACAAACTCAGCAGAGTCCAACGCACTGCATGTCTCTGCATTAGCGGGGCTTTGAGAACCACACCCTCAGCAGCGTTGGACACTCTCCTCCATCTGACACCCCTCGACATTTTCAGCAAACAAGTGGCAGCGAGTACAGCCATAAGACTCAACGCCTCATCTCAGTAGACCAACAACAATGTTGGGCACTCCATCATTCTGAACCTCTTTGGTTCTATACCAAAGTACATAGACTACACTATCCCAAAACCCCAATTTGGTAAAAACTTCCAGGTATCCATTCCATCCAGGGATGAATGGGAAGATAAAAAACTCCTGGATGACAAAAGCATCCATTTTTATACAGACGGATCCAAGACAAATGAGGGAGTTGGTAGTGGTATGTACTCAGAAAAGCTTAATCTAAGCATCTCATTCCGCCTCCCTAATCATTGTAGCGTCTTCCAAGCGGAAATTTTAGCGATCAAAGAGGTTCTCTCCTGGCTAAGAGAAAACGTGATATCAACTTCTGATATACGCATCTTCTCTGACAGTCAGGCTGCTATCAAGTCTCTTGACGGTGTCTCAACCAACTCTCTAACGGCCCTCGATTGTCGATCATCTCTTATGGAGATGGCGCAGCAATTTAACATTCACCTATGCTGGGTGCCGGGCCACAGAGACATCGCAGGAAATTGTAGAGCCGATGAACTCGCTAAAAATGGAACCGTCATACCTATTTCACCTGAAAGGGAGAAGATAGGTATACCGATAGCTACATGTAAACTTCTGCTAAAAGAAAAAGCTTTCGAGATAGCAAACTCTAGGTGGTACAATTTACCAACATGCGCAGCCACAAAACTAATATGGCCTTAATTGGACCTAAAGCGCTCTAAAGACTTGTTATCCCAAAGCAGACTTCATATTAGCTCCCTAATAGGTGTCCTTACGGGACACTGTCTTATAGGCAGACACGCAATACGACTTGGTGTAGCCTCAAATGACTTCTGCAGGAGCTGCATGGACGAGGAAGAAGAAGAATCAATCTCTCACCTCCTCTGCACCTGCCCTGCTCTTTCACGAAGACGCAAACTTCATCTGGGAGAATACTCTTTTGATGATCCCAGTGAACTAGCTAAAAAGGATATCAGATATCTCCTTCGCTTTATAAAAAGCTCAAAATGGTTCGACTAGTGGGAAGTAATTCTCTAGATTCATGTGGTATCACAATGGGCCTTTCTTCTGGCCTAAGTGTGTGGTTTTTGTATCCACAGCCACATTAACCTAACCTAATAAGACTGTCGATGATTGCTTCGGGCCGGCCATAAAGCATTTGAAGGGACTTCATTGCGGTTGGAACTTGTGGGGAGTAAATAGTGTAACCCCGACTGTTTTGAACGCATCGTCTTTCAAGCAATGTTGTAACCACCTTAAATTATCTGTGTCCGTATACCCGCACGACACTGTGGTACTGTTGAACCAGCTAATGAACCTAGGCCACTCCTCAATGCGTCCACTGAAGGTTATGTGTTCCTTTGACATTAACTGCCTGGCTGCCAGTTGCTGCTTATTCGGCATTAGCGTTTCATTCGATTTGCTAAAGTTGAATTGATTTGTTGCTGGTCTGTCGCCGAAGGAAACCTCCGCATAAGGCCTAGAGTTAACCGTTGTAGTTGGTGCTGAACCACTATGTTGCTGCCTGGTTGACATGAGAGGCTGGTCACTTGCTTTGTAGTAGAATGTGCTGTTCCACCCACTGGTATCCTGAGAATTGACGAGGGACTTTGGCTTCGTCGTAGCTAGGGAAGTACTTTCGCTTTTTTGTTGTTGTACTGTAGAATCTTGTTGAAACATCTTGTCGTTGTCGTCACTATTTTGGAATTCCTTCAAAAGGGCGTATTTCTTTTGGATGTACTCCTTGTCACGTTGAGCTTGCAGAAGCCTTTCTTCCTCCAATTGTTGAAGCAATAAGTCACGACGTTTTGAACACGTCGTGTCGGAGGGTTGAATGCGTGGAGTTGATACGGCTGCCGATTGGCTACCATGCGATTGAGATTGGGTTGTAGAACCACTATGTACAGCTGGTACGACTGCCGACTGGCTTCCACGCGATGGAGATTGGGTTGTAGAACCACCCTGTGGGGCTGAAACGGCTTCCGATTGAGATTGGGCTGCAGAGCTTTTATGTGGAGGGTTTGAATGTTGCATTGAATCGAACGTTAGTGGTGTGGATTGACCTATGCCTGTGAGACTGCAATCTTGGGCTTTTTCTGGGGGAGGAGTTCGACAAATGATACAGTCCCAATCGTGGTCCTTGATTTCGTCATTCACGCCTACGCATAAGTAATGATACCAGTCATCACACGTGTCGCATTGGACCATATCGTCATTGTCTTCATTTTGACACGCTTTGCAGTTGTGGTTGGGCATAGTTATTGCACACGTAGGTTTGTATGTCGGGGAGGCAGAGAGATAACAATACTAAATATAGGCTTTGACTTACCTTGTTCTTTTGGCTATGACGCTGCAATCGTTGAAACTCCAACTCTGGATACGAGTTATGTCGAAACACGTGGGTGGACAAAGATGATGACGGATTCTTTGTTGCAATCGATGGATTTGATGAGAATTTGATTCGATGGTTTGATGAGACCAGCTCCGATGTGATTCAATGATTTGTGAGGTTATGGGATGATAAATGAAATAAAAGAATGTTCGCTAAAGATTGTTTTTTTTTTTTCCAGTTGAAAACTAAGCCACTTAGACCATATGGGATTTTTTACTTCAATTCGAAGTGACTTTTATTTCCTGTAGATACATATATAACATTGTATAGTTTGTTTTCTTATACTTATATTGTTTTTTAACTTACATTTAGTTTTTTCTTACAATTTTTTTTTTTTAATTAATAATTACAATAAGAATATAGTAGAAATCGTAGGTATAATTGCGAGAACTTGTTTCGTCTCGTTGAAACGTTTCTTCTTCAGTCATTGCACATTCTATTTTTCTGTGCAAAAGCAAGATGGCTGCACCGGATATTTTCAGTGCTTACCATTATCGGCATTGCCAGATTTGACAATAAAAGCCAAATTATATAAAAGAAAGTAACAAACAACAACAATAGATGACCAAAGCTTCAGCCAACTTGCTACGTCAACCACCAACAACAGTAGCGACATAAGTATTCCACCCGATGATGGAGCAGTAGCCCCGAAACGCGTAGTGTAATTAAAATATAAATAAATAAAACTTAAGTTGTTAAATTAAAAATTAAAATAAAATTAAAATAAATTAAACTAAGACTATTTTACTTTATTTGTTTATTCTTATAAGTATAAAACGAGACAAGAAACCCATATCATGTAATCTAAGAAATCTATTTTTTATGTGAAAGTGAAATGTATGTAATGTACATAATTTTTCAAAATTTAGAACTGTCCTTTGACCAGTTTTTAAATAAAATTTAGAAGAATCATGTGACGGGGTTAGATTTGGGAGCTTTTATTGATTACAGGGGAAACAAAAATGCTTATACTTTTACCATTAATAAAAATATGTTTTATATTTATTTTTTTAGGTCATAATAATAATTTTCGGTACACATAATATGTATATTTATAATAATATAATAAATCTTTTGACAAATTCAAAATTGTTCTATAACTAAATTTATTTCAAGGACGAAAAAACCATAGCATGTTATAATAATGTAGTAAAATATTGATGTGTGGGTTTCGCACACAAAAAAAGGAATATAATTAAACTTAAATTCCATTAATCGTTGTCTAAGATGAGGTTGATGTTATCATTAAATCCTGTTCAGGTACCACTGACACAGCTTCCTTAACATACCCATAAATGCTCTTCCTTGTATCAATCACTACATCACGAACCATCGCTGTGAAAAAGGCAGAGTGCCTAGGAGCCTCTGCATATCGTTCATAATGATCTAGGGAGTCTTGCAATTTTAAAGTTAAATCATAATTCTTTCTAACTACATCCAAAATCTGCTCTTCGGTTGGTGTTGAGAGACCTTGTTCAGCAAGCCATTCCTTGATTTTATATTGAAAATGTTTAACAATTGCTAAAATATTAACTAAGGCATTAAGGAGTTTAATTACGTCGTCTTTATATTCGCAGTCAGGCATTGTAGTGTAACGCAGTACTTAAACAAATGAAATAAAATTATTAGTAAAAAACTTGAATGAATTCAGCTGTATTTATTTACCCATAGACTGAATTTCTGAGAAAACTTTTTCTTCTCTATTGAGTTCATAATACAGCTCATCATAGCTGTTTGTAGTCGCTAGAAAAGTATCGCCATATGTAATGAACAAGTTAAATATATTGACCACCTGTGTTGGGAACAAAGGGAAATTAAAGATAAATTATTTATTCGAAATAAGGCCATGTTGAAATATTGGTGTACCTGCAACGATAAATAAAAGATGTTGCATTTTTTTATCAAGTTCTGTTCTTGGTTGACTAAAAACCGCAACAACCCAATCAGTGCTGACCATAGCTCTTTCCATGGATAGTTCAGACGAACTCTGCAACGCTTTTGATAGCACAATATGCGTTGAATGATTCCAATGCAGAGTAGATACAATTCCATTGGGAATTTTTTCATTAAATGCGACACAATGAACTCAACCAGCAGATCAAGAAGAGTAGCAGCAAGAGGTTGAGATTTACCCACACGATCCACATGAAGCTTACGATGCCTCATTTGAGCACGATGTAACATTACTTTGAATGTAAGATTGTTATCATGCATCATAGAGTTCGCGTATTGATCTTCAGATATGCAGGTAAGAATAAGGAAACATAACTTCAGATTAGCTACGCTGGACTCGTTTTTGTTGTCTTGCATTACTATGGAACTAGAAAATATTTGAATATGTTAAATACTTGCAGAAATTTGATAAGGAAAGTTTTAAGTGTTACTTGTTTTGTAAAATAAAATGTATAAGAATTATTGTAAAAAGATATATTCCTATTTTTTATCTCATCATAGAAATCATCGCTTTGAAACAAAGACTATACAATGTTTTTTGAATCAAGGAGTTATTTAAAAAAAACTCTTTACTACTTAGTTATTAGTAGAACATTTTACTCAAAAGTACTATCTTACAATAATGAAGATGAATCTCACACAATCTATCTATTTTTTTTTCATTATTTAATTATTTACATCAATTAGAGCTTATACACTCAAATAGACTAATGAAATAATTATAAAAACGTTATATAAACATTGTAATAGTATCATTATTTTAATAATAACTAGAATTTTAATTCTTTGAATAAGCTAAAATATATAAACTTAACATGTTTTTAAAAGATATTTTACTCAAATAAAAATAAAATCAATGTTATTTGATATGTTATTAATTTCCTTAACACTGCGAAAAATAGGCACATTGAAAGCATAATTTACCCTATGATAACTTTCACGGAACAAGGTACGATTTCTTAACTCTCGAGAGGGATCGTATAGATCTATAACAGATAAAAGAAAAGGACAATCAATAAGTTATAGCAAATGTCTTTCGGCGTTTTCTAATGTCTGAATGCCAATAAGCTGACACCTAACATTGTTCGAAGACATTTCAATGTTCCATCCTCGTTTGTTTAAACAAATCTTATAACATTTATTTTGAACTTTTTTGATTCTACTTATATGGTTTTTATAATGTGGGTTCCATAATACGCAGTATTATTCCAGAATGAACCTTACATATTGCAGTGACCTCACAAAGGGACTTTAGTGTGTAGTGCAGTCGGTTGAACTTTTAATACATCTAAATTTGATGTCATCTGCAATAGAAGACGCATAGAATTATAAGGATATCAAAAAGGTCGTTATTAAATATAAGGAACAACAATGGGCCTATACGGCTGCATTGTGGAACACCTGATGTGGCTGAAAATGTATTTTATATATTCGAATCTATTAAAACGTGTTGACTTCGTCCTGTAAGATAAGTCAATAATAAGCATGCTTGAATGAAATCCTATTTGGGCCACTTTTGCGAATAGAAGATAAAAACGACGTTTTCCACTGTGAGAGCAATTTACCATATGTTAGTTAACTATTAAATATAACACACAAGACTAGAGAGTGTGATCGAACACATTTTAAGTAGAATAGGTAGAATTGCATCAGGGCTTGCATTTGTATCTTCACTTAGGCCAGAAAGTGCCGCTTCTACTTCCGATATTGTGACCTATATTCACACAATTTTCAGATTGACCAATCGAGCCGTTTGAAAAATTTTAAAACTAGATTTGAAAAAATCAGCAAAAGCTTTACAAATATCGGATAGACTCTTACAATTGAACCCCCAAATATTGCATATTTTTAAAAATTTTATTTTTTTTTTAAATTTTTAATGAAGCTCCAAAAACATTTACTGTTCTTTTTAACTTGGATTCCATTGAATAAATATAATTTTTGTATATTTATTAAGGACATTGAAATTTTGTTTCAATAAAATATAAAGATTACGCAAATTGACATCAAATAAAGACTTTTGCAATGATTTATAAACTTTGTTCTTTTTATTACTAAGATTAATAAGCCGTCTATTATACCAAGAAGGCTTAGATGCATTTTTTATTTTAATGGATTCTTTGGCGGAATGTAGCTCACTATTATAATTCAGTACAAGCATAAAAAGAGCGGACTGCAAGAAGCACCCCTTCACCTCTTTCTATGCCAGTTGATAAGGAGCATCTGTCTTTACAAAACACAGAGAATTGATGACAACTGAACATATGGGCATTGTTTTGATTTTCGGTTAACCATGTTTCAGTGAACGCTAAGAAATCATTTCGCTTAGAGGATGACGACAGGAGAAGTTGTTGCATTTTTGTACGAATTTCCCCAATATTTTGATAATAACTAAGAAATCGTTTGAATCTAACTGAGAAGTTATATGAGCGTTGGTTAAGGACAATGCATAGATATCGTGAGCTTTTCAACAACATAATTAAAATTTGTTAATTTTTATTATTTGAAGCAGTAGGAATATTTTAAAATAATTGACTATCGTAAGGGGCAGTGCTGAGCGGCGATTAATGTTATTGTTGTCGTTTTGACTAGGCAAAGAGTCAGGCATATTTTTTAAGCTAATTTGCGAGGTGGGGAATTGGAATGAGACACATTGAACGAAGATAACTCTTTCCTAAGATCATTTACATTAGAAGCAAGTTCATTAAAATTGTTTAGAAATTGAGAGTGACATTATGAAATATGCAAATATATTTTTTGATAGATTAACTTCTCTCGACACTTGAAAATATATGATAATCATTCTCATACAGATCCGTCGAATTCCTAGATAATTTTTCCAGATACCTAGAATCCGATAGGAACATTACTTACGTTTTTAATGTTTGTGACACACTCAGCTAACTATACATCGTGGTAGCCACCAATACAAATCTTAACATCATAAAAAAATATTCTTACCAATATTGAAAAACTGCTACCAATAAATTTGTTGGATATTGAGTAATGTCGATAATGGGGGCATTGGCCAAATCAGGAACTGGTTGAGTTAGGCTCAATGTGTTGCTTGGCGATGGAGGAGCACTTGATTCTGCTTGTGTATGAGCCAAAGTAGTAATGAAGTTTCTATTCAAATGAACAGCTTCATATAGAGCGAGCAGAAGTCCATTGTTAGCTTTGATTTGTTGAACGCGTTCACATCCTTCATCCGATACAAACATGTTGCCGACAATATTTGACAGTGAAGAAAACCACGACGAGGATTGTACATTAGAAAGACTCTGCATATACTGACGACAAAAATCTATCAAAGATTGTGATATCATCTGTCCGTATCCATTTAAGGCTAATTCATCTGCTAGAATTGATAGCTGCACGATGTAAGGATTTGTTGCTTCGTGCTTGCGATAATTAACTAGAACAGTCAGTAGGATAACGATGTCATGCCCGTGTTGGGCACGAAGTGTTGGATCACTTAACAGTCTTACAAAGGAATCGAAAAGCGTGTGGAGCATCAAATATTCTACAGTAACATTCTGACTTACATTGTCTGTTCCAGTAACGAGAACTAAAAGTAGTTTAAGACACATGAAACGGGCATTTTCGACAACATCACCTGAAAGAATCAAAATAATTGTTGATGTATGTATCTGGAAGTTTAAGGATTGGACATTCCTTTACCTATCAAAATTTGATTACAATGATTAAGTAGTATCTTCATTTTTTGATACATTTCATCGTACTGGAATATCTGGCCGACAACGTCAAAGCTGGTGTCAATGGAAGATTTCTTAAAAACCGAGTAGAACAAAGAGCAGAGAGTTTGGAGACTATTGCACATTCGTTTGGGGTGACCTGAATGAACAGACTGATATAATAGAATTATAAAACATCTTTAAAAATCCTACCTGATTCCAGAATCTCAATACATTTTTCAAATATTAAATTAATATTTGTTTTGACTGTAAGTAGCTGTTCTCCAGTGAGTTTAGTTATTTCATTTTCAAGTGATTCAACATTTGGTTGGAGTAAGAAAAATTCATTCCAGAATTCCGAACTATCACCAGTGGGATCTTCGCCACGGAAAAACAGTTCATAAATGTAAACAACTTTTTCTTTCGGGCGTTTTGAAGACCCCGAACCACTTCTCTTGCGTGAAGTCATATTTTTGATTTCAAGCAAATCAAAAATTGTTATTTTATTCTCTTTTTATTGTGCAAATTAGAGTTTGGTTGTATTTATTTGTTGAGTTAATAATTTCGTACAATAGTATTTTATTTAAGGGAAAAAATCTGAAAAACAATATTTCTTAACTCAACACAACACTGACACTCAACTTTTTTTCTTGGTTTGATAAATTTTGACAAGTAAATATGCGAAGCCACTCCGAAAATTCGTAGCAACGGGGGATGTGTTCATAATGTGCTTATATTTATATTCTGTGACTCGCGGTTGTTTTATTTGATTTGTATTTGAAAGATATGTGCAATTAAATAATAATAATTGCAATTTTAGAGCGGGGAAACGTATATTTCTATTTTTAAAAAAGTTCACTTTTTCACTTAAATACACGCAATTTCGTTTCAATTCAATTATATTTATTGAGACTTTTTTTTACATTAAATACATTTGTAAACTTAAGACTAAGAAGAAATAAAAGCTGACTTAGACTAACTTGGTCTTGCTTAACTTAAAATACTTTATAATGAAAAAGAAGAACTAAAACACGTTTCTTTTTGTACTAGTGTTAAAAAGCGTGTTACTTAGGGTAGCAGTGTTGCTCAGGCACTTATTTATTTTACTTTGGACTTAAAACTAGGTTAAAACTTAAAACCAGGAAATAAAAGGGGGCATCGGTCAAAACGACCAGAAAGATGTTGCCTCCACTACGGAACGATTCAACCACAAACCACAAATCTTTATTCTTAGATTTTGTTAAGATTTTAAGAATTATGTAGAGTTTTAGTTATTAATATTACATTTGGATAGATGTGCATATGTATCATTGGAAATTAACTAATAATAATGAATAATTTTAAATTGTTTGATTTATATTGAAGACTTACGTATGCATATTAATTTTGCAAAATGTAATTAGAAATTATATTTTTATTTCTGTTTCTGTGCCACCCGGATTCAAAACGGAACTACAAATCCCCAGAGTCATGAACTCTTGGGATTCCCAGGTCTAATCCAACCCCAGGCGGCACTTATGTTTTGCATTTGGTTTCGGTAGCCTCTGTATATATTAGGGCTACACCTCCTGTAGAAGTAAGAGAGGAACTTGTTGTTTGGAACTGTAAGAATTTGAGAAGCCAATGCATTGGCTAAGCTGATTGGAGAAGCGTAGTACCTATCGTCGACAGCGAAGTTGATATTCGTAATATAAATATTTTTGATAAGAGGCTGTTTTGATGGCTAGTTCCGTTAAATATGCAAGGAGAGGCTTGATTTGGGAATCGTTGTAAATGGTCAAGTCACTGAACCATTTACCTCCAGGTCTTCTGTATTTGTTTAAACATGCTCTCAAGATGAATCTTTGGAATAATTGAAGCTCCTTGGCTGTGAGTTTGTGATATTTTGAACCAAGTCAAGAATCCATATGTAATCACTGGTCTAATAAGAGATTTTTACATGAGGTTTTTTTTCTCAACAAATAATGATCTAAATAAACATTTTAACTTTATTTAGCAAAAGTCGAGCATGAGGATTCATTCTTAATCTTTCGTTAAGGCTTATTCCCAGATTTTTGTATTGTTTTTAAAAGGGATTGAGTGGTTGTTGATAACCAGTTTTAAAAATTTACTCTCCCTGACCACCAAATGGTGGCCTCGTGGCGATGCGTTTCTAAAGCAAATAAACTTTTGGAAGTTTATTGTGATACCGCAGTAGTTAAAATCGTTTAGTAACTATCCGGCATGAGATTTTATTGCATTAAGTGCGGTATTTGGTCTTTCATGAGCAGCAAAAATTAAAGTGTCATCTGCGTTTTGTATGGACTTGGTTGCACCAGATGAAGAAGGTGTATTGTGCGTGAAGATATAGGCAGGAGTGTCAGATCGGAATAAGATGAACCTATTTTGGCCTCTCTTCAATTACTTGAGGATTGTCAGAACCCCAAATCCAACAATTTTGTTTTTTAACATAACTACTGTTGCCGAAATTAGCTTTAATAATGTAATAATTAGAATAAGGTCAAATGTAATGTAGGTTAAGAAAGCGAAAGAATGCAAACATGCAAAACAATGCAGGTGGTCATTGTAATTGCATGAGTTGCATCTTTTTGTGAACTAGTGTAAGATATAAATATGTTATGTTTGTAGGTTAATAAACCATTCAGTACGTTCAGCTCTTCAAGTCAAATGCTTTTGTTCATAAACAAACACAAAGGGTGTTTTTATTCCTGAACATTTGGCGATCCTGCCAGGAGACTAACTAGAATCGAATTGAAGTTTCAATTTTTAGTACAAAATGGAAGCGTTATTATCGGAGCAACAGGCATCGGGGAAACGCATCGAATCGATCTGCACCAATTTTGGGAAGGATGGCCCCAAGAGGTGGACGAAACCATACCTCATCCAGAAGATGAGTCAGCTTCACAAGGAATGGAGCGAATTCCGATTGAGGCATCAGGAATTAGAGAAGCAATCCAGTGGTGACGAAGAATATTTCAAAAGGAAATATTATGAGAATATTGAATCATTGCAGTTTAAGTATTCCAATAAGATTCTCAATGAGCTTGAACGCATTGAAGATGACACCAGGGAACAATCAAAAAGCGATGATAAGGACGAAAGGTCACATCTCAATATTTTTCGCCATCAGCGAGCAGCTATAGATGCCATGACGAGACTCATTCGTCAAACTGCTCCTGAAGACAGTTCAAGAGCATTTTATGAAAAAAGGCAAGAGGCCATAAAAAATTACTGGAACATCATCGTTGAAGGTCATCAGCAAATAATGACTCTTGAACGCACCAATGACTATGATGTTGAAGAATACTTCGAGGTAGAGGACGAATACCTGAAGGCTTCTATAAAGCTACAAGAAGCCATCGATAAATTAAACGATACGAGCAAGGTCTCCGATGTAAAGTTACCTAGGATAACCTTGCCAACGTTTAATGGCCAATACACAAAATGGATAGAGTTCAAGGACCTATACACTGAACTTATCCACAAACGTCAAATAAATGGAGCACAAAAGCTGCATTATTTAAAGGCGAATCTGGTTGGAGAACCCAGCAAAATGCTACAACATTTTTCTACTACTGATACGAATTATGATGCTGCGTGGAACACCCTTCTTGATCGATATGACAATAAGAGATTACTTGTAACTGCTCTGCTAAACGATATTTGTCAACAAGGAAGTATCACCACGGAGAGTTCTGGATCCATCAAACGACTTCTATAGACACTACCAAGGACTGTATGCCCGCCATTCACAACATCGGAGTGGACGTAAGCTCTTGGGACCCAATCGTTTTACACCTAATTCTACAAAAACTCGACAAAGAAAGTCGAAGATTGTATGAGCAGTCATTAAAATCCTGCAAAGAACTACAAACCTTAGCAGATTTTTATGTATTTCTAACATCGAGATACCAAACAATTGAAGCCATATCATCTAAGGAAGAAAAACGACGTCCCACGAGTTTGATGACATCAGCATCTGAAGGATGCGCAATCTGCAAAATAAATGGACATTCCATTAAGAATTGCAGACAGTTCCTCAAGAAGAATCATAGTTCAAGATGCGAACTAGTGAAAAAACTCAGTCTGTGCTTTAACTGCCTTCTAAAAGGTCATCAAAGTAGCCAATGCACGTCGAATCCGTGCAAGCAATGCAACAAGAGACATCACTTGTTATTGCATAAAGAAATCGCCAATACGTCACTTAAGGCAATTAAATCACAGAAACAGCAGAACGAAATTTTGCTCGCAACAGCTGTAGTAGAGATTTCGAATCAGCATGGTACAAATATGCCATGCCGTGCAGTTCTGGACTCAGGATCTCAACTTCACTTCATATCAGAGAGGATATGTCAAGAGCTCGGGTTGCCAAGAACAAAAATCAATATCCCGATCGCTGGAATTGGAGAGACAGAAATGTTAGCGAAGTACTATACAACGGTGTTACTACAATCTGGAACCACAAGATTCCAGTCAACGATTGAAGCAATTATTTTGCCCAAAATAAGTGAGGCACAACCAACTATCTACTTAGAGACAGAAGGTTGGAACATACCAACTCACACAACACTAGCTGACCCAGAGTTCAACCGACCTCAAAGAATCGACTTGTTGCTCGGAGCGGAACTCTACTTAAAGCTCATGGCTCCTGGACAAATAGATTTGGGACCAACACTACCTACTCTGCAAAACACGAGACTAGGTTGGATTGTTGGTGGAAGAGCCAGTGTCGAAGGTGCACGAAACAATGTAAAAAAATTGTGCAGTATTGCAACGAAATACGGCACCAGCACCTTAGAACGACAAATCGAAAGATTTTGGGAATTGGAGCATCACGTTGAAGAACACACTCCAATCTCCCAAGAAGAAATGACTTGTGAAATTCATTTCCAAGAAACGATGAAAAGGCATAGTTATGGACGGTACGTTGTTCAACTTCCATTCAAACACAATCCCGAAGAGATTGGGCAATCAGAAGGCTATGAAACGATTCTTGTCATTAGAGAGAAAACTAGCACAACAGCCAGTCCTCCAGCAACTGTACCATCAATTTATGAAAGAATACGAAGAAGGACACATGACCATGGTGCCAAGAACAGAAGTTCCTGTCAACAGCCAATTTATTCCACACCATGGAATACTCAAGCCAGATAGCTCCTCTACGAAATTACGCGTTGTATTTGATGCGTCAGCGAAGACTTCAAAAGGAATATCGCTGAATCAAGCAATGATGGTTGGACCGACCGTGCAATCTGACCTCTTTTCAATAATGGTAAAGTTTCGTCTTCATCGTTATGCTTTTGCCGCTGACATACGGCAAATGTATCGGCAAATTCTAATAGACGAGAATCATCGCAAATACCAAACAATATTTTGGCGCACATCACCTTCAGACCCGATTCGAACATACCAGTTGAATACGGTAACATATGGAACCTCAGCTGCTCCATACTTGGCAACTAGATGCTTGAAGGAGCTTGCCCACCAAAATCAGACTACAACTCCAAGAGCATCACAGGTTATTATAGAAGAGACCTACGTTGACGATATCCTCACAGGAGCAGACACTAAAGATGAAGCCCTTAAACTACAGGATCAACTAATTGCGGTATTAAAGCAAGGAAAATTCGAACTAAGAAAATTCTGTGCCAACAACGCTGAGATTCTTGCAGACATTCCAAGAGAACATCAGGAAAAAACAATGTCAATACATCAAAGAGACGTCGTCAAAACTCTAGGATTGATTTGGGAACCAAACAAAGACATTTTCTTTTTTCATTGTCCAAACAATTTTGGTGAGTCATTAAATTTAACAAAACGAATCGCATATTCAGAGATATCCAGGTTGTTTGATCCATTGGTTATAATTGGTCCGGTCATCGTACTTGGGAAACTGTTCATGCAAGAACTATGGAAATCGAAAACAGCATGGGATGAACCACTTACTGTTGAACAACAAAAGAAATGGGAAGCTTACAAGGTTCAACTATACGCTTTAAGCAAAATAAGTATTCCCAGGTGCACAATACCACAAAATCCGTCACAAATTCAACTGCATGCTTTTTCGGACAGTAGTATGGCTGCATTTGGTGCATGTTGCTATATTCGAACTGTCGATGCTAATGGAAACATTTCAGTATCTCTACTTTGTGCAAAATCCAGAGTAGCACCTTTAATAATAACAACGTTGGCTCGCTTAGAACTTTGCGCGGCAGTATTAATGGCCGAATTAGTCGAACGTCTACTGAAAACATTGACCATATCAATTGTTGCTGGTTAGTGGAGGGGAGAGGAGCGTGGATGAGGACAAGTCGATAAGGCAGTGAAACTACCTTACCGTGGCAGGAACATCTGGAAAAGGAAAGAGGAACACCAGGAAAAAGGGAAAGAGTGTCTACTCCCGAGAACGTGGCCTGCTTGCTATGCTCAGCATCAGCTCGTCGGATGTGGGGGGGGATCTTGTTCCCGGAAGCAAACGTCACCAGCAGCCAAAAACACAAATCAGGCCGGTTTACTAAAAACAAAACGGACGGACGTTCACCACCCCAAGGGCACTGCCGGTGTTGATGCAGTGTAGCCTTTACCCACCCTACCATGAAAATCCTTGGCCATGTTTGGATTTTCCCAATATACTTTACCGTTCCAGTAAAAATCAGGTCCTTACCATCGTTGAAACTCAGCTACCATCGGCACCCCTGAAAAATTCTTCAACAAGCCATCGTTTCAATCATTTGAAACGAAATAAGAAAAAAACCCACGCTTTCTTTTTTTTCATCCAGGGCGTCAAGTTTTATTTTTACAATAATTAATCATTTTTGAATGAACCAAAAAAAAAACAAAAAAAATGAACAAAATCAAATTAACAAAACCTAATTGACAAAATGTGTAGACCAAAAAAGTAAACGAACAAAAATACCAAAACGCAACAAAAAAAAACAATTCCTTAGAGTCAACTAAACAAACACGACCAAAAAAATAACCTTTAAATACCCTTTTCGGTATTACCGTTAATCATCTAAAAAAAAAAACGTATCGGGATCACCTACCCCTAGAGAGCTCTTTAAAGGTTGGTTCTACCCTGAAACAAATCAACAACAATCTTATTTTTCCCGCGTTGACCCTTCAAAAAAAAACGTTTTTTTTTATTGCTTACAAACTCAATTTTGTAAGTTAGAATGATTTGAAATTTTTTAAAAAAAATTATTAATAAATTAATAAATAATTAATAATGTAAATTAAACGCCAAAAATAATTTTAATAAATAAACACAAACACAAACACATAGAAAGACTTATCCGTCTGAGTACTGCTGGGTATTTTTTTTGTCTGCTCTATCTTTTTTTGGCTTTTCTCTTCCTTTTTCTTCGGTTTAGTGGGTGCTCCGATGGACGGGTTGGACTAGAAAACTTCACTTCAATTTTCAATCGTGGAAAAATAATTTAGTTTTTATGGCGCGGCGGCTCAGTCCTTTTAGGACAATCTGGGACCGCCGAATATGGACCACCTTCAATTACTTTCGCCAAGTTAGTCATATATCACACGTTTGTATTGAAAATTAAATTAAAAACAAAACACTTCAATCGATCTTTGGGATAGTGTTTAATTTGCACTTATCACCACTTTTGATTTTTTTTTATTGGTTTTAGTTTTAATTTTTAATTTAAAGTAACTAACGTTTATTTGGAATTACTTCAGTTTATTCAAACATTTTTCTTCAAAAAAAACTATGGCAGCACTATTTCCTCCCGCCTGTTTCTTAATCAATTTTTTTTTTTTTGAATCCTCTAAAAAGTAATCTTCACCACTCTAGTTTATTTTTGTTTTCACTATAAATAAGGTATATTCAAAGTTAATTCGAGTTATTTTTTAATTTTGTTTCTCAAAAAAAAAAACTCGCAGATATATCGCAACCGAACTCCTTCTCTCTCGATTTCGGACCTCCCAAAAAAAACCTTCCTTCATCAATCGTCCCGCCTCGTCAAAAAAAACTCGATCTCCCATAAAACGAACAAAACAGAACAGCACTTTGACACCTCTCGGCAAAACATCTCACCCCAAAACTAATCGTACGATCAACTTAACTGCACAAACATCACCCGATTCACATCTCTTAGTATTCATATTCTTTACATGTATCTGTATTGGTGAGCATAAATCCTCTTTTCCCTATTCATCTTTTTTCCATCTTCGAATTCGAACTTCATTCAGACCCACATTAATATGTACTAGAACTTACAAACAAAAATGAAATTCCATGTTGTAACCTTCGACAGATAGATGGTGTCTAAGGTTAAGGGTCTAATTCCATTGTTTTATGTTTACCCTTGAATGGGATGTTAAACTTTGGTTGGTACATAAAACAAGCAGAATAACCGGTCACACGACATAAACAAAATATAAGTATTGAACAAATAAAAACAAAAAAAAACGAAAGGTGTAAACGTGCATTAGTCATTTGGCCGAGATGGTCTATCTCAACTCGACCCCCATGTGAACTCAATCCCATGTAAACGTACAAAGTACAAAGTCTTAACAACTAGTTGTCGCTGTCATTCTACTGTAATCAAATCAATTTCAGAATTCAACAACCAACATGGTAGGTATGTAAATAACTTTTGTTTTGTTTATTATTTTATACTTCATTTTATTATTTAGGAACCTAATAATAATTGTTTTCTTTTTCAGGATATATCTAACCTTTCCCACATGGATTTTCGCACAACCAGGTAAGTATGTTTTTGTTTGTTTTTCTTTCTTCTTAACTAATCTTTTCCTTTTGCATTCTAGGTCAAGGGGCAGTTCACCAGGCGTCCGCAACAAAATTTGCTACTTATTGGGATACATTCCCAATAAGGAGTAAAAATACACGGAGTGGAGTCGGTCGCCTGGTATATAAACAAAAATATTTGCAGATGCTGATGCTAAGGAGGACGATTACATTTTCACTGTGCTGTGGGGAAAAACCCACGGTTCAAGCCGGGCACAAAAAAGGTTTCAAGGTTTAGTTAACCTTTCTCCATCACCCACCGACGCCGCTTCAGTGAAGGTTAGTACCATTCGTATATACCTATTCTAACCTAATCCTTTTTTTTTCTTTTATTCATTCTTTGTAACAGGTTGTATTTATTGAGTGGTATGAGGACAAAAGTCATTCACATTGAGTAGCGAACCATCTTTTCAACCAATTTTACTGCAGATATTTTTATGGGTGAGCGCTTTAAGTATTTTTATTTACATATTCTAGTATTAAGTGTTGTTAAGAACGTATAATTACTTTAAACATGCAAAACATCACAATTTAATAAATAAATTTCAATAAATAAATAAATATGGCAAAAATAAAACCTAAATCTAGTATCACAGTGGTGTAAAAAGGTCAAAAATAATAAAAATAAATAAAAAATTTGTAAATATCACAGATTAAGAAAAATATAATTAACTAAACTACTAAACTAAATTTAAGTAAATATCACAGATTAAGGAAAATATAATTAACTAAACTACAATTAAACTAAATTAATGTAAATATCACAGATTATTAAAAAAATTAACTAAATTATCAGTCTTTAAAATGTATCAAATTTATAAAATCACAGATGATTAATAGTTTTTATCACAGTTTAGTACTTCAGTATATAATTCAAATTTTAATCAAAACATATAACAACATTTTAATAAATAACATTAAGTAACATAAGTAAAACTAATTTTAAGCATGCAATTAATAAAGTTTCTAATAAATAAAATAAAATATAATGCGTTTATTAAGATAAATTTTTCAGGTACAGGATGTTAATAAAAAACTTTAGGTACTATGTGAAATAAATAACAAACATAAATAAGACAAATAAACAAAACAGTTGTGTGGAGACTCAAACTCAATATTTCGAAAAATGATTTCAGTTCAGAAAGACATATTTTTATCGGGTTTTTAAATCAATTTAGCCATTTACTTATTGTTTTAAGTCCTTTGCGTGAAATATGCCCACTTTCTTTCCGTTTAGGTTTTCGAGTTCATACATATGACTCCCTACTTGTTTAACAATTCGACACTTAACGTATTTTGGGGACAGCTTGGCGGACAAATATTTTGAAGAGTCGCTCAAAATAAAATTCTTTCTATATACTTCCTGTCCGGGCACATATCGGGTATTTTTAGTTCGGACATTATATATTTTCGCCGACTTCTCATTTGCTTTGGAAATATTTTCACGAATTTGATTTCGAATGCATTGCAATCGGCTTTGTCGGGGGAGAATCAACAACTCGTTGTCGTCCATCGCGTTCAACTTTTTCGCAAGTTCATAACTACTACCGTGCATCATCATATTAGTACCAAATAAAGCATAATATGGGGATACACCAGTAGCACTATGAACTGAACTCCTTAACGCACACGCAATATCGCTAAGGTGCGTATCCCATTCTCTTTGATCGTTTTTAAGGTATGATCGGATAGCAGCTAACAACGAGCGGTTAACCCTTTCCGACGCATTCGATTGCGGTGAATAAAAAGCTGTTTTAAAATGTCTTATTCCATATTTGGTAATAAGGTTCTGAAACTCTTTCCCCACAAATTGTTTTCCATTATCAGAATGGATTATGTTTGGAACTCCAAACATATTGAAAACTTCTTCTTTCAAAAATTTGACAACTTTCGATGACGTTGCTTTTCTTAAAGCTTTTAATAACACAAATTTGGACAAATGGTCTAAAACAACGAAAACATACACATTTCCTAATTTCGACCTAGGATAAGGCCCTAAAAAGTCAATGTATATTTTTTCGAAAGGACGATTACTACAATAGGACGTTACAATAGGTGGACGAGTTACTTGATTTGACGCTTTACATTGCTTACACACACTACAGTTAGAAACATAAACGCGAACATGTACAGTCATATTAGGCCAGTAAAAATATTGTCTAATCCGATCTAAAGTTTTGGCTATTCCACCATGGGCAGCCTTAGGGGGATCATGGGCCCTACTTATAATTTCTTCTGTCAGACCTGACGGAACCCAAAGAAGCCAAGAATGCTCTAGCATTTCTTCTTCACCTAACTTCTTGAAAGCTTTCTTATAAACGTATTTATCTACAATTTTTAAGTCGGGAAGTTCGTCTGGGCGATTATATATTACTTCTATCAGATCTAGGTATTCTTCGGATTGGAATTCGCATGATTCCAAGTCGATCAACGGGGCAACATCATCAAGAGCCAGAGAATCTACATGCACCCGAGAAAGAGTATCCGGTACTATGTGTTGGCTACCTTTACGGTGCTGTATGTCGAAGACATAGGCCTGTAACGACAAACTCCACCTGGCAAGTTTCCCACTTAAGTCTTTCATACTCATCAGCCATTGAAGGCTGGAGTGATCAGTAATGACAGTGAAGTCCATGCCTTCGACATACGGCCTGAATTTCTTCACCGCCATCACTGCGGCCATGCACTCCTTCTCGGTTACACTGTAATTTCTCTGACTTTTGTTAAGTTTCTGCGAGAAATAAGCGATTGGGTATTCTTCTCCCTCATCATCTACTTGAGACAATACCGCTCCTATACCCACGTCTGAAGCATCGCACTGGATAAAAAATCTTTTAGAAAAATCCGGGCGTGAAAGAACCGGAGCAGAGATCAACGCTTCCTTCAAATCTTCGAAAGCTTTCAACGCTTCTTCCGTCATCTTAAACTTCGCGTTCTTCTTTTTAGTTAAGTCAGTCAGAGGAGCGGTCAGGGTGGAGAAATCTTTTATGAATTTTCGATACCAACCTGCCATGCCCATTAACCTCCGAACTTGTCTGACAGTTTTTGGGATCGGGAAATCTTTTACGGCTTCTACTTTCGCTGGATCGGTTTTGAATTTCCCACCACCAACAATGAAGCCCAAATACTTCAACTCCTTGAAGCAAAACTTTGATTTCTTCATGTTGATGGTGAGATTAGCCTTGCGCAAACATTCGGCTACTTCCCTTAACAAAGCGAGATGGGTCTCAAAATCCGGCGCCATGACAAGCAAATCATCAAGGTACACAAAGACACGCTCCCTAAGTCGTGCAGGAATCACCTTGTCCATCAACTGGCTCAACCGTTGAGCAGCATTACACAGCCCAAACGGCATCACAGTGAATTGGTACAAGGGTCTTCCCGGTACCGCAAAGGCAGTCTTTTCTCTACTCTGCTTCTCCAGCGGTATTTGCCAAAATGCTTCTTTTAAATCTATACTACTCATGTAGATGGCATCCGGAAATCGGCTGGTGAGTCCCTCGATATGAGGCAGAGGATTAGCGTTCTTTTTCGTCAGTGCGTTCACCTTACGCGAATCGAGGCAAAGTCGATTTTTGCCTGGTTTCCGCAAGAGAACCACTGGCGAACACCACGGACTTTCACTCTGCTCAATAACGCCGAGACTCAACATCCGATCCAATTCTTCGTATAGTATGGCTTGTATCGCTGGAGACACAGGGTAGTGACGCTGTTTCACAGGGAGAGCATCCCCTGTATCAATGATGTGCTCCATTAACGCCGTCTTTCCAAGGCCGTCGCGTTCAAAACATAAAAACTGATCTTTTACTGCATCTAGTCTGGCTTGCTGCTCAGAACTCAACTGATGTGCATTCGGATCAAATGGTTCATTCATCGAAAGACTACTTATAATATTTGGGGCTAACCGAAACACTTTCCAGAAATCTACGCCGAGGTAGACTTCGTGGTCTAAACTAGGCACTAGAAAGAAGGTAAGACTCTCTTCTCTCTCCTTATACTGTACGTTTAGCTCGACTTTCCCTACAATGGGCTGACTTTTTCCGTCGGCTGTTTTGACTCCGGACTTATATGGCGTTACTCGACAACCGAGCTCCTCGACCAGTTGCATACAATTTTTGCCAAGTATGCTGACACTGGCTCCGCTGTCTAGCAAACCTAAAAACTCTTTCGGCCCTAATTTGATTTTTGCATACGGTCTAGGATCTGACTCTAGATTCAAAACAGTCGACAAAATTTTGGTTTCGGTCTCTTTTCGGGCTTTATATCGGGCCCTTGCCTTTAAAATATCATTCGACGGGGTATACCCTTTGCTATTAAAAATACGATTTCTTGCTTTATTATACTCTTTTATACGGACATGTAACGGCTTTATTTTTGAATAATTTTGTGTAATTTTATTATCTAAGTTTTGTTCTGTACTTTCTTCTCGTTTTAAAATTGTAATTTTTTTCTCACTTTCACAGGGAAACTTATCTACTACTATTTCTTTTTCAGATTCTTTATTTTGGTTTTGGGTTTCTATGTTTATTGGGGGTACTATTTTGGGATTGCACGCGATTCCCCCGGAGCCTTCGCGTCCCTCGCTCGGTTTTCCGAGTGGCATCGCGTACAGTTGGTTGTATAGTAACCTTCTAGACCGCAGTTGTAGCAATGAACAATGCGTCTTTCTGAGGGGCAGTGGAACCATGTATGGCCCTGCTCCTTGCAGTTCCAACACTCAAGAGTTGAAGCATCGACTTGTTTCCGAGGAGGATTTTTGGATCGTGCCTGACCGAACTGATAAGCCGCTAGTTGTTCCTCAGAAGGCTGGTATTCTTCTTCATACTTCAGCTCGTTCACACCAAACCTAGCTGGAGGTCTACCAGATGGTTTCGGTAGTTCCCGATCTCTCTTCGGAAACGCCGCTTCTGCTTCCTTGCAGGCGTACCTCAGCTGATCAAGGGAAAAGATAGCTTGAGGATACACTAAATTTCTCAATTTTTCGTTGAGGTTCCGTTTTATAATTTTAACCATGTCGAGCTCAGGAATTGGCTTGCGCAACTGATACCTCATTTTATTGATTGCTACGAAGAATTCCTCACTACTTTCGTAGGAATATTGTTTGCGATCTAAAATATTTCTTACAATTTCTAGATCAGTCATCGGGTTCTGATATCGGCTAAGCAAAGCTTCTTTTAATATTGGCCAGTCTAAATCTTTATCTACCTGATACTGCCAGAACCAATCGTATGCTGGACCCGAGAGCAGTTGGTGGAAGTCTCTCAGTACCTCCTTCCACGGAGATGCATATTGCTTCTGCTGTTTTTCTACCCTTAACACAAATTCTTCGACTGTCAGGTTGTTTGACAGACCGTCGAACTTCCCTATGCCCCACTTATCTACCCTTGTTGGAGCGCGATATCCAGCAGTCATGTACGGACTTATAACTGGAGGCGGATAAGGAAAAGGTGTATATGGAGTTTGAAAACTCCCAAAAACTGTATCTCGATGCCCTACTGGTACGAACGCACTTCTACCTTGATCAGCTAAAGGATTCGCATACACTGGTGGTGGCCCTGCCGGAGCAGGGTTATAGCTAGCTATTGGTGGTGGACCTACCTGAACTGGATTTGGTATTGGTGGCTGCACTGTGGCGACAGGTGGTTGACTAGGTGTCGGAATACTGACTGGTGGAATTGGCATCGCCAGAGTTAACTTTTCCAGAAAACCACTTAGTTGATTCTGGATACTTTCATTAATAGCTCTCTCAACATTATGTTGTAATGCATCCTGACACCTAGACATGCTTCTGGTAATTTCAGATTGTATAAATGTTCTTACATTCTCAGGTATAACTTCTTTTTCTTTTGTTTTAGGCCATGAACGAATCAGAGTATCGAGTACACCTCTAGATCCCTGGTTGGTATGGTTACCTATTGCCCTATCATCAAATTCTGGACCTAGAGCTTGCCTAACCGTGTTGTCAATCCTTGCCCCACTAAGATCACTATAAGGCGGGGTTGAGATCGAACTGGTGTTACTACTGGCATTCGGATCGTTTGTGTTTTTACCGTTTGGATTAGTGCCATTTGCATTTGGTGTTATGGGAGTTGAAACATTCGTAACTACACCGTTAGAACGAGATGTGGATCGGGCTTGTCTATCAGTTGGAGGTGGTGAGTGTACGACTCGACGCCTAACACCTGTGTTTGTATTTATTGTCATTCTCTCCTCTTCTATTTCAGCATCTCTAATCATTCGCTGGATACGTTCATCTTCATCTTTATTATTTCCGTGGGCCATTTTTACAAAAATATAATTAACTGTTTTAACAAAACTAACGAATATGCGAACGGAATTGAAAAGTAAACTTATACAAAAGTGGTGAGTTTTGAACTAACTTAATTTCTTTTTCCTTTTCTTGAAAACCTTTTTTTTCAAAAACTAATACCTAACAGTAAAGTAATGAACAAAAAAAATATTGTAATGGAAATGAATATGAATTAATTAATCAAAAAACTGAAACCTTTCACCAAAATTTAACACAAAAAAATATGAAACTTGTAACAAAAAAAATGTATGTAAATGAAAAACAAAAAATGTAGTTAACGAAAAAACTGAATAAATAAATAAATTAATAAATAAATAACAAAAATAATTAACGATAAATGTTTAAATAAACAAAAGGAAATAAATATAAATAACGAAGAACGAAAATTGAAATTAATAAATTCAAGATTTTTGAAAGTATATTTGAATGTAATCAAAAACTTAATTTTATGGAATTCAAAAAAGATATAAATGTATTTTCAAAAAAAAATGAAAAAAACAAAAAAAGCTTGTAATTAATTATAGAATTGTTTTCAAGAACTGTTAAACTAAATCTAGTAAATTTTCAAAAACAAGTTTTGAAAAACAATTTATAATTCAAAAAGGAATTGGGTAACAAAAAAACTATCACTATAAACCACTTTCTAAATTATATCTTTTTGAAAAACTTAAAGTAATTTTTCATTAAAAAAAACTCAAATTTTGCAAAAAGTATTTAGAAATTATTCCTAAAATCTCTAATATCAGAATTTTATTTTATCAAAAATAGTTGAATTAGAAAATTAAGAAAGCAATTGTAAACTTTAACTAAATAAATAAACAAAAACTAAACTGAAAACCAAACTTTTTCACTAAACAGAAAAATCTTTGGAAAAATTTCAAATAATTACTTAATTCGTAGTTTCAAAACTGAAAATTTTAAATTCCTTTTTTTTTTTTAAACAAAAAAAAAAGATAAATTTCAATTTGAACTAAATTAAGTTCTTCTTAACTAAGGCTTAAAATTTCTTTTATCAAAAAAAACTTAAACTATTTCACGAAAATTCTCAAAGAAAAAAAAACTTGACCAAAAGAACGAAAAACGAAAACAGATATTGAAGATCAAAAAAAAGTGTATATTCGTTTTTGAACTTAAACTTAAGAAATGTTTTATATGTTTGTATTATTTTATGTTTTGTGTGTTTGTATATATTTGTATGTATTTAAATTTTAATTTTTCCAAAATCCAAAAATAAATTTTCTTAAGGCGTATGTATTTGTTATAGGTTTTGTATCATAAACATACGGGGTGCTTCAGGTAGTTTATTCAACGATGTTTGGACCTGAAGAGTTGGAACGACTTTCCTGTAACCATTTACTAGAATTTCGAGACTTCGGACGGACTAATTTAAACTTCCCTCTGGGTGGTGAAATTCAAGGATAAGGAACAATTCAACAATTACATTACAAAGCTATTTTCCCATACCCGCAATTCAAGTCTGCCTCTAGGGCTTTCGTTGAAGACATGGCGTTAGAGAAAATAACCACACAAAAAGAGAAATGAATTTAAAAAAAATTAAAAAAAAAAGAATTTATTGAAAATAATGCTACAATGTCCGACAACCTGCCAAACACGGTCACTATTTCAAAAAAAATGCTTTATAGAAAACTGTACAAAAGGATAAGAAAATGAAAATGGTATAGAAAAGTAAAAAGAAATATAAGGATAAGGAAAAAGGAATACAAAACAAAGGTGGTAACTGAAACTTACTTCAACTTCCAGAGCCAGTCGCAATTCAAATCTAGCATGTCTGGGACTTCCTAGATGAAGACATACTGAACCCTGATGAGATCGCAGCAAGACCAGATAAAACACCTAACAAACATCAACCGCAGTCACTGAAAATTTTCAACAAATTGTCGCAATTTACACGAGTCCGTCTGTGACCTTCCCTGTAAAGACTTACAAAAGTTAAAAATTTTCAGTAAGTGTGGTTGTGAACTATAACAACATAAAAAAAACAGAAACGAATACTACAAAAATCTAAGACGAATGCCTTAAACGTTGGCTTAAGCGTTGCCTTAGACGTTGGGCGCCATTTTGTTGCTGGTTAGTGGAGGGGAGAGGAGCGTGGATGAGGACAAGTCGATAAGGCAGTGAAACTACCTTACCGTGGCAGGAACATCTGGAAAAGGAAAGAGGAACACCAGGAAAAAGGGAAAGAGTGTCTACTCCCGAGAACGTGGCCTGCTTGCTATGCTCAGCATCAGCTCGTCGGATGTGGGGGGGGATCTTGTTCCCGGAAGCAAACATCACCAGCAGCCAAAAACACAAATCAGGCCGGTTTACTAAAAACAAAACGGACGGACGTTCACCACCCCAAGGGCACTGCCGGTGTTGATGCAGTGTAGCCTTTACCCACCCTACCATGAAAATCCTTGGCCATGTTTGGATTTTCCCAATATACTTTACCGTTCCAGTAAAAATCAGGTCCTTACCATCGTTGAAACTCAGCTACCATCGGCACCCCTGAAAAATTCTTCAACAAGCCATCGTTTCAATCATTTGAAACGAAATAAGAAAAAAACCCACGCTTTCTTTTTTTTCATCCAGGGCGTCAAGTTTTATTTTTACAATAATTAATCATTTTTGAATGAACCAAAAAAAAAACAAAAAAAATGAACAAAATCAAATTAACAAAACCTAATTGACAAAATGTGTAGACCAAAAAAGTAAACGAACAAAAATACCAAAACGCAACAAAAAAAAACAATTCCTTAGAGTCAACTAAACAAACACGACCAAAAAAATAACCTTTAAATACCCTTTTCGGTATTACCGTTAATCATCTAAAAAAAAAAACGTATCGGGATCACCTACCCCTAGAGAGCTCTTTAAAGGTTGGTTCTACCCTGAAACAAATCAACAACAATCTTATTTTTCCCGCGTTGACCCTTCAAAAAAAAACGTTTTTTTTTTATTGCTTACAAACTCAATTTTGTAAGTTAGAATGATTTGAAATTTTTTAAAAAAAATTATTAATAAATTAATAAATAATTAATAATGTAAATTAAACGCCAAAAATAATTTTAATAAATAAACACAAACACAAACACATAGAAAGACTTATCCGTCTGAGTACTGCTGGGTATTTTTTTTGTCTGCTCTATCTTTTTTTGGCTTTTCTCTTCCTTTTTCTTCGGTTTAGTGGGTGCTCCGATGGACGGGTTGGACTAGAAAACTTCACTTCAATTTTCAATCGTGGAAAAATAATTTAGTTTTTATGGCGCGGCGGCTCAGTCCTTTTAGGACAATCTGGGACCGCCGAATATGGACCACCTTCAATTACTTTCGCCAAGTTAGTCATATATCACACGTTTGTATTGAAAATTAAATTAAAAAAAAAACACTTCAATCGATCTTTGGGATAGTGTTTAATTTGCACTTATCACCACTTTTGATTTTTTTTTATTGGTTTTAGTTTTAATTTTTAATTTAAAGTAACTAACGTTTATTTGGAATTACTTCAGTTTATTCAAACATTTTTCTTCAAAAAAAACTATGGCAGCACTATTTCCTCCCGCCTGTTTCTTAATCAATTTTTTTTTTTTTGAATCCTCTAAAAAGTAATCTTCACCACTCTAGTTTATTTTTGTTTTCACTATAAATAAGGTATATTCAAAGTTAATTCGAGTTATTTTTTAATTTTGTTTCTCAAAAAAAAAAACTCGCAGATATATCGCAACCGAACTCCTTCTCTCTCGATTTCGGACCTCCCAAAAAAAACCTTCCTTCATCAATCGTCCCGCCTCGTCAAAAAAAACTCGATCTCCCATAAAACGAACAAAACAGAACAGCACTTTGACACCTCTCGGCAAAACATCTCACCCCAAAACTAATCGTACGATCAACTTAACTGCACAAACATCACCCGATTCACATCTCTTAGTATTCATATTCTTTACATGTATCTGTATTGGTGAGCATAAATCCTCTTTTCCCTATTCATCTTTTTTCCATCTTCGAATTCGAACTTCATTCAGACCCACATTAATATGTACTAGAACTTACAAACAAAAATGAAATTCCATGTTGTAACCTTCGACAGATAGATGGTGTCTAAGGTTAAGGGTCTAATTCCATTGTTTTATGTTTACCCTTGAATGGGATGTTAAACTTTGGTTGGTACATAAAACAAGCAGAATAACCGGTCACACGACATAAACAAAATATAAGTATTGAACAAATAAAAACAAAAAAAAACGAAAGGTGTAAACGTGCATTAGTCATTTGGCCGAGATGGTCTATCTCAACTCGACCCCCATGTGAACTCAATCCCATGTAAACGTACAAAGTACAAAGTCTTAACAACTAGTTGTCGCTGTCATTCTACTGTAATCAAATCAATTTCAGAATTCAACAACCAACATGGTAGGTATGTAAATAACTTTTGTTTTGTTTATTATTTTATACTTCATTTTATTATTTAGGAACCTAATAATAATTGTTTTCTTTTTCAGGATATATCTAACCTTTCCCACATGGATTTTCGCACAACCAGGTAAGTATGTTTTTGTTTGTTTTTCTTTCTTCTTAACTAATCTTTTCCTTTTGCATTCTAGGTCAAGGGGCAGTTCACCAGGCGTCCGCAACACAATCAGTCAAATTCATTACTACACCGCTAGTACCACTGTACTATCATGGATATCTTCACCATCCTATACATGGGAAACATTCGTTGCGAACAGAGTCGCACGCATTCAATCACTTTCCAATACAACTAATTGGCATCACATTGCTGGTAAAAACAATCCAGCAGATCTCATATCTAGAGGATTACCGCCCATTCAGCTTCTCGATGCCTCAATTTGGTTCAAGGGACCAGATTTTCTTAATAATCATGAAGAATCATGGCAATTTGAAAAATCAGATTCTATAAAAGAAGCGCCAGAACGCAGGGCAACAAAATCAGCCTTATCAACAACGGTGAAAGAATCAATTTGTGACATCTCAATCCCAATCCATAAACCCGGATCACTTCTCAAACTTCAGAGAATAATCGCGTACTGTTATAGATTCATAAATTACACACGAATGACCCAAATGAAGAGACAAAGGGGAATGCTTAATTGCGATGAGCTTAAACTTGGACTAGAAGGGCTTTTACGAAATACACAGCTTGTTTCGTTTCAAAAAGAATACAAGCAATTGAAACAAAAAACTTCTATCGACCATTCAAGTACACTACTTACATTGCAACCGTTTATGGACAACACAAGCCTGATGAGAGTGGGTGGAAGACTAAGAAATTCAGAATTAGACGTAAATATGAAACATCCCATACTACTCCCTAAGCGAAGCACCGTATCTCAACTACTGCTAAGATCTCTGCATGAAGAGCATATGCATGCTGGTCTACAAGCACTTGTGTCATTATCACGACAAAAATACTGGATAATGGATGCAAAAAGAGCTGCAACAGAGACCGTACACAACTGCATTAGATGTTTCCGAGCTAAGCCACAACCTATTGAAAAATTGATGGGAAATCTACCAAGACAACGAGTGACGCCGGCTAGAGCATTCCTCAACACTGGTGTTGACTTTGCTGGCCCAGTCAAAATCTTTTCAAGGATAAGAGGACGAGCACCTACCAAAGGATATATAGCAGTATTTGTTTGTTTTTCAACCAAGGCAATTCATTTAGAAGTAGTAAGTGATCTAACAACCGAGGCTTTTTTAAATGCACTCAAACGTTTTATATCGAGAAGAGGATATTGTTTGACGGTTTCGTGTGACAACGCCACCAACTTTGTCGGAGCAAAATCTGAATTAAGTCGACTGCGAGAATTGTTCGACTCACAACATCTGAAAGAGTCACTTCATCAGTACTGTCAATCAAAATCCATTGATTGGAAGTTTATACCCCCCAGAGCTCCTCACTTCGGAGGTCTTTGGGAGGCAGCGGTGAAATCAGCAAAACAACTCCTCATTCGCTGTACCGGGATGGCACCACTCACATATGAAGAATTGAACACCGTTTTGACGCAGATAGAAGCGATTTTGAATTCAAGGCCCATTACGCCGATGTCAAACGATCCGAATGATCTGGAAGCGTTAACTCCAGGTCACTTCTTGATTGGTGAACCGCTCTGTTCATTCCCAGAGCCTGACATGACAGATAAAAATATTGATCATCTAAGGAGATTTCAACGACTCCAACATATCCAGCAAATATTTTGGAAACGATGGTCAACAGAATACATAACAACTCTTCAAAATAGAAGAAAATGGAAAACTAGCAACGGTAATATTATGCCGGGAGAACTAGTCATTATCAAGGAGGATAATATTCCACCCCTCCAGTGGCCATTAGGAAAAATAATTAAATGTTATTATGGCGAAGATAATATTGTGAGAGTAGTGGACGTCAAGACAAAAATTGGAATATTCAAACGAGCCATTGCAAGAATTTGTCCACTGCCCGGACAAGAAGAAATTCAAGCCACAGATGAGAAGGTTGTCAAAGAAAATAACGAAGAAGTTTCAATAACGGAAACGAGCAAACCTGCGACCATTTCCGAACCAGTAGGGTTAAGGAAGCACAATTTAAAGAATGAAGACAAACCAGCAGCAAAACGAGTGCGTATTATGCAAGCGCAAAAGGTCAAGAATCCGTCGAACCGAATACACCCAATAAATCCAAAATGGCTTGAAAATCCAATAGCCATGGTACGTCGTCAACCCCAAGTCACTACTGGAAGAGCTCTTATAAGCATACTAGTGGTCCTTTGTTGCATATTTCCTTCAAAAGCTACGTCAACAGTTCCAGTTACAACAAATCCAATCAATTCTACTGCTGGAATATACTTCGAACGAATAGGTCAAACAAAGCTTACGACAGACGAATGGAATATTGTTATTTTTCATAACACCACTTCTTATTTTCAAAAACTCAATGTGATTAAGAGAGCATTGAACAACATGGCAATACTTTGTGAAAAGACGCTTTATTACACCACCAATTGCAGAATAACTCTAGCTGAGTTGAAATATCAACACGAAACCGCAGTAGAAATGGACAACGTCATCCTGTCACAAAATTATGCTCGATCTCGTCGATCATTGTTTGATGGAGTTGGAATAGCTGCAAACAAATTATTCGGCATAGTGGATCAGGAAGATGCAGAGAGGTTAGAAACAGACGTAAGATGCCTTCAACAGAACCAAGAACATTTAAATGAGCTCACAAAACGACAAACAACTGTTCTGAATTCAACGCTTAACATACTTGAGAGAAGTCAAAGGCATACGGAAGAACAACTTGCCTCCATCAATACACACATGCTTCATATCCAGAAGGCATACAACGTAGTGACGAAAGCTTTAGATGATACACGTGCAATGCTGTTGTTTAACTCAATGGTCGGTCTGATAAGTCTTAGCTTCGCAAGATTTCATCGAAGCCAAATGACAATAATAGATGCGATTACAGACGCTCACCATGAAAAAATAAGTTCTGCTATCCTTACACCTAATAACTTGTTAGAACAACTTCAGTTCATCAAACTACATCTACCACCCAACACTGAAATTCCGTCGGAAGAATTGCGAGTAATTTATTCATTCACACACGTCAGTACCAGAGTCACGAGTAATGGTATAATATTTAATGTGAAAATACCCCTGGTCCAAACTTCAGTATATGATCTTTATAAGGTTATACCACTTCCAATTGCCATGAATGGTCATCTGACATATGTGAATCCAACCACAGAATACATCGCAATAACATTGCAACGTGACAACTATATCAAGCTAGGAGCGGATGACATCAAGAATTGCCAAAAATCCGATGATAAACAAACTTTCGTTTGTACAGGCAGACATCCAGTCTATATATACAAAGAGAATAATTCACCATGCGAGTTGAATTTCTTCAATCACGTTGACAACCCATACTCAGGTTGCACATTGACTACAGTAAATGAAAACCAAGTTTGGATCCAACTACGCACTCCAAACAGGTGGATTTATTCAACCCTATTTCCACAATCTATAAACGTTGTGTGTGGAACCCAAGTACATACAATTCAAATCCAGGGTCTAGGCGAACTATCTATGAAGGACAAATGTATCCTGGAAACCAAGGTTGCGAAGATTCATAGTCTCCAAGAGATTGAAACAACCGTCTCGTCTCCGTTCATTCCATTTGCAAATTTATCAACAGCTATTTCGCTCAACAACGACGTCCAACAACTATCAACGGAAAAACCATTTCCCGCACTTGTCTTCGAACATAGTCATTCGTACAGGGAATTAAAAAGCCAGCTTGCAGAAACGAACAAGTCAATGTTTCCATTGATGTCGAAGCACGACATACATCAATATGGAATATTATATGGCGCCATGATAATTTTAGCTGTATACGCAGTTTACCGATGGTGGTCCGCACGAGCAAGAAAAACGATGACACCTGTATTTGCTAAAGCGCAAACAATTAAAAATCATACTGGAGAACGGTTTACGGTTGAAATTGAATAAATTCAAGAGGGGGAGCATGTTGCCGAAATTAGCCTTAATAATGTAATAATTAGAATAAGGTCAAATGTAATGTAGGTTAAGAAAGCGAAAGAATGCAAACATGCAAAACAATGCAGGTGGTCATTGTAATTGCATGAGTTGCATCTTTTTGTGAACTAGTGTAAGATATAAATATGTTATGTTTGTAGGTTAATAAACCATTCAGTACGTTCAGCTCCTCAAGTCAAATGCTTTTGTTCATAAACAAACACAAAGGGTGTTTTTATTCCTGAACACCTACCGAGTGAGAAATGTGCTTCGTCGCTGAAGAAAATTTTGTTCGAAAAATCGCCTACGACGTTGTGAATGGTCAGCTAACTTCAGTTGTTGTGTGAGCTGGACTTTATATGGATGAAGGTGTAATCTCCTCTTAAAGCACGATATGTGGCTGTTTTTGTAGTGTAATAGGTTTCAACAATTTGTATGCATTGTGCGATAGTTAAGCGATCCATTTTCGTAAATGTCAGACTTTCAACTAATAAGTTTAACAACTTAGTGTGACAGATGTCGTACTGTCGTAGATGTTCTTTTGAAGTCGCAAAATGGAAAACCCTTTAAATCAATTTCCTATAAGTTATAATTGTGGACACAGAGAACCTATCCTATTTCGTTGAGTTGTCAATATAACTTGGGCCACTCTCGCATTGCACTTCTAGGGTGCACCTAAACGTTTGCATTACTTTTTCTGTTTCCAGCGAAAATTTTCATAGGAATCATAAAATTTGTATGCCAACAGCAGCAACACAGTTTTTACCGAATAAGAATTCTTTTTATAATCAGCGAACACTAAAAGGGGTTTGTATACCTTTAATATGCCAAAGACACAGTGTGAGGATTAAGAAAAGAGCGAAGGGTTGGATAGGAAGTGTTGGTGTACATTAATTTTGGATTCCTGAACATTGCAATGATAGAGTGTGGCATTCCACATTCGCGTAGTACGGCTAAAAAATAAATCTCTGTACTTCATAGCACGGTCGAAGTTGGGCTTAAGGGTAAACTGATGGGCGTTCCTAGAAGCGCCGGTATTACGGTTAAATTGTTTAAGGGGAGGAATGCAACTGGCTATTTCACTAGAGCATAGTCCGTTAAAATAACGGTACAAAAGGGTGAGACAAGAAACTTTTCGACGATGTTCGAGTGACGCAATCGAGTTGATGATGTTAATGTCACCAATCATTTTAAAAGCTCTTTTTTGAATTCTGTCCAAGAGGCTTAAATAAGTTACTGGAGCACCAGCCCAGAGCCCCAGTTATAAGCCTGGAAACGAATATGAAAAGCTAAGAGTGCTATGGTCAGCGAAACAATGTATTGGATTAGAAGTAGCAGGCAGGAGATCATTTATAAAAATGAGGAAAAGGGTCGGAGACAAAACGGAGCCCTGGGGTACACCAGCATTTATTTTATGGGTTTCAGACTTCAATTCGTCCATCCAAAACAACTTGTATTGAATGTTTCGAAAGGAAATTTCTAATCCAACGAAGAAGAGATTCGTCGATACCAAAACCACTCATTTTCGATAAGAGAGCAAGATGCCAGACTTTATCAAATGCCTTTGAAATATCAAGTGCAATAATCTTACTTTCTCCAAAGCGATGTAAAGATTTGTTCCAGTGTTCGGTGAGATGAGCCATGAGATCACCATGCTACGAAAGCCGTATTGCCATTCATTAAGAAGCTTTCGTACCTCAAGATATTTCTTAAGCTGATAATTAATCAGTCAATTAGAAAGAAGGGACGTTAGTGCTATCGGTCGATAATTTGAGGGAGAAGAAGATTCGTTTTTTTTGGGATTGGCTGAACAAATGCAGTTTTTCAACTACTCGGAACGAGTCCAGAAGAATAGGATAGAGGGAAAAGGTTACGCAGTGGTTTTGCTAGCGTGAAAGAACACCTCTTCAGAATAATAGCGGGGATACTATCCGGACCAGTGGATTTATGAATGTTGAGATCTTTAAGAACTCTCGCCACAGTACGAGTACGAAAAAAGATTGGTCCCATAGAATCATTTACGCATTCAAGAACTCGGGAGCCATGACACTATCTGGTGAGGTGGAAGTTTCGGCGAACTGTCTGTAACATTCGTATGTTTACCCTATAATATTAACCATTATATAAATATTGAATGTACATAGCAATGGCATCGTATGATCATAATCTTATATTATGTATTGATTTATATTTAGTTAATATATTATATATTATATATTTAGTTAAAGCTCAATTTATCATACGCTACTGGTTTTCGGCCACTTGAATTTAGTCCGCCAACTATACAACACCACTAATATAAAATGTATTAAAATTAAGAAAATTGAAATAAAATAAAATAAGTTTATACAAAAAGTTACGTTGTCTCTGAATCGAAATTACAACAAATCTGGCGACGAGGAAAAAGTAAAAAAAAAGTCGTGCAATAAATAAAGAAAAGTCATAAACAAAAGTCAATCAAAAAAAAAAAAATGTCAAGTCGATTGGTTGGCCATATCGAGCCATTTGTGCCAGGTGGAAATTTCAAAGCGTACGAAGACAGAATCCAGCAATTTTTCATAGTCAACGATCTTCAGGAAGAAGCTAAGACTCCACTTTTCATCACCATTGTGGGAGCTGAAATTTACGAAGTCTTGATGTCTCTTACGATGCCTGATCTGCCGAGTACAAAGGATTTTGAAACTCTGATGTCTTTGCTGCGGAGTCATTTTTCACCAAAGAAGAACAAACGAGCTGAAAGGTATGCATTTTACAAAGCCAAACAAGAGGAAGGTGAGCCAATAAACGATTTTATAGTGAGATTAACATCTTTGGCCCAAACATGTGATTTTGGTGGTTTTCTTAAAACCAACACCACAGACAAAATGGTGGCTGATCACATGCTTAAAATTTTGGATGAAAATCTCACTGATCGTTTCATCATTGGTCTTCGCGATGAAAAAATTCAACAAGTGCTCCTAAATGACGATTCTCTTACATTCGACAAATACTGCGAGAAAGCGTTGAATATGGAATTGTCACAAAAAACGTCAAAGTCATTGCAAGCTGTGCCACAACAAGCAATTTATCGTCAAAAGAGAAATAACTATTTCAGTCGTCAAAGTCATCAAAGTACAGCAAGAAAAAGCAATTCGCATACACCATCAGCCCAGTCAAATCAGTCCGCGAAGTCCAATCAGTCCAGTCAGTCCAATCGTCGTATCGAGTCCAGTCCATCATCGTGTTATCGTTGCGGAAGAAATCATAGCCCAAACTCGTGCCCCGCCAAGAATTGGGAATGTTTTCTATGTCACGCAAAAGGTCACACATCTACTTTCTGTAAGAAGAAACATCGAAACCAAGTCAATGCTGTCAACACAATTGATAACGTAGTCCCAGTTTCGAGCCTGAACACCATCGAGTCATCAACAACATGTGCACAGGGACCACTCCAGTGTGAACTAATTGTAAATGGGCAACCTGTCACAATGGAAATCGACACTGGTGCAACGGCATCAATTATTAGCGAAGCTGAGTTTATTTTAAGATTCCCTAAAGAAAAATTAAATAATTCTGAAAATAATCTTTGTTCTGTTACAGGTAGCATTATAAAAGAACTGGGAAGTATGAATACTGAAGTCAGTCTTGGAGAAGAAAGTTTCGCGTTAAAATTAATTGTCATTGAAGGTCAATGGCCGAAGAAGCCTCTACTTGGTCGGACGTGGTTAGATAACCTATTTCCTAGTTGGAGACAACATTTTTGTTTTAAAAGAAGTATTAAAGTTGTAAGTAATAATAATTTAAACGTAGTCAGTGAAATAAAACTAAAATTTCCGGATATTTTAGAAAAAAATTTAACAAGTCCAATTGTCGGGTTCACAGCGAGTGTGGTTTTGAAAGATAATTCGAGTCCAATATTTCACGCCGCGTATAGTGTTCCATATAAATTACGCGAAAAAGTCGAAGCTGAGTTAATTAAAATGTGTAATGATAAAGTTATAGAACCTATCGAATATAGTCGTTGGGCGAGTCCTGTGCTTGTTGTTCCTAAACCCAACGGTGATATTCGACTTTGCGTTGATTTCAAAGTCACTATCAACAAATTTATAGAAACCGCATTTTACCCCTTGCCTAACAAACAAGATATTTATGCAAATTTAGCAAATTGTTCGGTATTTTGCGTAATTGACCTTACAGGTGCATACCAACAACTTGCCATCGATCCAGCTTGTCAAGATTTGTTAGTTATTAACACTCTAAAAGGGTTATATCGTTGTCTTCGATTGCCTTTAGGTGTCGCGAGTGGACCGGCGATATTTCAGTCCGTAATGGATCGTGTGCTTCTTGGGTTTAAAAACGTATTTTGTTATATCGATGATATCCTCATTGGCGGTACTTCAGAGGATGAGTGCAAAAAGACTTTGTTTGCAGTGCTAGAAAAATTGAATAAACATAATAATCGCATAAACATCGATAAATGTAAATTTTTAGAAAAGTCAGTCGCATATCTGGGTCATAATATTTCTGCACGAGGTATTACTCCAACAGAAGATAAAGTCAAAGCTATTTCTGAGGCACCCGCACCTCAAAATGTAACTCAGTTACAGTCATTTTTAGGTTTAATAAACTATTATGGTAAATTTATACCACATTTGTCTACAAAGCTAAAACCTTTATATATGTAATTTACTTCGCAAGGATGTTGAATTTTTTTGGAGTGTCGAGGCACAAAATGCCTTCCAAAATTGCAAAACATTGCTTTTAACAAACAACATTCTTGAACTTTTCGACCCGTCAAAACAAATAATTGTAGCAACTGACGCCAGTCCGTATGGTGTAGGAGTTGTGCTGTCGCATATGGTCAATGGGGTAGAAAAACCAGTTATTTTCGCGTCCAGTACCTTGTCTGAGTCTGAAAAGCATTACTCGCAGCTTCACAGAGAGGCATTAGCGATTGTGTTCGCAGTCAAAAAGTTCCATAATTATTTATATGGTCAAAAAATTTTCATTTATACGGATCATCAAGCGCTTCGCGAGATTTTCAATCCGAAAAAGGGAACTCCCCCGGTAGCTGCTTCCCGTCTTCAACGTTGGGCAGTTATACTGTCCATGTATGATTATTCGATCTCATATAAACGCAGTTCACTTATGTCAAACGCCGATGGTCTCTCTCGATTGCCAATCGAAGGAAGTACAGACGTAGAGCCAGTGGGTATAAATTTTTTTTCTTCTGAAAAAGATTTTTTTCTTCAGCCTGCACTTATTAAAGAGCATGTAGTACATGATGATGTACTAAATAGTGTTTATTCCTTCTTAATGAGTGGTTGGCCTAAACAAATTCCACAGTCTTGCTCATCATATTACAAAATTAAAAATACACTCTCCACAGATAATGGATGTATTTATAGAGGAAATCGCATTATTTTACCAAAGTGTCTAGTCCACTCATGTTTGAAAATATTACATACAAATCACATAGGTATCGAACGTATGAAGATGATTGCCCGTTCATATGTGTGGTGGATTAATTGTAATAAAGATATAGAAAACTTTTCAAAGTCTTGTGAAATTTGTCAAAAGACCCAAAACGTAAAAAAGGAAATAGTTACAACCAAATGGCCGCAAACTAATTCGCCTTTAGAACGGGTTCATATAGATTTTTTTTATTTTTCAGGGAAAAGTTTTCTTATAATTATCGATTCTTATAGCAAATATTGCGAAATAAAATGTATGAAAAATACAACAGCTGAAAATACGATTTCACAACTCGAAGAATTTTTTGTCGTTTTTGGGTTTCCTATAGAAATCGTTTGTGATAATGGACCACCGTTTGGTTCCTTTAAATTTCAAAATTATTGTTCTAAATACAAAATAAAATTAACTCATTCGCCTCCCTACCACCCACAGTCAAATGGACTTGCTGAACGTGCCGTACAAAATGTTAAAAGAGTTTTAAAAAAATTTTGTCTCGAAAAGGAAACGTCTTATCAGGAAAATATTAAAAATTATTTATTCACGTACAGGAATTCGCCAACAACTTCAACATCCAAGACACCTTCAGAATTAATATTTTCTTATAAACCTAAGTTTTATTTTGATATTTTGAATTCTAAAGTTAAAACAAATTTGGATTACAATAAAAAATTTTGTATTAATAATTCTAATGAAAAGTTAAAAAGTGTCAAAAACTCAAATAGCTTAAAATTTAAAAGTAGCAACAAATTTAAAGTAGGAGAGTTTGTTATGTATAAAAGTGATTATACAAATTTCGTTCGATGGATTCCTGCAAAAGTCGAAAAAGTATTAAGCAGGCTTACATATCTAATAAAAGTTAACGATTATATTAAGTTTGTGCATAAAAATCAATTAAGATACTCTAGTTTAAACGATAAAATTTTTATTGCAGATTCTTGTTCAAAAAATGTAAAAGATAGTATTTTTCCTGAAGTCAAACTCAAAACTGAAAATGAAAATGTAAATCGAAATAAAAATGAATTGCAAACACACTAAAATTACAAAATAGAAGATTATGAAAATGGTATTCTAAGGCCCTTAAGGCGTTCTAAAAGAACTAAAAAAAAACCAGACAAATTTGTACCTACTTAGATTGTGAATTTTATGTAAAAACAAAATGTTATATACCTACAATAATAGTTATATTTAAATATTTTTTGTAAATAGGTAGTCCTAATCTAAGAAAGGGAAGATTGTAACATTCGTATGTTTACCCTATAATATTAACCATTATATAAATATTGAATGTACATAGCAATGGCATCGTATGATCATAATCTTATATTATGTATTGATTTATATTTAGTTAATATATTATATATTATATATTTAGTTAAAGCTCAATTTATCATACGCTACTGGTTTTCGGCCACTTGAATTTAGTCCGCCAACTATACAACACCACTAATATAAAATGTATTAAAATTAAGAAAATTGAAATAAAATAAAATAAGTTTATACAAAAAGTTACGTTGTCTCTGAATCGAAATTACAACAAACAAGTTAGCTTTATCAATAGAGCTAACTAAAGGAGTGTCATTGACAACAAGCGTAGGAACCGAGGAAGAATTCCTCATGTTTTTTACAAAAGGCCAAGTGCCTATGGGACATTGCAGTATTTTTCGCCGTAATTTTTGGTCATGCAAAATGTTGTCCTTTGAATATGGGCGTTGCAGGCCTTCCTGGCTTGCTTAAACCTTTACTGGTTTTCCTCAGTTGGGTTGGCTTTAAA
Organism: Eupeodes latifasciatus; assembly: GCA_920104205.1. Lineage (NCBI taxonomy): Eukaryota > Metazoa > Arthropoda > Insecta > Diptera > Syrphidae > Eupeodes > Eupeodes latifasciatus. The sequence goes on along the minus strand of OV049924.1, from coordinate 168,909,031 downwards.
AACACCGATAGCTCACTTCTTTCTCCTTGATAACCTCTTTGCAGCTCGAACCGAACCATGATTTAACCTTGGGTTTAATACTTTTAACCTTATTCGGGATTCATTCCGAGATGAATCATACTAGTAATCATATCTGCACTGGAGTTTACGTCACTACCGAGGAAGCATAGTGACCAGTTCAAGATCCTGAAGAAATTATTGAGACCGTCCCAGTTGGCTTTCTCGTACTGCCAAACGGTTCTCTTTGGAGCTCTTTCTGAATTTGTTTGACACGAGAAATTAGCAGATATGACACTGTGGTCTTATGTGCCTAGAGGCGTCAATACACTGATTCTGTATTTATTAGGATCAGAAGTGAGAAACAAGTCAAGTGTATTTTCTGCTCGGCCGTTAACGTCTGATATACGAGTAGGCTCATTGACAAGATGAGTAAGATGGTTAAACTCAGCAAAAATCTCAGCACACATTCCTTCGGGTGTTGTCTGGCCCGAATGGAGAAGCCACGAAGAATTGTGAACGTTGAAATTGCCCGTAATAACGATTTCAGTGTGAGGATACAGGGAGACAATTCTTTGAATGGAGTCAGACAGAGCATCAAATTTCTGAGAAGTCGAAACTCTGTCCAGGTTTGGGCTCCGATAAAGAAAACAATAGTGAATGAAGTGCTCGTTCACGGAAAGTTTTAACCACGTGAAATTAAAGAAGGAGTTGGTACAATGACCGTATTGTGATAAAAGTTGATTGGCAACATCACTCAATATCAATATAAAATTCCGTAGGTTCGGAATCCTCACCTACTTGGGTTTCATCAGTGCTGGCCTGTTAGAGATGTGGATATACACAGACAGGAATTTCGATCTCAGCCCACGAATATTACTATATAGTCTACTCTAAAATTACCAGTCATTGCAATATATAAGAAAAAAAATCAAAACATACGAATTTCTAAGTACACGATTCATTTTTCTTGAATTATTGTAATTTTTAAATCTCTTTTTTGAACGGCTGATTTTCACCTTATATTTTGTTCAGCATATTTGTGCACGATGGACAGAATGTTCAACCGAACCGTTGTTATGAATTTGCTTTTAATTAATTGAGCTTCGTGAATTTTGTGAGCAATATAAAAATGCCTATCTGTGTGGTTTTTACACATTTTTATAATACGCTTTATATATTTTGTATTGTTTTTAAAAAACTTATGTAATTAGTTTGCAAATATATGTTAACAGTATTTTTTTTCGGCTTGGCTTTTTTAATATTTGTGTTCCTGTTTTCACAAACCCAGTATTTCTTAGAAGTTAATTTCTTTGTAAGTTTTTTTTGCTAATCCCTTTAAAATGTTTGAATGGTTTCTTTCTTTGAACTTGTAAATCGATGCTCTTTTCCTTCCTACTAACATGCAACGGACATTAGTTTCTAATGCCTTCCATTGCTGTTGCGAAGTAGGTTCTCATAGCTCCGGAGATAAGTTCGGTTCTAGATAATGATAGATTTGTTCAATAACAGTTCAATATTTAGTGTCAATCCTACCTTTAAACATCCTCCTTATTTGAAAGCATCTGAAGAAAATGGCTTGTTACAGATTCTAAGCAACTTATTTTGTTCAAGATTGTAAAAAGAATAATAAAAGAATTTATTTCAGAACAAATAAACAATAACTTTCTTAATTGAATAATAAAATATAGATTCTTCATGTATATTTCCAACACTCGACTATTTCAACTATTTTTTAGTACTGGAGTTAGATTAAAAAATTTGCTTAGCTCAGAAACTTAGCGTTGCAGAATGTTAAAAATTGCAAATTTATCATCTAGGAAGCATCCTTTTTCCCAGAACATAACTTTTGGTTGATTTTTATTTCTAAACATTGCAAATTTTATGCTGCATTTCACCATGAGATTCTTTTTTCACTAAAAATGATACATTTAATTTCTTAAAATACCTATTACTAATAAAAACTTTTTCGATTTTGATATTTAATATTTTCCCCCGAGCTTTGTACAATCTACTCGACTTTGATGTCATTTATGAACATATCTTTTGCAAATCTGATTTTATGAAAGTGTTTAACGAAGGCCTAATATCCGTAGACCTGAATGGAAACATCCGAAACCCGATATTTAGCAATTATTAGAATTTTAAGTACTTGCATTTGCCACAATTTATTATTATTTTTTACTCGTGCTAACATGTTTAGGAATATCTTTCAAATAAATATTGTCTTAGAGTTAGACACGATCAAAAACGATTCTGTTTGAATAGGTACAAGGCAATAATTCTCGATTCCATGACACATAATTCAATTAAACCAGTGAAAGGAAGCAAAAGCTTAGAAAAGATTAGATCTTGCTATCAATGAACATCAGAGTTTTTGATTTTCGGAGTCTTAAAAATGAATGCTTTCACCGCTTCAAATGATTAAGGTGCCAGTATAGCTACCATAGGTTTTCACCATTGTACACGTTTTTATATTTCGTACCAAAATGAAGATAATAGATAGATTTTTTTTATGAAAAAAAAATGCTAGGTATTCAATGCAGAAGTTTTCTTTTTCTAAATATTAAATGTTTTAATGATGAAATTGTTTGCTATGAACAGCTGATTTTTGATTTTATAACTTGGAACAAAATCATTCCACTGAAATCGTTCCATTGTATTCTCACATGTCAGTTTTTCTTTCTTTAGGGGCCACTTATAGCTATCATTGGTTTTCATCATTGAAACCGATCATTGGAATTTTTTGACAGGTCGTTTATAGCTTTCATTAAACATGACTGTCATTGAAAAAAATTTCCTGATTGAAAGCCACCGCAAAATTTTTACTGATAGAAATCTGTCATTGGAATTGTGTAAAATTGGAACACAAATCAGTGGAACGATTCGTTTCACTTTTATACATACATAAAAGTATCAGCTGTTCAAAAAAATGATTTCCGATCGATCAGTTTATAATTTGTATTTCTAATCAAAGGAAACAAAGTCAAGTATCCATTTAAAGGATTTTCCGTATTGATTTCAATGATAGCTATGATTGGCCTCCAAATAGAAACACGCATATACATACATACATACAAATGTCAATTCAAAGTACGGATTGATTTCAATGATAGGCATATTTGTCCGTCCTTAATTTTATCAAATTCAAATAAAAAAGTCTTTTTCGAAGTATTTTTAAATTCCAGAACCGATATTTCTCCATCTGCGAAGTTATATTTAATTAAATCTTATTAACTTCCCAAAGGAAGTCCGATTTGTCGAATTGAAAATTTTGAAATTTCTCGACGCTTCAGGTCTCTAGAATCTAAATAAAAGAGTTTTAGAGATGTCTGTGCGTAGATGTGTACATGCGTTCGTGAACATTTTTTCGTCGTCCATATCCAGTGGAACCAGTGGAGATATCGACTTCAAATAAATTTTGTTATGCAGATAATAATCCAGAAAGATGCAGAAAGGACTCCTAACAAAAAATGGGGGGTGTTTTTTGTACCATAGCAATTTTTAAAAAATGTGCAAATTTTGGTTAGCCCAAAATATCTCACGAACCAATAACGCTAGCGACTTGAATTAAATTTTATGTTATGTATTGCGATATAATATCAAACTAATATAATTTTGAAAAATTCAATTAACGGTTCTTTTATAAATCAAAAAACTGAACAAATTAATTGTCACCTCCAATATTTTAAGAACAAAAAATGATTTTGTATCCAAATGAATTTTATGCAACGAAGAATTACGTTTTTGAGATCTGGTAATATTTTGAGAAAACCCTAAAAAAAACATGTTTTCAAAAATTCAAAATATTGGCTTCATGGCAATTTCATCATGACATTGTTTTCGAAGTTAAATTTGTTTAGGAATCCAACATTCAGTTTTTCCATAAAAAATAAAATCTACAAAAAAGAGTACGCAAAATTGGTAAAAATTAATTTTCGATTCTCGATATCTAGTGAATAATAAAGGTATTGACTTCAAAATGATTTCATTCTGTGCTAAATTCTTTTGTTCACGTTCAGGATACTGTTTCTAGAAAAAATCAATCTGTATTTGTTTGTATTACAAATGCTACTAAAATTGATGAAAATTGGTTTTCAACTAAAAATCTGGTTAACCAAAATAGATTTTGAAATCAAACTATTTCATCATATGCAACATATTGTTGATAATTCTTAGTTATTTTTTTTTTAAGAAAAATTCAACTGACCATTTTTTTAACAAACCACGAAAACCACAAAGAAAAAAGTTGACTTCAAATTATTTATCTCACACAAGTTTTTGTATGAATATTTTGTTAAAGTTTTAAGCAAGACAAATTGACAGACGGTATGAGAAGTTATCAGTGTGGGTCGCATCCCAGCCTTTTTTTTATTTCATTTTGATTCATATCATGGAACAAATAATTACCCCATAGACCAACTAAAAATAACAACAACAAATTCATTTACATTTAAGAGTGGGTAATAATTTTAAAGCAGAAGCTGAGCTGAGTTAGTTTTAATTTGTGCATTTTGTCACTCTGTTATGTTATGGATGAGATAATCCATATACCAGAGAAACAATCGAAATCTCAGCTCTTGCTAATGCCTTTTTTTAAATTTATTTTATTAATCAAAAAATCTTATTTTAGATTGAGTTAACGCATCACATGTCAGTAGCGTATTTCTCTTTAGATATATTTAAATTGGGAACGCCTTGGTTTTTCACATCAACATGACGTTGTTTTTAGACTGACCAGATCTCAGATGAGAATGAACACTTGTATAAAAGTTGGCTTGAATCGGTCTATAGGTTTCAGTTTGCTCTCAAGCTTAAGTCATCATTGTACTTGTTGTCATTTAAAATACAAGTTGTTATAGTTGTGCGTATTAGATATATAAATTTTAATTTTGTAGTCATCTAATTTTATTTTTGTCTACTCAAGTCTTACACAGAGTATTAATCATGCGTTTTGCTGTTGTAACAATATTCGGTAAATTGAACTTTAAGTTTCATTTTAAACAAAGAACAAAATTAAAAGAATTATTTTGATTATAAGTCATATCTAAGGTGAAAGGTGAAACAATAATATATATTTTAAAAATGATAAGGAAATAATTTAGTCTGAGTTGAGCTTAACTTGAAAATTTAACATTGGAAATACGTACATATAAGCGAATAAGATTTTGTTGTTTTTAATTGTATAAATCTGTAAACAAACTTACAATACAAACAAGTGATTAGTAATTAACTAATTAAGAAATCAAATTAGTTAAAACCAATCTTTTACCAGAAATCACACGTATTTATTTCGGGAATATTAGTATAAAAATTACAAATGAAATGTTATGAATCATTAATTCACGCTGGTTAAGTGCATTTAAAAAGAGTGGAGAGTGGGGAGGGTACAGTTGATCATACTGAGATATTCAATATTTTGGTACAATATACAGGGCGTCCCGTTACGGATAGCCCGCCGACAGTAAAATGAAGAAATTAAAGACGCTTTCAAATGGTTATAACTTTCCTTATGAACTTGTTTGTGATAAAATTCATACCTTTTAAGAAAGTGTAGTTACAAATAAATAAAAACCTAACATCAATTCAGACAAATTTTTGTCAGCATACTACTTTAAGGAATGAAGTCCAAAAATGAGTTTAAATAGAATTGCTTAGCATTATTATATATTCAATTAATATTTAGCGAAATGGCAATTTCCATCAATTTTTTTGATTATTTTAAAATGCCAAAAGCATTACAAACAAAAATCATTTGTGGACAGGATGAGTGAAAAACCGACAAGATTAAGGATTAACAAGTTTCCAAATTCAGAAATGTTATAACCTGGCTTACCTTATATTCAATTTGGGCCATCCTTAACGGGACACCCTGTCAATGGCAACAAAAAAAGTTCTTTGTATAAAATAATGATTTTTTTAAAATTAATGAACTAATGAAGCACTAAGTAAATAAAGCATAATTCGTCATTTAATATCAAAAATAAAGTATCCATACAAAAGTGGATTACAATGATTGGGTAGGTTCAGACGACATAAGGGACTTGAAATTTAGGCAAGTTTCTAGTATCTGGTTGGCCAGCTGCCAAAAAATTACATTCCAATTAAGGCAAATTTATTGGAAAGTTGACTGGAAAGTTAGTCAAGAAAAATCTCCCTAACTATCAAGTCAAGTCTACTTCTGTCAAAATGACAGTTGATCATGTCTTTTCATTCAACTGAAAGCTGAACTTTATTACTCTATGATTTATTCATTTTCTACACAGCTTCATTTAATGTAAAAGGGTTCCTTATCAATTTGGAAAAGAAATAAGTAATATTTCTTTACAGTACAAAATACAAATTGTGATAGACTTGTAGCTTGTCTGATCAGTTTGTAGAGAACAATGTTTATGGTTGTTTTTGTACTATAAACTTTAAGTAGAGGTTTGTGAAGTAAAGTTCTGAATTTGAAATTCATGACACTTGAAAAACTAACTAGTTGCCTTGGTCAAAATTTCACGTTCAAAGAATGAAGTTGACTGCAAACGAAGTCCCTTATGTTGTCTGAACCTGCCCAATAATGTTTTTAATAGTTTTTGTTCGATGAACTGAAGGTAGAGGTTAGTGAAGTAAAGTTCCAACTTTGAAATGTATCACACTTAGATAACTGACTAGTTGTCTTGGTCAAAATTTACGTTCAAGGAATGCAGTTGACTGCAAATGAAGTCCCTTATGCTGTCTGAACCTGCCCATTGATTCTTATGTGAACCAAGAACAAAACGAATTGGTGATTTTAATAGAAATGAATAACGTGTTTATTGCAAAAAGTAAAAGCTTCTTTACCTTGAAGGGACTATAAGTGTTCGTACCGGCATTTCGAATGGCGGATCCATTTTTTTTTCGTAGGAATTCCCTTGATTTCAAAACTTATCGTATTTATTTTTTATAAATGAAAATAAATGTGTATTTTACTGCTTTGAACTTTGTTTCTAAAAGTGAAACTTTTAACAGAGGACTGAACCAAGAATCGGGAATCCATATCTATTCCAATCGCGCAGCAAAAAAGGACTTTTGACCAATAAACGATCCAGGGGGTCGTTTGAGCCATAATGTTTATACAGTTTAGTTGTATGAGTAAAAATTTCATCTTAGTTTCATCTTTGTTAGTAATTTAATGATATTCACCAAAAAGCGGTTTGATGTCAAAAACAATCTTTAGTAATGCTTGGAATTGTTTTCATAAGAGCTTTTATGAAAAAAAGAGCAAATATTCAGGTTCTTAAGAAGTAACCTTGAATAAAAGATCTGCAATTAAATACTAAGTTGCCTTTAAATTCCTGAAACTCGTCTTCAATTCCTTCTTATATATATTTTGACGCACATACATGAATAGTGTAAGGCTTTCTTAAAGTGTTTATTTCTTTCAAATTTAATTTTCTATAAAATACAAACACTTAAGATCTTAAAAATTTAAAGAAATCTACTTTTTGAAGTGATTTTGCTTTGAATGCTCTAGAACTGAAATTTAGACACGAATTTCAAGTAAATAAATGTCCCAAACACAGCTAAAGTGACACTTTCGTTTAACTAATGGCTACTTGAAAAATAATGAACGTTTTATATCTATTAACTTTATTATAAAAGCTTTGCATCTCTCGAGTACTGAAGTGAAAAGAGATTCTGTAACGTGTAATTTGTGAGTGTCACACTAACTTATTTGTTTACCTTAATTTGTTTTTGTTTAATTATAATGCACCTAGTAGTACCCGTAGCCATTGTATATAAAACTGAATAGTACTATCATGGAACAGAAAATTTTGGTACGAAATTTTTTTGGTACGCTGTGTGTACGGAAATTTGGTGTGGAAACTAAGAGCGACTGGAAAATAAAATTTTGAAAGCAAGAGTGGGAATGAAAGGAGTATATTATTTTGTCCTCATAAGTATTAAGATGTGTGAGGGAGTCAGTTGAATCAGCTGTTTATTTCAAAAGAAATGAGAAAATGTGAAAACAAAAACACAAAAACAGTTCGTTACCATAGTTACCTTGAATTTTTTTGTGCCTCTGCCTACCTATCAATGTAAAGGAGTTATGCATATATGTACATATCGTTATAGCTATGAATTGTATGCTTTTAGCAGTAGGTATTTTGCTTGAAGAAAATTATATTCATTTGATTTTAGATTTTCAGTTTTTGAGAAATTTGAAAATTTAAATGCAACGTTTTCAAATTTCATTCTCTGTAGGATTCATTGTTGCCATATTTTGAACATGGGGTATAGAAGTATGTATGTATATAGATTTTTTAATGTTTATATTTCTACAATGTAGGTATACATATGTAGGTAGAGGGTGGGTATGTAAGTAGTATCTAAGGCGATTGGCATGTAGTGCTAGGCGGTGCAATAACTTTTTTTAAATACTGGTTCTAACAATGAAGCCAAAAATAATAAAATAAATAAATAAAACTGTATTTATTTATTAACTTCCCATAGGAAGTTATTGTAATGGGTCCGATTTGTCGAATTGAAAATTTTGACATTTCTCGACGTTTCAAGGTGACTAGAGTCGAAATAAAAGATTTTTAGAAAGATGTCTGTGCGTGCGTGTGTACGTACATACGTTCGTACGTCTAGAGATATCGACTTCAAATAAATGTTGTTATACAGGTAATAAAGCAGAAAGGACTCTCAAAAAAATTGAGTGAGTGTTTTTTTTTTTACCATAGCAATTTAAAAAACAGGTGAAAATGTTGGTTAACTCTCAATATCTCACGAACCATTGACGCTAGAGACTTGAAATTTTATATTATATATTGACACGTGATACAAAACAAGAATATTTTTGAAAAAAAAATCCAATTAACGGTTTTTTTTATAAATCAAAAAAACTGAAAGAAAAAATTGTCACCTCGAAAATTTTCGAATAAGAAATGATTTAATCTCCAAAACAATTTTGTGCAACGAATAATAACGTTTTCAACATCTGGTAAAATTTTAAGAAAAATCAAATTGACAGTTTTTTTATAAAAATATAAAAACCTAAAAAAACATTACTCAAAGTTGGTAAAAATTGAATTTCGACTCAAATATCTTTTCAAAAACAATCTCAAGTTTTTGAAAAGATATTTGGCTTCAAACTTATTTTATCTTATAAGAAATATTATTTTCAACATTCGGAAAAATTTTGAGAAAAATCGAATTGACAGTTTCTTTACAAAAAATAAAAACGTAAACAAAAAAATTAATAAAAGTTGGTAAAAATTGATTTTCGACTCAAATATCTTTTCAAAACTTGGAGATATTGGCTTTAAACTACTTTTATCTTTTAAAAAATATTGTTGTCAACATTCAGTAAAATTTTGAAAAAATCGAATTGACAGTTTTTTTTACGAAAAATTAAAAACCTAAAAAAAATTAACAAAAGTTGGTAAAAATTGATTTTCGACTCAAATATCTTTTCAAAAATTTGAGATTATGGCTTGCAACTAATTTTAACTTATAGGAAATATTGTTTTCAAAATTAGGACAAATTTTGAGAAAAATCGAATTAACAGTTTTTTTACAAAAAATAAAAACCTACAAAAAAAATTTATAAAAGTTGGTAACAATTGATTTTCGACTCAATCATCTTTTCAAAACTTTGAGACATTGGCTTCAAATTAATTTTATCTTATAAGAAATATTGTTTTCAACATTCGATAAATTTTTGAGAAAAATCGAATTGACATTTTTTTTTACAAAAAAAATTAAAAACCTACAAAAAAAAACAATACTAAAACTTGGAAAAAAATTTTCTTTCTACTCAAATATCTTCTCAGAAATTTGAGATTGTGGCTTCCAACTAATTTTATAAAAAATATTGTTTTCAACATTCGAACAAATTTTGAGAAAAATCGAATTGACAGTTTTCTTACAAAAAATAAAAACCTAACAAAAAAACAATACTAAAACTTGGTAAAAATTTGTTTTAATTTAATTTTATTCATCAAAATTAATTTCATTCATCAAAAAACGCTACAATTTGCATTCGAAAGAAATAGGACAGGGCTGCCACTTTTGAACGTAAATGTAATAGAATAATTTACTAGTAATTTAAAGTAGCATTCACATGAGCGCGACCAACGAACGACGAATGAATTACAAAATGTGAGCTTATATACGTTTGAAGACATATTTCCACACAAATTCCTAACAAAACGATAGCAATATAGTTTTCATTGGATTTATGATGCATACTTTTACTTTTCAATATCATATATTAATAAATTTAAGAAAACAAATTTATTCGTCGCGAAAAAAATTGTAGTTGATACGAACTGTCAAACTTTATTCGCGTTCCACATTATCCACACTCGCAACGAATAAAATAATCGCGCGTACTTAACCTAAAAAAATCATTCTTGCTTTGGTTTCGGTGGTTGTAACGAAATCTCTTGTTGAAAAAGAAACTTTCAGGGAACAATCGGTTTCGGGCCCTATGTTGAGCGCCATCTGTAACGAATATCTGAAAAAAAAGAAAATCGTATGTAACGATCGTTCCAGAAATTATTGTTACATACGTAAAAGACTGACTTACAAAAAAAAAATAAAACTCAATCAATGGTAATCGACCTCAAAAACCAAAACTCAATAACCGTACAAAAATTCTATTCAAATCAAGGCACAGATAGTAGAGGGTTGCCTACCCCCTCTACCTTAAGGGGTTGAATACGCGTTGCTGTTATGCGCATTCAGTTTCATCATTAACACTTCGAAAACAAACTCACCTTACGATAGTACATTTCTAGATATCCCAAGCATAAATGAGAAATCACCACAGGTACATATCTTCTCATTGAAACTTGGTTCGTTCTTTTTCGAGACAAAACCGCTTCAGACATTTAGGACCAATGATTACGTCTTCATTGGCCCGTCCACGCCGGAAACGGAATTGCTGCCTAAGTTCCCTTTAGCAGCAGCAGCCTGCTTCTGGGTGCCATCGCTTAAACTCGCCGGATGGGGGGGGGATCTTGTGCTGGGTACTAGGCTGTGTTACAGTTTAAATAAGCAGACCTGCCAGATGTAATTGGCGTAAGAATATTGAAATTAGGCTGAGGCCCGAATACCGTTGAACCCAAATTTGAAGATACCGGAAGGAAAATAGGAGAGAGTAGGAGATTCAATCCGAAAATGATTAGCCAGTCCACGTTAAACCAGGCTAATGTTTCTTTACAGTAAAGCTTAATGCTCTGCTTCACTCCGAGAAGCGGTGAGGGAGCAGAGTAGAGTCGACAGCATTGGAGCACATAGATGTTCGTGGCTCCGCAGGGTGTACGTGTCCACAGACTACAACTACTATCCCTAAGCTATAAGAGTAGTCGTGTCACAAGAGGGGGAGGGGGAGATTAGGTGGTAAGTTTCCCCCTCGCAGTCTCAAAACCCGCCCGTTGACTTGACCCAGACACACATCCTTAGGCCCAGCCAACCTATGATTTGCGTGACTGCTAAAAGAATGTTATTGCAAATCCCCAAAATCAAAACGTATCCAAAAGGATACTAACCTAATTACATTCTAATCTGTATTCTAAGTCAAGAACCTGTTGAACGGAACATAAAAAAAAATAACCTCAACCAAACATCTCTAAGTTTCTAAACACATAATTCTAATCTAGGTTTACTATCTTTCACTTACATTTTACTTCCTCCAATTCAGCTCTCCGTATTTCCAAATTCACTCTCCTCACTAGTTCTAATACATATTTAATCTAAATTCCTTGCGAAAGAATAATTGCAAATCGCTTGCAAAAAGATTCATGATGTTTCAAATAAAAAGTTTGAAATTTAACTTTAATGATGAATTTATTAACTGTTAAAACTAACAAAATATCTTAAAGAAAATATAGAATATAAGTAATACTAAATATACCTACTAATACTATAATTCAAGAAGGTTCAAAAATACTTTAACAATATCAATTTTGTTTAGGTTCATTGGGTATTTATCTATATTTTGTCTGTCAGAATGTTAGCCATAGAGGTCTTTATGTTCACCCTTAGGTACACGGGACCTGTTTAGGGGATTGACACACGCAGGTGTCTTATAAACTTGATTTATTACACACTCAAAAAAAAAAATCTGCGGTTGGGTAACGCTTGGCTACTTTCTCAACCTCGCTTTGATTTACGCAATATAAAACAAAAAAAAAAGGTAATATCTACCAATTTGTAGTTCTTAAAAATCTTTACGTTAATAATAACTCAATGAATTCAAATCCAATATGGCATAAAAGAAAAAAGGTCAAAAATGACTCACCGATCGTTTGTTGTCTTACTACAACCTACAACTTTTACTTCCATTCATCCCTCGAGGTAATGTGCACATTGCCGTACTTGGATGTTGATGGTGATGATGTTCTGTGAAGGTTGCAAAAAATCTTATGATGGATTAGGATATTGGATTTGATTCCACCTTGCATGATTGTCGGTATTTCTTGATTCTTAATAACACTTTAGATTAAGCTGTTCACCAATAAAAGATTGAAAAAGGGTGTATTAGCTACTTGACTGATAGGACATAACACACAGTAACAATTATGAACGTTATTATTATTTAATTTCAAAAGGATAATAAAAATTAGTGCTTAAAATAAGAATAATAGAGTGTAAAAATAAAATAAAATAAAATAAAAGGAAATAAACAAGTGCTAAGAAATTAAAACATTAAATAGGATGATTAAAATCCTTAAACAATGGATTTGAGCTGGGGATCTCATGGAGAATCCGATGCTTTGACGTATCACGTTTGACTGGACAGATATAGTGGAGTAGTGTCTTGATACACCCCTCCTTGACTGGATACTTTTTATCAGCGCTTCTGCTGGATGTTCGGTGGCCAATGCGATGCTAGTTACGGCCACTATAGTCGCAACCAGGATCTCGATAAAATTTCCTTGATAGAGTGGAAGTGCAGATATGGGACTGGCGTCCGTATGTTTACTTTTCGGAAACACCCTGAGTGCCAATTTGGTACGACACCCGGAAATGGGTGTTCGAAACACTCCAATGATTTTGGACAACGTCCTGACTCGTTCGAACTTAGGTCTGATAATGTATGTGCTTAAAGCTTCCAAAATATATTGGGATCGCATCTAAAAGTTTCGTGTCCAGAACTAAAATTTGTACCGCATCTAAATTTCGGGTCCTGGATTAAATTTTGTACCGCGTGTCATGATTCCATCCACGGACATCACCTGCCAAGAAGAAGGGTTAGGTTAGGTGTTGTCCTCCGGAGTCTTGAACACTTCCTAATTGGGGAGATGCCCCTAGACTATGTAATATGACCTGGTTACCTGAATTAACTGACGCTTCTTCCTTCCACAAATTTACACATCGACGTACGGGTGTGTTTGCTTCCAACCAGGGAAGTCTGAGACAGCTGCCCAGAGGTTTCTGGATTCGGAACACGCGGTGCACAATTTTTATAACCGAGGATGATGAAGGAATATTTGGTTTTAGCACTTTTTATTAATTTTCTTAAAACAAAACACTTTGCTTGCGTTATTGCATACAGCACATGTATAGCTGATGGAGAATTCTTCTTGATAGTCTGTTCTGGTTGGCTGCTCGGATAAAAAGAATTTCCAACCAGAATTTTCGAATGCTCATAGCGTCGTTATTGCGTCCCGTTATACGTTTTCTTGTAGTATACCCATTGAATTGTTGTTGGTTATGCCACGTAGGCAAATTCTGCAGAGATGACAACTTGACAAAGCATAAACTGCATTACCTCTTCGATTTGAAATGTCAGTTTGTGTTTCGACGGGTAGATGGCGTGCGCCCAATTTAATGGTATGTTCGCATGATAGGATTTGCTTGTGAAAGTATATCTTGTGTAAATGTTTTGGTAAATCCGTGAAGGATAAACTCGATGGAAATAATTATGAATATGAGTTGTCACATTCATGAAAAATAGGTGGATTATTATTAATGATGGTGTGAAACCAAAACAATAAATAAATTTTTTCTTACACAACTTGTTGCTTTGAGTCAGACCTCGACTTACTCTAAGAAACAAGAAAGGAAAAATCATGATGAAGATGGTTAGTAACTTTTGTAGCTAAGTGTTGAAATAAGATACTTAATCTGAAATACTACTAGAGTCTCATGCACAGCTGTAGCCGGGCAATGCTAAAGTTATCTACCTTTTAAGATCTTTCGTATGTGTCACGGACTTATGGCCTTTGCTATCTATTACTTCGTATAAATTGTTTCCAATTAACTTTGTAACTGTGACTCTGACGAATTCGGGTCCTAACTTTGCATTGAAATGCTTACTAGCATCACTAAGAACTATGTTTCTTTTGTAAAGGGTGTCTCCCACATTAAAAGAGATATTTCTACTCCTTAGGTTGTAGGTTTTTTCGTAGTTAGTGTGAGCGCTTTCTAATGTAGATTTCAAATATGAATGTAATATGTTTAACTTCGCTACCTTGGGTAACCAATCAATCTCAGAGTGGTTTAACCCTCCTAGCTTCTTGAGTAGTTGGTAATCTGAACCATGCTCCACCATACGTTGTCCGAAAAGGGCTTCGTACGGAGACATTGTAAGTGCTGAGTGAACTGTTGATCGAAGAGCACTTCCTATTGATGATAAGTGTAAGTCCCAAGTAGTCTGTTTCGGATCTATATACGACCTAATAGCTGCCAAAATCGATCGATTTACCCGCTCGCTTGCGTTTGGTTGCGGAGAATAAACTGCCGTGCGATAGTGCTTGATACCGTAAGTTTCTACCATTTTGGTAAACTCTCGTCCTATGAACTGAGTTCCGTTATCGGAGAGAATACTCTCCGGAACACCGAATATCAAGAATACATCTTCTTGAAGAAATTTAATGGCACTGGCTGCATTCGCTTTGCGCAACGGTTTTAATAAGACGAATTTTGTCAACTGGTCTACCATAATGATAATGAAAGTATTTCCGCTTTTTGATCGTGGATAGGGTCCGAGGAAATCAATGTATAGATGCTGGAAGGGCCTTTCTACATTGAATCCTTGTCCCATTTCTGCTCGTAAGGTTACATTAGAAGCTTTACTCGCTTTGCAAACTTCACAACGACTTACATAGTTTTTGACTTGCACAAACATGTTTGGCCAATAGAATTGTTGTCGCAGGCGATACAAAGTTTTGGCGATGCCGCCATGTGCTGCTCGTGGTGGATTGTGTGCGAGGACAATCAGATCGTCTGTCAACACCGACGGAATCCAGAGCTTCCAAACCAAATCGTCTTGCAACGGATCTCCCACTGCATGTTTGGTCTTTTTGTAGATGAACCCATCTGAAACTCGTAGATCTGGTAACCGTTCTTGGTTAGCCTTGATGTGGTCGATGAGCTGAGTGTACTCTTCTGACTGGAATTGAGGGTCTTTCAGATCGACATGGAGGACTTCCAAGGGATCGACTTGTATCACGCTAGACATTTGAAAATTACTTTTTAACGCTTCGTTCTCGTAGACTCGAGAGAGCGCGTCTGGTACTATGTTAAGTGTACCTTTTCTGTGTTCGACAACGAAGTCGAAACCTTGGAGCCGCATGCTCCATCTAGCTAATCTACCAGTAGGATCCTTCAGACTCATCAACCACTTCAAGCTAGAATGGTCGGTGATGACTCTGAATCTATAACCTTCCACATAGGCGCGGAATTTTTGTATCCCCTGGAATGCTGCTAAGCATTCGCGCTCGGTAACGGAGTAGTTTCTCTGCGCTGCGTTTAACTTTTGGGAATAATAATAAATGGGACGTTCCGTTCCATTATCATCCCGTTGGCAGAGGACACATCCGATACCGGACGCTGATGCATCGCAAAGAATAACAAATTCTTTGGAAAAATCTGGGTTGATCAATATGGGTGCTGTTGTCAGGGCTAACTTAATGTCTTGAAATGCTGACTGGGCTTCACTACCAAAGTTAAATGCTTTACCTTTCTTAAGGGTGTCGGTCAAGGGCGCTGCTAGTGTAGAGAAATCTTTGACGAATCGTCGGTACCAACCAGCCATACCTAAGAATCTTCTTACTTGGCGTTGGGTCGTTGGCACCGGAAAGTCTACAATAGCTGCTATTTTGGCGGGGTCAGCTTTTAAGCATCCTTGTCCTACCTTATAACCGAGGTAATGAAGTTCTTTAAAACAGAACTTTGATTTGCCGACATTTATCGTCAGACCTGCATCTGTCAAACGATCACTAATAGTTTTTAAAATCTTCAAGTGTTCGTCGAAGGTTTTCGAAATGACGAGTAAATCGTCTAAATAGACAAACACTTGATCTCTTAAGGCCGATGGAATCACTTTGCTCATTAGATAGGTGAGGGTTTGTGGAGCGTTACATAAGCCGAATGGCATGACGGTAAATTGGTAAAGGGGACGTCCAGGAACTGTGAAAGCTGTCTTCTCTCTGGATCCCTTCTCCAGCGGAATTTGCCAGAACGCGTCCTTAAGGTCCACACTCGAAATGAAGTGGGTATCCGAAAGGCGCGCCAGCAATCCCTCAATATGCGCAATTGGGCCGGCATTTTTTTTCGTTACTGAGTTAACCTTCCGAAAGTCCAAGCACAATCTATTCTTACCCGGTTTGCGCACTAGCACAACCGGTGAACTCCATGCACTTGAACTCTCTTCGATCACACCTAACTCCAGCATACGGTCCAATTCCGCATACATTAGGGCTTGCACTGCTGGAGATACGGGATAATGCCGCTGTTTAATTGGCATTGCGTCTCCAGTATCAATCCGGTGCTCCAAAAGGTGGGTCTTTCCCAAACCTCTCGTGGCAAAGGACGGAAATCCATTTATTATTTGCCGTAGCCTTTGAGATTCTTCGTTGTTCAGAATATATTGGTTCTTGTAATCCTCGTTTTCGATCGGGGATGGACTTATGGACATCTCGGAAATTACTTGCGGGGCTAGGTGGAACTTCTTCCAAAAGTCTACTCCCAGGTATAGGCGTTGAGATAACGAGGGCACGACATAAAAGTCAATACTCTCCACCTTTCCTCTGTAGAGTACATCTGCTGTGACCTTCCCAACAATGTCTTGCTTTTTACCGTCCGCTGTAGACACGGAAGACGCGACTTTCCGAATAACGACATTTTTCTCAGTTAAGTATTTAAGTATGTTGGTTCCAAGGCAGCTAATACTTGCACCGGAATCCAATAAACCTAACCATTGGTCTCCAAAGATTTCCACTGACACATATGGTCGTGGATCACTTGAATCCTTTTGCAACGTTGTGGTTGCGATGTCTCTATAGTTGAGTCGTTTAACTCGAAAGCGGTCTCTGAGTTTTCTAATTCGCTTAGACAATGTGGGTACGGACAAAATTCTTTCTCTTGCCGCATAATAATTCCGAAGACGTTCGTGGAATGTCTTACGCGGTAATTCTACTTTTACTTCATTGGTCTTATTAGTCACTATGGGTTTACTTAACTTATCATTACTAGGTGTTAAAATTTTGATGGGTTTAGTCTCGGATGGAGTAGGTGTCTTTACTATTCCGGGTGTGACCTCCCCGAACGATTTACCCCGGAAGGAAGACCGTTCTGGGACAAGTTTCCCGAACATCTTGGGCAATTGGGTGTTACAAACTCGGGCAGTCCGCATTTATAACAAAATAAAGTCCGTGTAGGATCTGTACAGTCTCGAAAGCTGTGACCCACGCCCTTACAGTTCCAGCATCGCTCAGTTAGTACTTCGCGTTTAATAGCTTCGACTTGTTGTGGTGTCGCAATCTCTCTACTCTCATTGGTTCTTCCTACTTCGCTTACATGCCGTTTAGGCTGCGCACTGAAATTACTAGGCATAGTCCTGAATCTGTTAACATCTGAAGCTCTCTCCATAAACTTCTCTATAGTTCTGCAAACATACGCCATTTGCGCTAAGCTACTTGTGTTAAAAGTGATCAAATGTTCGCCTATTCTCCTCTTCACATTGGTCTTAATGATCTCGATGATTTCGCTGGGTGGTTTTGGAACTCGCAATCTTGAATTAAGTTGCATCAATGCATCATAAAAATCGTTAAAAGATTCTCCTACCAACTGCTTCCTATCTTGCATCTTCCGTGATAGCTCTGAATCGGTTTCAAGGGTTCGATAGTGCTCGAGAAGAGCTCCTTGAAGGATGAGCCACGGTGCCTTTGGATTGGATTTAATATATGTCCAATACCACGATTCTGCAGGGCCGGAAACAAAATGGTGAAAGTTGATTACAACTTCATCCCATGACACATTAAAACTGTTCCTAATTCTATCAAGTCTAAACAAAAAATGATCGATGGGCATATTGCGACCATCAAACTTTATACCCCATTTGTGGAACATTGGGTATTTAGTGGTAGAATTTGACGACGATGGAGTGTGAGCTCTTGGGGAAGCTGCGGGCGAAGACGTATTGTCGAAATTCATCGCTCCCATTTTCGTTAAGAATTCATCCAAATCTTTCGCTTGTGCCATATCCATTGGATGGACAACAGGAGGATTCGGAGAAGGTACAATTGACACATTATCGAGTATCTTCACTTGAGGTGTTCTCTTCATAGCATGGTTAGACGTAGACGGTTGATCGTGCCCTACAGGCTCCTTAGACGTCTGTCTGTTGTTATTCACGGGCATTCTACAAGATATTCTGGCAGAATCTATATTCGTCGTAACTGGAGGAATTGGGGGCTCTGATGAGACAGGGGCTGGGTTAGCAACGGTTGGCAATCGGGTAGACGCCGAAGTCTGCGAAGTTGTTTTCGTTGGCTTTGCCATATTTTGAAGCAGAACCATAACCTGTTCTAACATCTTCGCTTGACTGCGAGCTAATTCTTCCTGAAAGAACTGACGTTCTTCTTCACGTTGAGTACTAAGGGAGGAAGTAACCGCGTCTTGAATGTAATCGTACCACTGGTTTACCTCGCCAGCTGATATTTCTCTTACTGAACTATTACCAGAATTGGTAATTTGAATTGGCTGTTGGTTACTTTGGTTACTACCTGACGGTTCATCACCTGACAACAGTTGCATAGCCATCTGCTCTATTTCTTTGTCGCGATTATTATCGTCGACTTCAATCTCTGAGTTTTCTTGGGACATTTTCCTACTCTTACTCTTAAGGTCGTGGTTATCAAGCGATTATAATACTATAATCAAAAAACAAACTTAATAAACTAAATAATTTGGTCAGAGAAAAAAAAACTTACAAAATAGTTACGATATTTAGACTAAAGGGGTAGCAAATCACTTTATACTACTTATAAAATGAGTGCTGTGCTAAATAAATTTGAATACTTATAAAAAAAAACTATACTTAAATGCCAATAAAGATAATGCAATATAATATTATCAATAATAATATGTGTGCCACCAGGCAAAAAGAAACTAATAATAAAAAAAAAATGTAATAAATGAAAACTGAAGTAAATTGTTACGTCCCAACTTACTTCACCAATCATTCAAGATAAATCGTTGCGTCCCGATTTACCCTAAATGACATTAGCCACCAGGCAAAAATACTGAACAACTGAGATAGATCGTTGCGTCCCAATCTACCTCGCATAAACGAAACCAAGATAAATTGTTACGTCCCAAATTACCTATAAAACGTAATAGCGCCACCAGGCAAAAATACTTATAAATCAATAAACTATAAGGAATACGCCACCAGGCAAAAAAACTAAATAAAAAAAAATATATAAGAGAAAACTAAATAATCATAAATAGTGAGTGAATTTGGAAAACTAGAGTTAAACTTCTAATCATGTCTACTTCCACATGACGAGAAACAAATAAAAGAAAGAATTACTCTTTCTTGTGTGGATGGCTGACTCTCCAAGCTCGGAAGAGTCTAAACTTGACTAAGCTTTCGGGAATTGGTCTCCACGCTACAACAGACGTATCTCGGGAATAAATCACCAAGTACCGGATAACGTGTGGGACATTTCCCAATCACTAAGTAAAACTAAACTTCTCCTTACTGTAATTGTAGTGGCTTATTAACATCTTGAAAAAAAAACAAGTGCGGAAAACAAAATCTTCTTTGAGGCGGATTCGCTAAGTTGGACAGTACCTTCAGCAACAGACGTGCGTTAAGAACAATCATCAACCACCGGTCTAAAGACATACTGCACAACCTTACGTCTCCTATTCAATTCTGCTCCTAAAAAAAAAATTCCCTGCATCTTACAACTAAGCAAACCTTCTACTCAGCTAGGACATGGAATATATAAAAGTTGAACTAACTGAAGGAACCAAGCGTTCGCATCTATTCAATGCAGCAGGCTGGAATCGAGAATACTTCTAATCGATCCCCCCGGTCACCGAAACAAAATACGGACACTACAGGACCTTCAAACAATACATCAAAGATAGACAAACAAAAGCAAGTTTCCTTGCTTAACACTACCCATCTTCAAAAATAAATCTCCAAACTAACTTCGAGGATTAACGGTGTCGAGTCCTCGGTATGACTGAATTCACCGAGATAAAAAGGGCGAAATTCGTAACCGACGATACCTTTAGGGACTAACGGTTTCGAGCCCCACGTTGGGCGCCATCTGTAACGAAATCTCTTGTTGAAAAAGAAACTTTCAGGGAACAATCGGTTTCGGGCCCTATGTTGAGCGCCATCTGTAACGAATATCTGAAAAAAAAGAAAATCGTATGTAACGATCGTTCCAGAAATTATTGTTACATACGTAAAAGACTGACTTACAAAAAAAAAAATAAAACTCAATCATTGGTAATCGACCTCAAAAACCAAAACTCAATAACCGTACAAAAATTCTATTCAAATCAAGGCACAGATAGTAGAGGGTTGCCTACCCCCTCTACCTTAAGGGGTTGAATACGCGTTGCTGTTATGCGCATTCAGTTTCATCATTAACACTTCGAAAACAAACTCACCTTACGATAGTACATTTCTAGATATCCCAAGCATAAATGAGAAATCACCACAGGTACATATCTTCTCATTGAAACTTGGTTCGTTCTTTTTCGAGACAAAACCGCTTCAGACATTTAGGACCAATGATTACGTCTTCATTGGCCCGTCCACGCCGGAAACGGAATTGCTGCCTAAGTTCCCTTTAGCAGCAGCGGCCTGCTTCTGGGTGCCATCGCTTAAACTCGCCGGATGGGGGGGGGATCTTGTGCTGGGTACTAGGCTGTGTTACAGTTTAAATAAGCAGACCTGCCAGATGTAATTGGCGTAAGAATATTGAAATTAGGCTGAGGCCCGAATACCGTTGAACCCAAATTTGAAGATACCGGAAGGAAAATAGGAGAGAGTAGGAGATTCAATCCGAAAATGATTAGCCAGTCCACGTTAAACCAGGCTAATGTTTCTTTACAGTAAAGCTTAATGCTCTGCTTCACTCCGAGAAGCGGTGAGGGAGCAGAGTAGAGTCGACAGCATTGGAGCACATAGATGTTCGTGGCTCCGCAGGGTGTACGTGTCCACAGACTACAACTACTATCCCTAAGCTATAAGAGTAGTCGTGTCACAAGAGGGGGAGGGGGAGATTAGGTGGTAAGTTTCCCCCTCGCAGTCTCAAAACCCGCCCGTTGACTTGACCCAGACACACATCATTAGGCCCAGCCAACCTATGATTTGCGTGACTGCTAAAAGAATGTTATTGCAAATCCCCAAAATCAAAACGTATCCAAAAGGATACTAACCTAATTACATTCTAATCTGTATTCTAAGTCAAGAACCTGTTGAACGGAACATAAAAAAAAATAACCTCAACCAAACATCTCTAAGTTTCTAAACACATAATTCTAATCTAGGTTTACTATCTTTCACTTACATTTTACTTCCTCCAATTCAGCTCTCCGTATTTCCAAATTCACTCTCCTCACTAGTTCTAATACATATTTAATCTAAATTCCTTGCGAAAGAATAATTGCAAATCGCTTGCAAAAAGATTCATGATGTTTCAAATAAAAAGTTTGAAATTTAACTTTAATGATGAATTTATTAACTGTTAAAACTAACAAAATATCTTAAAGAAAATATAGAATATAAGTAATACTAAATATACCTACTAATACTATAATTCAAGAAGGTTCAAAAATACTTTAACAATATCAATTTTGTTTAGGTTCATTGGGTATTTATCTATATTTTGTCTGTCAGAATGTTAGCCATAGAGGTCTTTATGTTCACCCTTAGGTACACGGGACCTGTTTAGGGGATTGACACACGCAGGTGTCTTATAAACTTGATTTATTACACACTCAAAAAAAAAAATCTGCGGTTGGGTAACGCTTGGCTACTTTCTCAACCTCGTTTTGATTTACGCAATATAAAACAAAAAAAAAGGTAATATCTACCAATTTGTAGTTCTTAAAAATCTTTACGTTAATAATAACTCAATCAATTCAAATCCAATATGTCATAAAAGAAAAAAGGTCAAAAATGACTCACCGATCGTTTGTTGTCTTACTACAACCTACAACTTTTACTTCCATTCATCCCTCGAGGTAATGTGCACATTGCCGTACTTGGATGTTGATGGTGATGATGTTCTGTGAAGGTTGCAAAAAATCTTATGATGGATTAGGATATTGGATTTGATTCCACCTTGCATGATTGTCGGTATTTCTTGATTCTTAATAACACTTTAGATTAAGCTGTTCACCAATAAAAGATTGAAAAAGGGTGTATTAGCTACTTGACTGATAGGACATAACACACAGTAACAATTATGAACGTTATTATTATTTAATTTCAAAAGGATAATAAAAATTAGTGCTTAAAATAAGAATAATAGAGTGTAAAAATAAAATAAAATAAAATAAAATAAAAGGAAATAAACAAGTGCTAAGAAATTAAAACATTAAATAGGATGATTAAAATCCTTAAACAATGGATTTGAGCTGGGGATCTCATGGAGAATCCGATGCTTTGACGTATCACGTTTGACTGGACAGATATAGTGGAGTAGTGTCTTGATACACCCCTCCTTGACTGGATACTTTTTATCAGCGCTTCTGCTGGATGTTCGGTGGCCAATGCGATGCTAGTTACGGCCACTATAGTCGCAACCAGGATCTCGATAAAATTTCCTTGATAGAGTGGAAGTGCAGATATGGGACTGGCGTCCGTATGTTTACTTTTCGGAAACACCCTGAGTGCCAATTTGGTACGACACCCGGAAATGGGTGTTCGAAACACTCCAATGATTTTGGACAACGTCCTGACTCGTTCGAACTTAGGTCTGATAATGTATGTGCTTAAAGCTTCCAAAATATATTGGGATCGCATCTAAAAGTTTCGTGTCCAGAACTAAAATTTGTACCGCATCTAAATTTCGGGTCCTGGATTAAATTTTGTACCGCGTGTCATGATTCCATCCACGGACATCACCTGCCAAGAAGAAGGGTTAGGTTAGGTGTTGTCCTCCGGAGTCTTGAACACTTCCTAATTGGGGAGATGCCCCTAGACTATGTAATATGACCTGGTTACCTGAATTAACTGACGCTTCTTCCTTCCACAAATTTACACATCGACGTACGGGTGTGTTTGCTTCCAACCAGGGAAGTCTGAGACAGCTGCCCAGAGGTTTCTGGATTCGGAACACGCGGTGCACAATTTTTATAACCGAGGATGATGAAGGAATATTTGGTTTTAGCACTTTTTATTAATTTTCTTAAAACAAAACACTTTGCTTGCGTTATTGCATACAGCACATGTATAGCTGATGGAGAATTCTTCTTGATAGTCTGTTCTGGTTGGCTGCTCGGATAAAAAGAATTTCCAACCAGAATTTTCGAATGCTCATAGCGTCGTTATTGCGTCCCGTTATACGTTTTCTTGTAGTATACCCATTGAATTGTTGTTGGTTATGCCACGTAGGCAAATTCTGCAGAGATGACAACTTGACAAAGCATAAACTGCATTACCTCTTCGATTTGAAATGTCAGTTTGTGTTTCGACGGGTAGATGGCGTGCGCCCAATTTAATGGTATGTTCGCATGATAGGATTTGCTTGTGAAAGTATATCTTGTGTAAATGTTTTGGTAAATCCGTGAAGGATAAACTCGATGGAAATAATTATGAATATGAGTTGTCACATTCATGAAAAATAGGTGGATTATTATTAATGATGGTGTGAAACCAAAACAATAAATAAATTTTTTCTTACATGGTGAATGGTGTTCGGCTGTCAAACTTCATTCGCGACGAATTAAAAACTCTCATGTGAAAGAAATGTCAAAATCGACGAATATTCGTTCATTCGTTGGTCGTGCTCATGTGAATATTGCTTAAGACTTGTTTTTCATTTCACCTTATAAATGCGTACCTACCAACAGGTATAGGATAATGCATTTACGTGAACTAAAATTTTATTTTAATGTTTCCGTGAACTACAGTAGATTTTAAATTTTAACGTATGGCATTTAAAACCATTTTCAAGGGAATTCAGATTGTTCAAAAATGTTTTATATTACATAAAATATGTTTCACACTTAAAATTAAAGGAATTGCTAATTTTTTAAGTGAACGAACAGTTCTATTGAGTGTTATTTCAATCTTCACCTGAATTTAATTCTAAATTAACCTGAATTATGTTTACAACTTCATATGGACTTAAATGGATTTTTAAAATAAAATAAATTAATACTGTAATTTGTACCTACATGATTGCGTATTTACTATGCTTAAGAAATAGAAAACATTAATCTACATACATATATTTCTAAAAAATATCCAACATTGTAAAGGTGATATAATTCAATCCTTTTTTTGCCTTGGTGATATTTTTCAATATTCCTCAATACCTACCAAGCAAAAAAAAAACAAATTATACATATTTGTAAAGAATATGCATTGAAAAATAATAACAAAAATGCCTTTTCATTGACTCCCTCCAACTATCGCTAAATTTGTATACATTCTTCTCTCCTATCTTCTTTTCTTCAATTATCTGGAAAATTATTATTTAATATTGGAATTCTCGCTTATTCTCCCCTCACCGCAATACATTCCACTCGTCAAACATGTGGAACGAACTGTTTGGGAAGTCGGTAAGAAGTTGTATTACCCACCGTAGCTCTTCATGATAGTACTATTCCGACATATATACAATGGACTATACAAAATATTACTACTTTTTTCATTTTTAGTACTTTTTTGTTAAATTGCCCCTCCTTCCTAAACGGGTGGAGATAGACCCGGCTGTCATAGTAAAAAAATGCGTTCTACAAAAAACCATATCATTTCTTGGCGCCACAGTTATCATAGGGCAGGTTCAGCCGACATAAGGGGCTTAAAAGTTAGGGAAGTTAACTTCCAATTAAGGCAACTTTAATGGAAAGTTGACTGGAAAGTTAGTCAAGAAAAAGCTCCTTAACTATCAAGTCAAGTCTACTTCTGTCAATTGATAATGTTTTTTTATTCAAGTGAAAGCTGAACTTTTTTACTCTATGGTTTATTTATTTTCTGCACAACTTCACTCAATGCTTTCGGTAAAAAGGTTCGTTGTCAATTTGTAAAAGAAATAAGTAATATTTCTTTACAATACAAAATACAAATCGTGATGGGCTTGTAGCTTGCCTGAGTATAGTGTTGTAGACAATAATGTTTTTGGTAATTTTTGTATTGTGAACTTAAAGTAGAGGTTTGTGAAGTAAAGTTCTGAATTTGAAATTCATGACACTTGAAAAGCTAACTAGTTTAGTTGCCTTGGTCAAAATTTACGTTCATAGAATGAAGTTGACTGCAAATTAAGTCCCTTATGTTGCCTGAACCTGCCCATACTCTCCCCTTAATCAAATATAATTTCAATTTTAATGACATTTAAATGCATTTTTTTTAAATTGAGAACCCCAAAAATCCTATTAAACTAATTTTGCTATAAAACTAATTTTTTAGAAACTCAATACCATGTCCACAAGACAATTTTCATTTAAATTATTTGCAGCAATCTTCACAAAACTTTGAGCAGGAATTGTATTTAACTTTTATAGGCTTTAACTATGCAAAAGATATTTTCAGTAAAAAAAACTATGAGAGCATTAAAATAATTACACGAGACCAATTCGGGAAATTAATGAAATATGTAGTTTATACATATATATACAGACGATATATGTATAAGCAAATATGCAGAAATAAAAATAAATACTATTGTTAAATGACTCATAAAAATAAAAAAATTAAGGCATTAAGATTTGTTTGTTTTAAATTAAAACAATAGTCATTACATTAATTTATTTAGCACTGTCACGAATTCCATCGTAATCGGAAACTAATTATCCAGAAAAAAAAACTATCAACAAATCCATTCGTAATGTAAAAATGTATGAACATTTCAATTATACCCTTTAAAGTACCAAAAGAAAATAACAAAAAATCTTATGGTTTAGGTAAATACTGGTTTTATTGAATGGATTAAAATAATTGTTAGTAATGTGTGTATGGGGGCCATGGTAATTAGTTCACATTTTGCCCCTGAATCCAGGTTTTAGTTGTCCGTGCGGTATGTATTGCTGCATTATCTTGTTGTATCGTTGTCCATCAAATAATTCAGAAAACTGAGGAAAAGCACGTTCCAGAATCGATTTGTAAGTGATTGCCGTCATTTTAGAGCTTTGAGAATCCAGCTCCACGGTCCCGTAATAGGTGATTGCTCCCCATACCATTACACCACCTCCTTTGCTGTGCCTTTTATCAAGATAGAATTCTTCCTTTCTTAAATCATGGAAATAGCAGCGATATTCATCAGGCCCATCCAAATTAAATTTTTTTCATCGGAAAAGACGACGGTATGCCAGCTCGATTCCACCTGATGTGATTTCTTGCAAAATTAATGCGTTGGCTCATACGTGCAGCATTCAATGGTGGTTTATTCTTAATTTGTTGGTGTCCTACATGGTCCGCCTTCTGTATCACCCGATCAACAGTCGATCTACTAGCATTTACCCCAGCTTATGCCTTGATTTTACTAATGGAAAGCCTTGAAATTTAAGCAGCTCTCACTATTGCCCGCCTTTCCTGTAATGATGTGGCTTTGTTGACCTCTCAGGTTCCTTGAAGTACTTGTATACAACATTTGAACTTCTTCCAATTTTGCTGGCTATAAAACTGATGGTTTTGCCGAGATCCCGGTTAGCTCGAATATGACCTATTTCCTCCTTGGTTAGACCCTTACTTCTTGATTCTATCAAATTAATACTCGTACTAAGCACCCAAACAATCAGAGTATCCTTTTATCTGATTTAAAACACGCTAATAGGTACATTTAGATCTTGTCCTTATCCATGTGACATAAAAAAACAGGTACATTTTATGCTCTTCTTCGGAAAACTTGTATTTATCAATTTAATGCAATATATTTTGCAATACAAACTGTATACATACATACCTCATTCATTCCACATTTGGATTTTTCCAAAAAAACATAAGGGTTTGAAAAATAACGTCAAATAAAAAACAAAAAAAACTTGTCCCTATTCATGTGACCCCAAGTTTACATAGGTTGAGTTGTGCCATTTTTAAAAAGAAAGTTAAAGAGGAGAAAAATGCACTTATTAAGGATACAGTAGGTATTTTAAGAAAAACAATTTAGGGATACATTACCTATTATGAAATTCAGTGTTTTTTCATACAACATTTTGATGCAGATATTCTAGTTTTACTTTTGAAACACAAAATTTTAAACAATCAACAAAATGACCAAAGAGTATCATACAGAATTTTGAAATACTATACTTCAAAACACTCTCAAAAAAATTTACAAGAAAAATTAATTATAAAAGACTCTCCTTTTAATGAAGTTAAGCACAAATTGTTTAATTTTTATAAATTCGATTTAGTTACTAATTTAATCGGTCCTTTTCAAATAAATTTAATTTGTTAGCTTATATCTACATATTTACGTATGCATGCTTTTATTACATTTTTATTTTTCAACTATTCGGATAACATACAATGAGTGTCTTTTTTTTAGTTATTCTAATAGTCGCTGCTATGGCTTTTGCCAAGCCAGCCAAGAGCCCTCCACCAAACACTTGCACTCGGGCCTGTGAGACGAAATATGAACCAATTTGTGGAAAAGCTAAGAACGGAAGTAAGGAACGTTTGTTAACTTTTGGTAATCAATGTGTCTTGAACAACTACAATTGTGAACATTCCGATGATCGTAAGTTATACAATCTCCATATTCCCTAAAAAATGTTTTAATTTTTTGTTTTTGTACTCCTAGCTTATGAGAAGAAATCAAGTGGAGAATGCGGAAACAAAGTAAGCGTACGCCTCCAGTGAAATATTATATATGAAACATTAATAAATGGATTCGAATTTCAATAAATAAAAATAAATAATGCAATAAGTTTTTCTTTTTTTTATTTTTATAATAATTTTTCAATTTTTTAAAAGTTGACCTTCGAATGTTTTCAACGAAGAGTTCACTAGAATCTTTACCTGACAATCGAATAATTCATTTGCTATGATAAGAAGCGAAAGTCTTAATAAGTATTTTTAATTTACTTCAAAAACATTTCTAAATTCTACAGAAGTTTTAATAATACAGTATTAATTAGTATATTGTTTTCTTTAGAAAAATATCTCGCTCTGCAGCTCTCGGCTTCATCCATCCACACTGTCTAAATTTGTTTGCATCTACTGCGCATCAGTTGTCTGCTGTTTTACTTTGTAGTCAGCTAGTGCAGCCTTAATTGCATCTTCGGCCAACATGGAACAATGTAATTTAACAGGAGGAAGACGTAATTCCTTGGCGATGTCCGTGTTCTTGAGTTTGCCAGCTTCATCGATTGTCTTTCCCTTTACCCATTCGGTAGCCAATGAGCTTGATGCAATTGCAGAACCACAACCAAAGGTTTTGAACTTGGCATCGATTATTTTGCCATTTTCATCGACTTTGATTTGCAATTTCATTACGTCCCCACAAGCCGGAGCACCAACTAGGCCTGTGCCGACATTTTTATCTTTTTTATCCATAGAGCCAACATTACGAGGATTTTCATAGTGTTCAACTACCTAAGGGAATTAGAAAGGGAATTTAATTGTATTGTATTTATTTTGATTTCACAACAATGATAATGATTATGAAAGACCTTAGTGGAATTATAGAATATAGGTACTACTCATTAAAGGGTTGAAATGAAAATACTTACATTTTCATGATAAAATGCGGCTGGCACAGATTGTACTCGCTTTATTTGGCTTTGTAAAATTCTTGATGCACGAGTTAGAGACATAATGTTTAGTTTAACGCGAAGTTAATGGAATATTTAATTATATTTTATTTCTTAAATCTTCCTTTAATTTCTATTGGGATTGGTAACTGCGTGTTATCTAGAAGAAAAACAGAACGAAATGTCAGCAGAATAAAAATAAAAAAGCAAACAGCTGATAGCAAAAACACTCTATATAAAGACAAAAACCAAAAACACTCCATTACCAAGACCGGAATCTCAGACTGACATTTCGGTTTGCCTACAAGCTAACTAAACACTAAATGTGAGAAAGTGTGCGTGAAATGATGCAAAAAACCAAACACATTCTCACATTTAGTCTTACAGCCCATCAAAACGCTTCATTATAGTAATCAGCCCCATCTAAATGCTTCATTTTGAATGTTTCATGGCCTCGTTGAAAACCTAAACAATCCTAACCAACAGAATCTGAAGTGCTGACATGGTCTTAAATTGGAAGATTTGTATAGCTTTTTAATTTCAATCCAAATAAATGTTGTAAATGTATATCAAATAAAATAAAATTGACCAAATACATATTATTTTATGATTTATTAGTTTTTTATTATTTATTTTGTTTACTTAAATTATTTGCGAACGCAACATGCGCTGCAACTGGTTAAGTATAATTATTGCAAATGGACAAAAGTGTAACTCAAAACTTTGTAAATGAAAATTATATTTTGCGTTAAACTGTGGAAATTCACTAAAAAAACTTCTGTACCTACGTCAACAATAAACATTCATGACGATTACATGTTCTATTGAATTAGTTGTGCATGACTTCAGAACGATTTTAAAACGTTTTCATTTTGTGATATATGTCAAAATTTGCATTTTATTTGCTCTGCATTTATTCAACAGGTTCGCTATAATCGTTCTGATTAATTTTTTAAAACATTGGTGTTCCTTTGATGCATAGTTTTTTTTTGATAGCAAATACATGTATGCTTCCATTAATCAAGAATGTTATGGATAAGATATTTTTCGATTATAACTCTTTTTTTAAATTTAATATTTATTAATCATAATGGAATTGAAAAATAGTTGCAAGCTTAAATCATTAAAAACAAACTATAAATATACTTGGATTAATTAAATTGATACAGATTTTAATTACTTGCAAACAAAATATTTGGGCCGTTCGTTAACGAAAATTTATTAGAATTTAATACAAAAATTGCGCTCGCATCCTTAACTTGATGGTTCTTCAAACGCATCTTTGATACAAAAATCCGAGGTTTATTATGAAATTTAAAGACTTTCGTAGTGATTACTGTAAATTAGTGAATTAATTATAATAAACTGATGTTGAACATGCATTTTTCAAGACAAAAAGGTACATTGGTTCACTATCCACAAAATGCCTGCAAAATTAAAGCTTAAAACTGACTTTTCATCGAAAAAAGTAAAAGGAAAAACCTGAAAAAAACTTATTAACCCCTCCATTTTGTTTTTGCTATGCAAAGTGCCGCTAGCCCACGGCATCGTTTTTTTTTTGTTTGGGTTCACATCTATTCATGGACTAATTGTCAAAATTACAAATACAACAATGTAAACAAACGGGTTTTGGAGAGTGAAACGTACGAAAGATTCCGGTCTTGGTAATGGAGTGTTTTTGACAAAAACACTCTAGTAAAGATATAAGTCCTCGGTAGCCATATTGGTTTGCCTACAAGCTAAACCGGAAACTGGCCTCATAAAGTATTTCTTAGTGTGCGTGTAATTTCTCCTCTAATTTATGAAATTTCCCCTAAAAACTCAGTAAATGTGTCTATGTATGCGTGAAAACACGTCAATTTTGCTCGTTGAATTCTTTCACATTACAAATACAACAATGTAAACAAATGGGTTTTGAAGGGTGATACGTACGAAGGATATATATCTTCATATAGAGTGTTTTTGCATGAAGATATAAATCCTTCTTCCACACTCCATCTTCGAGCCGTCAGTGAAAATAGTTGTGTCGAAGCCTCTCGTCACTAAGTCATCA
Source organism: Eupeodes latifasciatus (assembly GCA_920104205.1). Lineage (NCBI taxonomy): Eukaryota > Metazoa > Arthropoda > Insecta > Diptera > Syrphidae > Eupeodes > Eupeodes latifasciatus. The sequence goes on along the minus strand of OV049924.1, from coordinate 168,877,824 downwards.
TTCCATTCATTTCGAGATGGGATGATAATTTTAAAATCCGCACTGAGGTCCACAGTAGGGGTGCAGTAGTCGGTTTCTGTCGAAAAGATGTCCGCTGGGATGAGATTAGTAATATTACTATGACCAAAGGGCCTAGAATACCAACTATTCGATTCCCTAAGTCTCAACGCGCTGCAAGATACTAAGTATTTGATATGCAGGTCTATTGGTAAGAGGTAGAGAAAAACGTTTAGGGCGTCCGACGGACATGAGCGCAAAGCTCCCGTGGAGCCACCACTAGCTGTTCTCTGAACCTTTTTTAGTTTAGTTATATTGTAGGCTTTGCTAAGCGCGGGCCACCAAACAATCGAACCATAGGACAAGATTGGACGTACCACGGCTTTATACGTCCACAAAATCATCTTTGATTGCAAACCCCACTTTTTGCCAAAGGTTTTATTGCAGGCATAGAAAGCTATGCTGGCTTTCTTGACCCTTTCTTCGATATTAAGTTTCCAGTTTAACTTTGGGTCAAGTATTACTCCCAAATATCTAGCGCTGGAAGACAAGAAAAGAGTTTCACCGTTGAGGCGGGGAAGGGTGAAGGGTGGTACTTTTGTTTTCGTAGTAAAGAGCATCAGTTCAGTTTTGCTTTTATTGACACCCAGGCCACAGCTTGTAGCCCAGATGCTTACTTTTAGCAATGCCATCTCCGTAATCTCACTAATCACGGAAGTGTACTTTCCTGATACCAGTATCACCAAATCATCTGCGTAAGCAACGGCCTTCACACCACAACTTTCCAGTTTAAAAAGAATTTTGTTCATGACCAGAAGCCAAAGAAGAGGGGATAGAAGAAACTAACTTCGAAAATGGTTGACTCAGAGTGGGGTTTGTTCAAGGAGTACAATATACATATATATTTCGGCTTAGTGTTATAATACAGTACAGACCAAAAATATAAATAGTATACGATGCTTTTGTAAAGGTGTATATATCTTAACACTGACTAATTTGTAATTGCTGCGTAAATTTACAAAGGCTCTAAACACCAAAACAATTTTTACGAAGGTAACATAACGTTGAAAAGTTTGGAAATTTTATTTTATATATGACTAGCGGCCCGGTATGTGCTTCGCTACGTATAAGGCATAGTAATAAAAAAAACTGATTATTAAGTTCATTTATTCAAACAAAAAAATATTTTAAATTGCTAGCTATTTAAAAGTCCAAATGACCCAAATGATAATATATTGTTTATATTATATTTATCAGCAAAGAGTAAAAATAAAAAAGAATTGGGTACTCTTACTATGGTGGGTCTATATGGGTTAGCCTAAAACAGTTGTATAAACAATATTTTTTGTTTTTCCATTTTGAGCATGAATAAATAAATAGTTGGGGGTACCGACTCTGGAACAGGCAACATAAAGTTGGCCATGTAAAAAACATGATTCCACCAAATTGACACCACAAACGTGAAGTGTTTGCCCTTGGGCCTTATTTATGGACATCGCAAATGATAAACGCACAGGATATTGTAATCTTTTGAATTCAAATGGCATATCAGTTGGAATCATAGGGATACGCGGTATCAAACACACTTCTCCCTTTGATTTACCAGTTAAGATTGTAGCTTAAATCAAATTTGGCAATAACTTTTTCACTGCCAATCTGGTGCCATTACACAGTTTTGGTGGATTAATATTTCGCAATAATATAATCAAAGAACCAATTTTCAGATTCAAGCAACGCGGTGGTATACCAGCCGGTTCCAATGAATTTAAAAATTCAATTGGATAATTCATTGCCTCATCTTGATTCATAACACTGTCAATTGATTTATATGTCGTGACTATACCTGGAAGTTTCGCTTGAATTTGAAAATTAATGGCATTGATATGAATGTTCTTCGTTGCTAAAATGGCGCGTTCTCTCAACCAATCATGATTACTGTATTTCTGAAGAATACTCGGAAAAACACATTCAATCAACTCATCTATAGATTGCGCAATTGTACAAAAATTGTTCGGTAAAGTGATCAATCCGTTGGTACTGTCGATTGGTATTTTGCCATCACCAATTTCTAACAATTTTTTTGAAAACTCATGGGTAGTTGCATCATTATGTAGGTGAATACGCATATTAATGTTCAGTGTCAATTTTCGTACATATCTCCAAAGAATTGATGACTTCAAACAGGCGTTTATTTCATCAGCAGGAGTTGATCGAGGAATGACAGTACGTGCAGCACGTTCACGCTGCGATGCATTAGCTTGTGCGCGTTCATCTGTAGTCTGAGATCGTCTTAATAATGCCACTTGATTTGCATTACGCGTTCGCCGGCCTATGTTTGGTCGTCTTGCTCGTGGCATTTTACCTTCACTCAACAACTCAATAATATTTTGGAAAATATAAACACAAAGCAATAACTCAACAATATTTTGGAAAATATAAACACAACAAAGCAATAATTTTCGCTGACAAACTGAAATGACATACGATGACATTCAATTTGTTTGACAGAACTAACGTCACTTTTTTTGTCTTCGATTGTTTTGCCAAAGGTTCAAATTGGCTTTTAAGTATTAGTACAAATTGTTTGTATATGGGAGTATAGAAAGATGTTGATTTTACACTTTTTCAAGATTTTTTTTTATTTTCTCTACATACAAACCTTCTTTGGACTTCCACGAATAATTCAAGACAAAATTTAGCCAAATAGGTAAAGGCATTGTTAAGTTATAACATTACAACGAAAAGTGGCATTGAGTTTTATATATAGAAGATAAACAGTTGGGTTCCTCCATGACATCTCAAAAGAGAATATGTTTTATAATGAGAAATCGGCTGTAAGGCTAGGCGCGCACATACAACTTTTAGTTTCGAAACTGTTTAGTTTCTAAACTGAGCACTATGGACTTATATGAGAGTCCGCGAACATGCAGAAACCATTCTGTCGCCCATTCGAGCAACTTTTTAGATTGTGTTTTGACACAAACTAGACGATCACCTTTGTGTCACAAGGAATTATAGGCAGAGAGAAAAGAACTAATAGAGAGAACCAACTTCGATGGTTGCTCTCTTTTTGCCTACAAGCTGCGATTTGCACACCAACTTGCATATGTATTAACTCCATATAAAAAAATGTGGGGAACAAATACTTATGCAAGTTGGTGTGCATACTCACCACCAGAGAGAAAAAACTTTTCTGTCTTTTCTCTCTGCTCACCACCTTTGAAAAATGGCGACCACCTCTGAAAAATGATGACAACCCATGATACAACTAAAACAGATAGCGCATTCGCGTTTCTATTTTTGTTTCGTTCTGCGCATTTACGTCACGGACACAATCGATTATAAAATTGTGAGATAAAACCTGTCAAAGAAATTTCTTCCAAACATAAGTCTGGTGAATTATCCACGCCAACATTTCCGTTGTCAGAAAGTGCACCTTCATTGTGCCCAAGGATGTATGACGTCATCCTGTACTTAAACTCTTGGCCATCTGGCTGATCATAAAGACCACCTTTAGCTCTTATGACACCGAAGAAGTTTTCAAGGACGTCTTGGTTCAATCGGTATGTCATTATGAACTTAACGCCAAAACGTTCCAATACATCCTTGTGCAATAATTGCAGGGCGTTATTGTTAGTATATATATAATGAACTATTTGTATATATATACTTTACTATAAAAACACTTGTGATATTAATATTTATAGGTTTACTATCGAACAATGTTGAAGTTCGATATTTTTCAGTTTATTTTTTGTTGATCATATTTTCTTGTACAATAAACATCTTATTTAATTTTTGTCGAATTAAATTTTCTTCTTATTTATAAATTGGACTTCCTGGAATAGCCGTTCTAATAGTTATTAGATTGGTCGATACCTTCAATATAATATATTCAATAGTGTTTATTTAAAATAGTTTTGTAGTTTATCTTTTTGAAATGGCAGCAAACATTTTTTGCCAACTACCCGCATATTTAAAATCATATCCGACATGTCATCTAAAATTTTATTTTGGGTTTCCAAAGGTAGTCCGCATGCGTGGACCCTTTCACGTGAATTACTGTAGGGAGACCTGACATTCATGACGTCGAACCAATCATTTGTCTGCAAAAAAATTTAAACTGAAATACTGTGCGATACATTACTGTTTAGAGACTTACATATATTTGAACAGTTGATAGCATTCTTCCCAACTTTCGTCTTCGAGGTATCCAAGGCTAACAGCTCGTGACAACGCTTTGAACAAGACCCACTGCTTCCAGAGATTTAAATTTCCTTATGGAAATTTATGAAAGCTGGAATCTTTCGTTATCTTCAAACACCCTTGTTTATTAATAATGTTTTTTTTTTGTATAAATTATGAACAATACCATTTTGAATAACTTTATTGATTTAAAAATTTTTAAAATTCATTTCCGTTAACACTCACAACAAAAAATAGATTAAAATTGCGCCAAATATACTAGCTCTCTTCATTTGATTGAGTGTTCGTGACGTCACAATAGTTTGACAACTAAAACCTTACATGCGCAATGCGCTATCTTTATAAGTTGTATCATGATGACAACCTGTGTTCAAAAAAAATTCAAAATTGTGGATGAACAACTTTTTGGTATACTCTCATTGTGTTCGTTTGGTAGTAAGTAATATCATTCGAATATGAAGTGAAATTAATTACTCTTGTTTCTAAAGTACGCATTTAGAGAAATATTAGTTAGTTATTTGAAGCCAGTTTTAATCATTAAGTAAGTAAAATAAATTATGTGGTGCAACAGTCCAATGAGAATTAGGACCTAGAAACATAAAACTCTGAAAGCACTACAACTATTATTTTTGTATTATTAGCTGCGTTTCTGGGTTTAATTTTCGCTCAGACCGTTGAAAAATGCAAAAAAAACTCAGATTTGTTTCCATTTTCAGAGTTAATCGACTTAATTTTGTCGATGCGAGTTGCAGGAACATTGAAAACGAGAGTTACAGAATGTAAACATGGATCATGAAAATAAAACATAACAGGAATATTGAAAACATTTTTATATACTCATCTCTTTTTTCCATTCCTATTTTATTTGTGTGTACTCGTTGTTTACTTTCTTTACATTACTCACGACATTTCCAAATGTTGCCAATTTTCATTGCATAATATTTGTGAATAGGTGATAAGCTATTCTTACTGCTTTCCACTAAGCTATAGTGTGTTGCTTTTAAAGGCTTAACTACATAAGCCGAAAAGTACTTTTGTACAAAAGTAAAAATATTTGTATTCTCGCTAGGTCAGTGGTTTTGTGAAAAGAATATACAAATTTGTTCTTCAACCAAAATTTAAGTCTTATGCATCATTTTTATAAGTTTTCCAGTTCTAACTATTTATATTTTATCGTTCAGTTATATAACGACAAGGAAAAATCTGTGAGGGAAAGTTCTAACTACAGTGTATCTGAAAGTGCATTGCGGCTTATTCATAGATGTTTGCTAAACTTTTTAGGCTATTCATAAATAAATGCAAATCAAAGTTAAGGGCTAAACCTGAATAACTATAAACATAGAAAATGCTGTGTTCAAGTAATTATTATCGCAGCCAAATTTCATAATAATTTTTTTGGTTTATAAAAAAGCTGAAAAAGTAATTCATGACAAATAAATGTTACGTTAACACTAAGTTCCAAAGAATATCGATTGATACCGCAATTGCAAAAGATATGGATATTTTATATAAATATTCCCGGTAAACTGTAGAACTTTATTATTTCCGCCTTTTATAATTCAATGCAAAATAATTCAATGCAGTATATTTAAGATAATACAGTAGTTAAGTTATTAGTTAAGGTATTACTATTGAAATAAACATAACATACATTTATAAAAAACATGTGCTTGGTCATATATACAAATAAAGTCTAGTCTAAAAAACCTTAACCTTGTTACACTCTTTCTGCACACATCCTTTCTTGTTTTGGTTGTTAATGCCATCTATCTGTAACTCAGAGAAAGAGAAGGGAAACAAATTTCACGACTACCGTTATAAATTTTACCGTAATTTATTGACAAACGAGCATTTTGTTTCTTATTATATTTATTTTTCCTCTTGTTCCTCTTCTTCTCAGCTGAAACTGAAGACGTTGCTCCCTTCGAAGAAGATTATATGGGAATACCACCAACCAAATGCTACAAAGAAAAACTAAATTTGTTCCCTCCTAGGCCGCCTAGCCTGCCTGGTGATGCGTGCTGGCCGCTGGGTGCTAATTCGGCGAGAAATGTCAAATGTCTCAATCTCTCAACTGAAGTTTTTTCTCTCTCTCTGCTCTCCGAGGTGAAAACATGTATTCACCGATACGAATTCAACACGCTAAAAAAATTAGAGTAAGAAGTTTCGAAGGGACGGAGACGAGGAAATTTGGCTCTCTCGATTAGTTTTTTCTCTCTGTTATAGGTAACTGCGCGGACATTCAACTAAATCGTTGAATAATTTTCTGTAAGTGCAAGAGAGACAAATTTTTTGGCAAGGTGAATAAATGTTTCCTGTTTATTGGTTTATATCGTTGACTAGCGAACCCGGTGAACTCCGTTTCGCCACCAGATGGCTTCATTTTTTGTAACATTTTGTTTGGGGATTAAAAGATGAAGAAAAATTATTTTTTTTGTTATATATTTGAAAAGGAAACATTTTATTTCACTTCACAGCATTCATTTCGATTAGCAAAATGAAGTGTAATTTAGTTGAACTTCTCTAAGTAAAAAATGAAAGTGAATCCAAAGTAAATACTGAATCGAAGCGTTATACTTGTCCGCAAATTATCCGTTTCATTGAAGTGCTCTTTGGTAAACCACATTTTTTGTTTTTTTTTGGTCTGACGTTAACACAAACAAAGCGGATGGTTTCATAACTCGTGAACACGCAACGTATAGCTGCCCATGTGAAAAATAATGATTTTCTAAATTTATCCCGCAAACACTAAACGATTGGCCTTGCGACTTGTTAATTGTCATTGCGAACGCAAGGCGAACCGGAAATTGCAATCGTTTGAAGTCAAACGGAAGATCAGTCGGAATCATTGGTATTCGAGGAATGCATTACATTTTCACCTGCGTACTTTCCGTTAATAATGGTTGCCTCAATCAAATTCGGCATAAGTCTTTTCACCGCAAGTCAAGTACCGTTGCAAAGTCGCGGTGGATTCAAATTACGCAATACAATAATAACTGAACCAACTTTGAGTTGCAAATTATGTGGTGGAAATCCTGGTAACTCCAGAGAGTTCAAAAACTCCGTTGGATAATTTACTACATCATCGGGATTTGTTATGGAATCAACGGATTTGTATGTCATCAAATCGCCAGCGATTTTTGTTTGAATGGTGAAATTCAGTGCGTGTACATCATTAATCTTTGCGGCGAGAATTGCTCGTTGACTTAACCAAGCATAGTTCTGATAGTTTTCACTAATGTTTGGGAAAACATTTTCAAAAAGAGCTAATTGCTACAAATCGTCAAAAGTGCTGAAAAATCGCTGGCGATTTTTGTTTGAATGGTGAAATTCAGTGCGTGTACATCATTAATCTTTGCGGCTAGAATTGCTCGTTGACTTTACCAAGCATAGTTCTGATAGTTTTCACTAATGTTTGGGAAAACATTTTCAATACGAGCTAATTGCTACAAATCGTCAAAAGTCGTTGGTAAGAATAATTAATCCAGTTGTCGCATCAACTGGCACTTTAACATTTCTAACAGCTAACAATTGTTTTGAAAATTGTGCAGCGCTTTGATCATTTTGAAGTTGAACTCTCATATTAGTGGTTAGCGATAGTTTGTACGTTATTCCACAAAAGTGATGGCTTCAGGCAAGCATTCAATTCATTTGCAGGCATTCCACGGGGAATTATTGCCAACCTCTGCTTAAAATCGCCTTCCAACAATATCATCAAGCCGCCAAAGATGTTGTTACTTCGTCGAAGATCCTTCAGTGCTTCAAGTGATTTCTTATGTGCCATTGTGCACTCATCCCAAACAATGAGCTTGCATTGCATCAATAATTTTCCCATTGCACTGGATCGTGAAATATTGCATGTTGGAGTACCAATTGTGTTTAATTGTGTATCAATTGAGTGGCAACTTAAGCGCAGAATGTGCAGTACGACCACCATCTAGAAGAGTTGCCGCAATTCCAGATGATGCTAACTCCAAAGCTATGTCACATCTTGATCAAATAGTGGCCAAAATCAATGAAATGACAAATGTTTTCCCTGTTCCTCCAGGTGCGTCCAGGAAGAATAGACCATCAGTGTTATTGTCTACCGCTTGCATTAATGTTTTGTGTACTTGTTTTTGCTGTTCATTCAGCAACGGCACATTATTTCGAACGAATTCCTGCAATGTATGAACATTGTATTGCAGCTCTCGTATTAATTCTAGTTTCAATGCATCGTGCATTGATCGATTTGGCGCAATCATTTCTACTTCAATCAGTAGCTTTTTTGCAATAGTCAAGCATTGATCCTCAATCAGAATCATTCCTTCATTGTAGATTGTTCAAATGCGCAAGCGATGTAAAAATCTTCTCCCAATGAGAATCCTTCTCCAGCAAACCCAATAGTTGACAAGCTTCTCGATATGTTTGGCATTGATGGCCATTCACAGTTTTCAAATGCGCAAATGATTTTGGTCCTCGTACATTTACCAACAGCAGTCGCAAATAAAAACATTCATTATTTCTAGGATGAACAGTGTACATGCGACCTAGCGCATCAGTGGAAAACACCTGTGGCCAATCTGGAACTGGGGTTCCTTGTTTGCGACGTTGGAATTTCTTTTTTGATTGATTCCAAGTGTAATACTTGGGTATTTCAACGTACACCAGCTTCGCTGCGAATGAATCTGCTTCACACATTGCAAAGAAGCTAGTCAATGTTGTCGATGGTGGTCTCTCAGCTCGTTGTGCAGCATTAGCCACAGTGAAGTAAACTTGTTGTCCATTTTCCAAATGCACTGCTAAATGTACAACTGTGGGATATCTTTCATGAATGTGAAATGACAATAATCGCCACAGTGCTTCATTAGTACTGACTTATCTGCCCATTTGAAAGTTGCTGATTTCGTCATTCGCATTTTCCGACGCAATACCAAACACAGCCATGTCGCTGCCTTTTGTGACGTACTTGCACAAATATTTGACTTATTTGGCCGAATGACAACTCTCAACGTTCGCATGTGTTTTGAAAATTCGTAATAGCAGCGGGCAATATGGTACAATGAATTCATTTCCGATCTCAATCTCTTGAGTTTGAACTTTAACTTTGATAGTTCGACCATTATCTTCTTTTGAACGCTGACGATAAACTGGATATCCATCGTTCCCTGTGACTGTTTCAGTAACTAACGGTCGAGGATATCTTTTTGTGCATTTTCCAGCAGCCATGCAAGGCGATAATGGATTTAATGCACCGCAGGGTCCAAGCACCCTCTGTGTCGTCACAATGTCGTGTAGATGGGGATCAGTGACTGGACCATGAATTTCAGCTGATATGATGTCATCTACTTAATTTGAATGTAATTTGTTCAGCAACCAAATTAGGATATGAGCATGCGGTAGTCCACGCTTCTGCCATTCCACCGAGTACATATAACAACGTGTGTCACCAAAAACTCGATACTTAGTAAGCACATCCATCATAACCTTGAGTTTTTTCTGAAATACTCTGGCGAGCAGGCATAGAGGAAATATAAAGGGTGTCCCAAAATTAACGCAAGATTTGAATTTGCCGCCATTTGTGCAATGAAGTGTTGGCAACCCTGAAAAAAAAGCAATTTGACAGCTAACAGTATAGGGTTATTAAAAATGGAGCGTTACACGATAGAACAACGTGTCTTCATTATTAAAGAATATTTCAAAAATAGTGAAAGCTTGGCGGCTGCAGTTCGAAAATTTCGAAAATTTAAGCGATGAAGCACATTTTCATCTTGATGGCTTTGTCAATCGCCAAAATTGCCGCATTTGGGGTTCGGAGAACCCACATGTGATTGTCGAAAAACAAATGCATCCACAACGCGTGACTGTATGGTGTGGATTTTGGGCTGGAGGCATAATTGGGCCATATTTTTTGAAAATGATGCTGGTCAAGCAGTGACTGTTACTGGTGCTCGATATCGCGACATGATTACACAGTTCTTTCTGCCAAAATTGGATGATATTGATGTGTCCAATATGTGGTTTCAACAAGACGGTGCCACATGTCATACAGCCCGTGAAACAATTCAATTACTGCATGAGACATTTCCAGGTCGTGTACTCTCTCGTTTCGGTAATCGAAATTGGCCTCCTAGATCGTGTGATTTAACACCATTAGACTTCTTTTTATGGGGTTATTTGAAATCACAAGTCTATGTCAACAAGCCCACAACCACCCGTGCATTAAAGGAGGAGATTCAACGCTGCATCAACGAAATTCAGCCACATATGCAGAATGGTAATTGAAAATTTCAACAAAAGAGTGCGCATGTGCATGCAAAGCCGTGGAGGCCATTTGTCCGATGTGTTATTCCATACATAACCCTATCCTATGTACTTTACGAGTCAATAAAAATATAACTATCAAAAGACTAAAAACGGCGTTTTCTATTTAATTCAAATCTTGCGTTAATTTTGGGACACCCTTTATTATCTAGAGTCCCGACCGGTACCCGTCCTACCTGAAACACCCTCAAATTTTATTCGAGTTGAACTCTCTCAAATTCGAGGTGAACTCTCTCAAATTCGCTATCGGTGAATACATGTGAGTGGTGAAAAAAAAAATGGGGGATTGGGCTAAAAAAAATGTATTGAATTTTTGTGACCTGTCAAAAATTACAATTCCACAACTTCAATTTTGCAAAACAAAACAATGGGTTACGGATTTTAAGAGTAAGTTTTTGTTAATTGATTCGATATTAAATATAATTTGATATTTTTCAGACCAAAAACCTTTATAAAGAAGAGAATACAAGTTCACTTCAATGAATAAAAAATAAGTCAAATTGCAGTGAAGGTGTAACAATTATAGATTTATTTTAAAGTCTGTGTTTTCATTTTAGATGCTGCCAATTCCATACCATAATGCAGGAAGCAACTTTCCTTAAGGAATCCGGAAGGCAAAGTTTTGCTCAAAACAAGGCCCCTGTTTACCAGTAAGTTTCTTATATCATATTTCTCTATCAAAATAATATCAATGTTTATAACGACAGACGCTGGACATTGTGTGTACATTTTTGTTGGAAGGATAAGAATACAATTGTTGTGGATTGTGAACTGAAACGTGCATATTTCTATCCTCAATTGCTGCTGTACCATGATCGGCGACATCTGCCCCCATCTCAGCGGTCATAGCTGGCGCAGGCGTTGACGGTGGAGGTGTCACAAAAATAAAAGGAGCAACAACACCACCAAGTCAATGGTGCAATTAGAAGCTTCGACATTCCGTAGTCGACCGATAATGCCCTTCTCCCATGCAGGCAATTCAGGTTTGTTAATTGATTAACTTACGAGTCTACCAAACAGAAATATTTTAAATGATATAATTCTTTAGGGTTTCCAACATCTTGGCCAATGCATCATCCACCAAGAAATATAATACAAGCCGCACTAAAGAAACGACTCTTGCAGGTTGCAGCAGCAACATCTTCCGATTCCACAGAGTGCAACAGCGCGCGGAAATTAGTTGTGAAAGTAAAGAAAAGAATTTAAATATTTATATCGTGATCAACTCGCTTAATCCTCATCTTTTTTCTAAATCCAGGCTTGTAGCACCAAATGTCACGCTGCCACTAAAGGACTACAACTTGCACACTTTGTTGGCTGAGACAGCGACTACTGCTGCCGCTGAGTCTTATACAGACGACGCATGCAGATGAGGTAACTACACAGAATGTCGATTGCGAAGCAACCTGATCTGAGAACATAGAACATTAATGACGGGAGTCAGATATCATTGGCAAGTCTTCTTCAAAAATAAATTAAATTAAAACTTATCTCATCTTTTTTTATGTCCTACTTTAGAATTTCAAGCAATTTTGGTAAACTTAAAGACTGGAAAAATAGAAGCTGAATTCCATGAATTCATAATGCCAACTCCTACAAAATTGTGCGTTCGTAGAAAAGAAGGCTCATGATGGCAAGACTACTTCAAAGTAAGTTTTACATAAGCCACAAACTTTGAAAGCACTAATAATTGTTTTTTTTTTCAGCACCCAAACAAAACGAAGCGGTATTGCAACAAATTCTGCAATGAAGATCGATTTGACTCTGCAGTTTATTTGATTCGAGTCTTGTGATTACTAATCCGAACTTCGATTTTAGCTATGTACATATGCTCAAACTGATAAACACCATTTTTCAAAATTATTTTTGTATTTTTTCAATATACTACAAGCACTTGATGTTTCAACCTTACTGCAAATTCGTAATAAAAAGTACGAAATAGTACGAAGAAAGATATTTTGGAAAATCATCACATTTTTTTTTTGAAAAAAGCTGGCCTCGAATAGCCTTATATGTATATTATATCAGTAATTTAATTATAAGGTTGAGTGTCGAATAGAATTTAAAAACATATTTTTATCAATTTCATTTTATTTTAAAAACAAATAAACATGATTAACAAACCAAGAGGTCTACATATTCAATGATTAAAATAATTCTTTAACACAAAAAAAGATTATAATATTATTGGTAAGGACTTTTAACTAATGTAACATTTATTGATGTATTCATCCTTGCCAACAAAAGGGAGACATTTTACATTTTGAACGGATCGATTCCAAATGTATGCTTCATTGAAGCCACATCAGGCATTCGGACACTATGAACAAAAGAAAACATGAGAAATTAACAACTAGAAATACGTAATAGTAAACTTACTTACTTCTAAGCCCAAAGTAAAAGCTGCAATTTAGCATTAACAGCAGCAATACGATTTGAACGAACATAGCAAAAACCCACAGTTGAACGGCTTGGGGTTTTCCCGGTAACGCTGTGTCACTATTGTTGATTATGAAACGAAATATTTTTGGAAAATTAATATATTGTTTGTGATGTTTAAGTATGAGTTGTAATAATTACTTACATAAATCTTTTCGCTCGATTTAGATCTTTTTTTGGCAGTGGCGTCTTCGACTGCTTTTAGCTGCTTAACTAACTCTTCGATTTTCTTCTTCTTTATGTCTTTGCCTTCTCGTTAGTCTGATGAGTTGGAAATAGTAGGTAATGTTAATGCTGATGCTCTAACCGTAGCTTAGTTTTTGATTTGAATCAAAATTGTTTATCGCCTTGTAACAGTTTCTTCTGAAAGAAATATATTTAGATATGTGTTTAGTTTAGAGAACTCTTAAAATATGCTCACTCTTTTTCACTGCTTAACGTTTATTTTATTAGCTATTTTAGCTGTGAGCATACGTTTCATTGGAGTAGTTCCTCTTGACTGTGACGAGATGGGGATGACGATGCATCCGAACCAAGACCACTAGATTTTGAAGATCCTGAAGATAAGAAAAGTTATACTTGCGATAATTTACAATTTACAATCTCTTACCTTAACCGGAACAACTTGTAACACAATGCTTTCTCTTCGTGTTACCGGTTCCAGATTGGTTCCATTGTGGCTGTAGGCTCTTCTTTTTAATGGAATCGGAGAAGGGGGGGAATGTCCACGCCGCCGTTCTGCAACTGATGAACGTACAAGACTTATGATTAGGTTAGAGACAAAAAGTGGAAGGCAAGCGGTTTTTGTTATGATTACAAATTAAATGACATTAATATAATAATTCTGATGTTTTGGATATTGGATATTGTGGAACAACCTTTAAATGAGTAATTTAATCAATTCAAATTAGTTTTGGATCTTAAATTTACTTACTTCTGGTGGTGTAGCTGTTCTTGATACAGTAATTGTCCTTTTTTAAAATCGGACTTGTTAGCATCTTCCTCCTTCTTCTTGTGTACACTGAAATCCTTCGCCTGTCGGTCGCTGGCTGAAATAAGTAATTTGCATTGCACAAATGATGACACTTGAAGTGCGTGTGCTATTGCTATCAAATGCTTCAATTGATCCAGCGATCCCTTAACTTCATAGCCACATTTTCGACATGTAAATCCTTCTCAACGAATAAAGCATGTCAGACCGGTTCCATCGCGAAGCTTTTCAGTCTTCTGCAATATCTATCCCTTCGCTGTAATCGACTCTTCTCATTCCTACAGTTGGGTTAAAAATTGAGGACATAAGAACCTATCAGAATAGAGCGATTTGATTATTAGGAACAAAATCTTGTCGTGAAGTGTAATTTCTACTAAAAAAACAAAAGAATATTCATATAATTTGATTTTAAAATGAATGTGATGAACGCACTTACCTTGAACTTGCACCTCTTCGTTGCCGATAATTTTTCGCTCCAGAATAGACATGTTGGCATTGGTGGCTTCTTTCAGGGAATTCCACTTCTTCTGTTGCAACATTCTGAATGGTTTCTTCTTTATCTGAGGATTAAATTAAGTACAAATTCATTATATATTTTTATTTAAATAAATTGATATTTTCGATTTAAACTGTTTTACCTTCATTTGCATTACTTTACTGGGAATGAATTTTGTTTTGTTTACATTTTGTTGAGTTGTCAAAATTCTCACCTCGTTGTTTATCTGTCAAAACTGGGCTTAACTCGAATTGGGCCACGTTTGCATTGCAGTTCTATGGTGCGCCTATACGTTCTGCATGATTTTTTTGTTTTTAACGAAACTTTTCATTAAAATCATAGAACTTGTTTGCCAAAAGTAGTCAAATATTATTTTTAGCACAGTTTTCACTGAAAAGAAGTTGCAAAACTCATTTTTCTTAAAATCTTGCATTCATTTTTCAATTTTTGAATTCAACGGACCTCTTTTTTGAACGGCTGAGTTCACCTCACATTGTTTTCCCCCTAATTGTGCAAACTGAACTCAAAAGCCCATAACAACTCCATAGAATCTGGATTTTCCCATAAGAAATGCACGGGACAACTAACACATGCTTATGCTAATGGGCAAAATTCGCTCAAATTAGTTTGTAGGCCGAAAGAGAGCAGACCCATTAAGTCGGGACTCTAGATAATATATTTCCTCTATGGTTTCAGGTAGGACGGGTACCGGTCGGGACCAGAGAACCGACCGGTACCCGTCCTACCTGAAACACCCTCAAATTTTATTCGAGGTGAACTCTCTCAAATTCGAGGTGAACTCTCTTAAATTCGCTATCGGTGAATACATGTGAGTGGAAAAAAAAAAACAAAATGGGGGACTGGGCTAAAATAGAAACTTATGGAATTTTTGTGACCTGTCAAAAATGACAATCAATTTTGCAAAACAAAACAATGGATTTCGGATTTGAAAAGTAAGTTTTTGTTAATTGTTTTGATATTTAATATATAATTTGATATTTTTCAGACCAAAATTCCTTATAATGAAGAAAGTATATACAAGTTCACTTCATTGAATAAAAAGTAAGTCAAATTGCAGTGAAGGAGGTGCAACAATAATCGATTTATTTTATAGTCTGTGTTTTCATTTTAGATGCTGCCAATAACATACCACAATGCAGGAACAATTTCCCTGAAGAAATCTGGAAGACAAAGCAGACAAGGCGCTGATTTGCAGGCAAGTTTTTATACATATATTATGTTTCTCTTAACAAAATATTATCAATGTTTTTAACGACAGATACTGCCCATTTTTTGGATGTACATCTCAACGGCGCATAGCTCCCGAAGGCGTTGACGGTGGAGGTGTCACCATCTCTAATAATAGTCAAACGCATTCAATGCAACAAAACCAGCAGCAACAACACCACCAAGTCAAGTAAAGCCGCCAGCTCCAATCTTGTCTACATTTTGGGAAGTAGACAAATTGACATTGCCCTAATTCAAGAACCCTGGATTTCAGGTGGCAGAATTAGAGGACTACACACATCAGACTTTACACTATACAAAGCCACACAAGTAGCTAATAGTAATATAAGATCTTGTATTTTAGCCAGGAAGAAGTTTAATCTCTTTCTTTTAGCAAATTACAGTGATCCAGACCAATGTGCTGTGAAAATAGAGAGGAAGGGACTCCCACCACTGATCCTGGCATCGTGCTATATGCCGCATGACGGACAAGAAGGGCCTCCCGCTAATATCACAAGCCAGCTTGTAGAGAAAGCTGCCTCTGAGGGATGGGACGTGGTACTAGGCTGTGATACAAACTCACATTATACTCAATGGGGTAGTACCGACATCAACAACAGAGGTGAGTCTCTTTTTGAATTTATACTAGACCATAATCTTTTAGTAGCAAACAGAGGTAACGAACCCACTTTTGTAACTAAAAATAGAAAAGAAGTGCTTGACGCTACCCTAACCAATAACTCAAGCACACTAGTAATAGATCAATGGAATGTTCTTAAAGAGGAATCATTCTCAGACCATACACTGATAGGGTTCTTGATACACAATGAAGTAGCAACTCCAAAACCCTTTAGGAACTTCAGGAAAACCAACTGGAATATATTCTGCAGGGAAGTAGGACAGGGGATTCAAAACCCGGACACACTTCTAATTCAAGAACCCTCTGACATAGATATTGCGTCAGAAAAACTCAGAGTTGTTCTGAATAGCGCTTTAGAAAAAAGCTGTCCCATTAATCATATGGGAAAAGGTAGGAAAAAACCACCCTGGTGGACCACTGAAATAGGCAACTTAAGAAAAGAAACTAGAAGACTTTTCAACGTCGCCAAAAGAACTAGGAAAGAAGCTGATTGGGAACATTATAAGGCCAGTCAACGTATTTTTAAGGTCGAAACTCAACGGGCAAAACGTAGCTCATGGATGGCCTTCTGCGACGAAATAGAAAGTACAAATGTATCAGCAAGACTCAGGAAAATTCTGACCAAGGATTTAGTCGCTCTAGGATCCCTCAAAAAACCTACAGGCAGCTGGACTGAATCCGGTGGCGAAACGCTTGAGCTCCTTGTGAATACTCACTTTCCTGGCTGCGTAGCTGATATCCGCAGTCCAGAAACAGAGTCTCATACAGAAACCCTAGTACCATCGGATATTATAACGGAAGAAAGGATAAAATGGGCCATTCACTCCTTTTCCCCGTACAAATCCCCTGGTCTAGACTGAATCTTCCCTATGATGCTTCAGAAATGCATAAACCTTATCATCCCACACCTAGTTAGCATTTTCAATAATAGCCTTAAATGGGGGTATGTTCCCTTATCGTGGCGTGAGGTAAAGGTAGTTTTCATCCCTAAGGCTGGTAAACCTAGCCATACGGAGGCCAAAGACTATAGATCCATTAGTCTAACATCGTTTATTTTGAAAACTTTTGAAAGGCTAATTGATATACACATCCGAAGCACCCTGAAACCGGACTGTTTATCGGAATTTCAACATGCCTACATTAAAGGAAAAAGCGTTGAAACAGCATTGCACAATGTTGTCAGCGTCATAGAAAAATCACTGAATGACAAGGAATACACCCTTGCAACGTTCTTGGATATTGAGGGAGCCTTCAATAACGTGAAGAACGAAACAGTGAAGCAAGCCTTGGACGACCACAAAGTCGAAAAAGTAATAACACAGTGGATAATGAGTATGCTCCGAAAGAGACAAATTAACTCTGAGCTAGCGGAAGAAAGGGTGAGAGTAACCACATCCAGAGGCACCCCTCAGGGTGGAGTTCTCTCACCGCTACTTTGGGTTCTTGTCATGAACGGTATACTCTCTAAATTGAAATCAAGTGGAGTAAAGATAATAGCCTACGCTGATGATCTTGCATTGCTAGCGACTGGCAAGTTCCTACCCACTATCAGTGAACAAACCGAATACGCCCTCTCGTTGGTAAGCAAATGGACTAGGAACTGTGGGCTGACAATTAATCCAGCTAAAACAGAACTAGTGCTATTTACTAACAAGCGTAAAATACCTGATTTTAAAATTCCTTCAATCGAAGGCTGCCCTCTTATAATCTCCGACCACGCAAAGTACCTCGGTGTGATCTTAGATAAAAAACTAAACTGGGGTCTGAACACTAAAGATAGATTCAAAAAGGCATCGATTGCCTTTTACTCCTGCAATAGAATTTTCGGGAAAACCTGGGGACCAAACCCTAAAATTATCAGATGGATGTATTCGGCAATAATTAGACCAATACTAACCTATGGTAATTTGGTATGGTGGAAAGCTTTAGAAAAGAGCACGAACCTGAAAACTTTGACAAAAGTTCAAAGACTTGCGTGCACTGGCATTACGGGAGCAATGAGATCCACTCCAACTGCGGGACTGGAAGTTATACTCAATTTGATTCCCCTAGACCTCTTTGTTCAAGAATCTGCGGCCAAAAGTGCCCTGAGACTTAGTCAAACTAAAGTCTGGATAAACAGTTCCATAGGACACGCCCAGATCCTTCATAAAATTATGGGTCATAGTAATACAGCAGACTATAAAATACCCGTACTTGATTTTCATAAACCATTCCAAGCTGCCATCCCAAGCAGAGAGGAATGGATAGATAATATACCATACTCCAGTGAGTCGTCAATAGCTATCTATACTGATGGCTCTAAAACGGACACTGGTGTAGGGGCAGGCTTCTATTCTGAATCTCTCAAGTTGACCGCCTCGCTTAGGCTTCCAAACCACAGCAGCGTCTTCCAAGCGGAGGTCCTGGCAGTGACAACAGCTGCTAAAAAGGTATCAATGATGGCGATACCACGAGCTGATATCACCTTTTACATTGATAGCCAAGCGGCAATAAAAGCGATTACTGCAACTGAGGTAAAATCGAAGCTTGTTTCATGCTGCCGCGAAGAGCTTAAGGTTCTTGGCGCACAGCACAACATTAGACTCTGCTGGGTCCCAGGCCACAGCGATATAGTAGGCAACGAGAAAGCCGATGAATTAGCAAGATTAGGGTCAATGCTTGACGTAAGCCAAGCTCAGCTAGTTAGCATCCCTACCTGTTATTTAAAACAGGAAATCTCAAAAAGAATAACAATTAAGGCCGATGAAAGGTGGAACCTTCTTGACACCTGCGGCACTACAAGAAAGATCTGGCCCTGTTTTAACAAACAAAGAACGGAAAGAATTATGCAGCTACAAAAGGGATCACTTCGATCTCTTGTAAGCATAATCACTGGACATAATCTGTTAGGTTATCATATGAAAAAGATGAGAATCAGTTCAGATGATCTATGCAGAGGATGCGGTGACGAGGAGGTGCATGAAGATACTTCGCACTTTCTGTGTCATTGTCCCGCACTCTCCCATCAAAGGAAGAAACTGCTTGGCAACTATTTTTTCGGGGATTTAAAAGAACTCTCTAGTACGCCAGGTACTAACATTCTGAACTTCGTCAAAGCCTCTAAATGGCTTGACTCACTGAACACATAGGTTTTTCTTATTAGCTTGAGTAGCAATACTCATGGGTATCACAATGGATCTGTGTTGATCTAAGTGTGACAGTAAAGACATCAACTGTCAGCCCCTCAACCTAACCTAACCTAAGTCAATGATGCAAGTGGAAGTTTTGCCATGCAATAGTCGACCGCTAACGCCCTTCTCCCAGCAGCTGAGTGTTGGTGTTGGAACGACATAATAGCAGCAACTGCCAACTCGGCCTATTCATCAGCTGCCAAGAAATAAAATGCAAGCGGCTCAAAAAAAACGACGCAACAGCGCGCGGAGATCAATTGTGTAAGTACGAATCGAAACATTCATATCGTAGTCAACTCGCTTAATCTTCATCTTCTAGGTGTAAAGAGTACTACCAGTCGGTAGTTCTGCAAGAGAAGCAAGAAAAATAAGACTACAATCGCAGGAAGACTCCAAAAAATTTCCAACCTGTAAATTAAGTGAGTTCAAATATTAAATCTAAAACTAATCCATTCATTTTACTCCTAAGGATCGCACTGGCTTAACGGTGGCAATCATTCGGAGGCAAATGGGCTTGCCCGACAAGAATCCCCCAAAGGTCAAACAGATTCAGATCAGTCCCTCGGCAGCTACTGACGATGTCGGCGAGTTGAATCCATCGGTTTTCATCGAAAAGTGTTGTTGAAAAATACTGCACATGTTATTGAGAAGTGAATATTGTGTGCCTCGCGACTTAAGATCGACGTTCTCCATTTCAGAGTTTAGCCAACGCCAGACCTTTGGTCTCCGTCTTTACGGACAAAAATGAACAAATCAAGGAGAAGAAAATCTGCCTCCCGTTTGTATTCAAGGCACCAATTCGCCCCGATGTTGTCAATGAGCGTCAAGCTTATGCTGTCAGAGAACTTGCAGGTTAGTAGCTCCGCGTCACAGGCCTCTCAGTTTTTGTAGACTTGTTGAAAACTGTATGCAAGGTGGAGAAATGATCGAAGAAGTCGGCATTCGACGTGAAGAGGCCGGTATACGTGGCTTAAAACTATTAACAGTAAGTTTATCACATTAGCTTTGTTGGCTTTCGACACTTTCTTAATGATACTTAAATTAATTTTTTGTTTAGGTTCCTATTTTTTTTTTTTTTTTTTTATAATTAGCGAACACTAAAAGGGTTTTGTATACCTTTAATATGCCAAAGACACAGTGTAAGCATTAGGAAAAGAGGGAAGGGTTGGATAGGAGGTGTCGGTGTACATTGATTTTAAATTTCTGAACATTGCAATGACAGGGAAAGATAGAGCGTGGCAAGGCGTTCCACATTCGCGTAGTACGGCTAAAAAAAGAATCTCTGTACTTCATAGTACGGCCGAAGTTGGGCTCAAGGGTAAACTGATGGGCATTCCTAGAAGCGCGGGTATTACGGTTAAATTGTTTAAGGGGAGGAATGCAACTGGCTATTTCACTAGAGCAAAGTCCGTTAAAATAACGGTAAAAAAGGGTGAGGCAAGAAACCTTGCGTCGATGTTCGAGTGACGTAAACGAGTTGATGATGTTAATGTCACCAATCATTTTAAAAGCTCTTTTTTGAATACTGTCCAAGAGGCTTAAATAAGTTACTGGAGCACCAGCCCAGAGATGAGAGTTATATTCAAGTTTCGGACGTATATAGGTTTTGTAGATTGTAGCCAGATCAGACGGAGAGAAAAATTTCTTGCAACGTCTCAAAAAACCTAGACATCTTGCGGCATTTTTGGCAACATCGCGTATGTGATCGCTCCACAAAAGGTGGTTGCTGATGCACATTCCGAGGATGTCGAGATTTTCCGTTTCGTTGATGCAAGTGCCACTCATAGATAGTGGCAAAGAGGGTTTATCACGCTTTAACGATGCAAGACAGCATTGCGTTTTCGAAGCATTAAATTCCACACGATTTTTTATTCCCCATTGTACAATGCTGTGTAGGTCGGAATTTAATGAGCTAATCATATTTTGCCGTTGCAGTTCCACATCCGAAGAGGAGGGTTGTGAGTCTGGAAACGAATATGAAAAGCTAAGAGTGCTATCGTCAGCGAAACAATGTATTGGATTAGAAGTGGCAGACAGGAGATCATTTATAAAAATGAGGAAGAGGGTCGGAGACAAAACGGAGCCCTGGGGCACACCAGCATTTATTTTATGAATTTCAGACTTGAATCCGTCCAAAACAACTTGTATTGAACGGTTCGAAAGAAAATTTCTAATCCAACGAAGAAGAGATTCGTCGATACCGAAAGCACGCATTTTCGATAAGAGAGCAAGATGCCAGACTTTATCAAATGCCTTTGAAATATCAAGTGCAATAATCTTACTTTCTCCAAAACGATGTAAAGATTTGTTCCACTGTTCGGTGAGATGAACCATGAGATCACCAGTGGACCTATTGCTACGAAAGCCGTATTGCCGGTCATTAAGAAGCTTCCGTTCCTCAAGATATTTCTTAAGCTGATAATTAATCAGCGTTTCCATGACCTTAGAAAGAAGGGACGTTAGTGCTATCGGTCGATAATTTGTGGGAGAAGAAGATTCGCCTTTTTTTGGGATTGGCTGAACAAATGCAGTTTTCCAACTACTCGGAACGAGACCAGAAGAATAGGATAGATGGAAAAGCTTACGCAGTGGTTTTGCTAGCGTGGAAGAACACCTCTTCAGAATAATAGCGGGGATACCATCTGGGCCAGCGGATTTATGAATGTTGAGATCTTTAAGAACTCTCGCCACAGTTCGAGTACGAAAAAAGATTGGTCCCATAGAATCATTTACGCGTTCAAGAACTGGGGGAGTCATGACACTATCTGGTAAGGTGGAATTTTCGGCGAACTGCCTAGCAAATAAGTTGGCTTTATCAATAGAGCTAACTAAAGGAGTGTCATTGACAACAAGCGTAGGAACCGAGGAAGAGGAAGAATTCCTCATATTTTTTACAAATGACCAAAAATTCTTACTGCCTTTGGGACATTGCAGTATTTTTCGCCGTAATTTTTGGTCATGTAAAAATTTGGTCCTTCGAATATAGGCGTTGCAAGCCTTCCTGGCTTGCTTAAACTTTTTCCGGTTTTCCTCAGTTGGGTTGGCTTTAAAACATCGGAAGCTCACCTCTTTCTCCTTGATAACCTCTTTGCAGCTCGAATCGAACCATGATTTATCCTTGGGTTTAATACTTTTAACCCTATTCGGGATAAACGTTTCCATTCCCAGATGAATCATACTAGAAATCATATCTGCACTGGAGTCTACGTCGCTACCGAGGAAGCATAGCGACCAGTTAAAGATCCTGAAGAAATTATTGAGACCGTCCCAGTTGGCTTTCTCGTACTGCCAAACGGTTCTCTTTGGAGCTCTTTCTTTAACTGGATTTGTTTGACACGAGAAATTAGCAGATATGACACTGTGGTCCGATGTGCCTAGAGGCGTCAATACACTGATTGTGTATTTATCAGGATCAGAGGTGAGAAACAAGTCAAGTGTATTTTCTGCTCGGCCGTTAACGTCTGATATCCGAGTAGGCTCATTGACAAGCTGAGTAAGATGGTTAAACTCAGCAAAAATCTCAGCACACATTCCTTCGGGCGTTGTCTGGCCCGAATGGCGAAGCCACGAAGAATTGTGAACATTGAAATCGCCCGTAATAACGATTTCAGTGTGAGGATACAGGGAGACAATTCTTTGTATGGAGTCAGACAGAGCATCAAATTCCTGAGAAGTTGAAACTCTGTCCAGGTTTGGGCTCCGATAAAGAAAACAATAGTGAATGATGTGTTTATTCACGGAAAGTTTTAACCACATGAAATTAAAAAGGGAATTGGTACAATGACCGTATTGTGGTAAAAGTTGATATGCAACATCATTCCTAATATATATGGCGAGACCATGGTGTGAGAAGAATAATGGCACCAAGCAATACCCATGAATAAAAAATTCAGTAGGATCGGAATCTTCACCTACTTGGGTTTCACTCAATGCCAAAACAGCTGGTCTGTTAGAATTAATGTGGATGTATACAGACAGAAAATTCGATCTCAGCCCACGAACATTACTATAATCTACTCTAAAATTACCAGTCATTGCAATATAAAAAAAATCCTAAAATCAAAACAAACGAACTTCTAAGTAAATCACTGTATAAGATTATTTAAAGGTCTTTACAATACAACCTCACTACTAGTGTTATGCCTTTAGTAGTGACGTTGAATTGGTCCGGACCCTGACAATCAAAACAGTAATCTACAATCCATTTGTTATTGAATGAACCAACACATACACACCATTGAGCGAGCTTTCAAAAAGCTTAGACCAATGCATGCACCTGCTGAGTCACTCAACTGTACAAGAAAATGAAAGAAAGAGTGAAGGGAATGCACTTACTGTGTACTGGTAGGTATTTTTTTATTGTTGCTTTTTTCCCTTTGTTTTGCTTTTTTTTATATATTGCTGTTGTTTTTCACTGTGTTTTTTTTTTATCATTATTATTTTCTGTTGTTTTAGTTTTATTGGTTATATTTTTGTATCACTATTTTTTAAGTTTTGTTTTGATTCTATTTGAGTTTTTTTTTTTTTTTTAATAAATATATATATTTTCTGCTCACTTCCTCAACAAGTCCACAATGCGCCACATGATTGCCTTAATGAGCTACGAAGTTCAATATGCAGCTCCACTAATTCTTAAAGCATTCACTCATTTGGGACGTTACAAGCCCCTTTGCGATGTCGATAGTACGGTCCTGAATGAAATGGTGCCAATCTGTCGTGAATTTGCACTGTCCGGAACAACAAAACAAGCCAAACATGCTGTTCGTTGTATTTTTATTAATACCCAAACAACTGCATCTGAACCCGACCAACCACCAATAGTACATCCAATGTTTACACAAATCATAGACATCCTAAAATCAACATTTGGTCCGAATTGTGAGAACTATGGAACTAAGGTTGTGTGCAAAAACACTCCATTACCAAGACCGGAATCTCAGACTGACATTTCGGTTTGCCTACAAGCTACTGAGGACTAAATGTGAGAAAGTGTGCGTGAAATGATGCAAAAAACCAAACACATTCTCACATTTAGTCCTCAGGCCCATCAAAATGCTTCATTATAGTAATCAGCCCCATCTAAATGCTTCATTTTGAATGTTGCATGGCCTCGTTCAAAAACTAAACAATCCTAACCAACAGAATCTGAAGTGCTGACATGGTCTTAAATTGGAAGATTTGTATAGCTTTTTAATTTCAATTCAAATAAATATTGTAAATGTATATTAAATAAAATAAAATTGACCAAATACATATTATTTAATGATTTATTAGTTTATTATTATTTATTTTGTTTACTTAAATTATTTGCGAACGCAACATGCGCTGCAACTGGTTAAGTAAAATTATTGCAAATGGACAAAAGTGTAACCCAATACTTTGTAAAACAACAAAACAGGCAAGCAGCTGTAGTTTGCTTAGAGCATTTTTTTGGCGACGTTAGAAGTTCAGGTGGAAACAATAGGCGGGTGCCTCCGTATTTGTTTGTACAGAAAATGCTACGAGAAGCATACTTGTGAAGTTCCATTGCCAACTTTAGCTAGTTCAGATTCCTCAATTAGATTAGTATTTTCATCATTTAAGCAGTTCGATAATTGCAAGAACAAATTTTAGTTTTGTTTGTTGCAGAAATATTCCTGAAAATTTCTTTTTGAGGGACTTTGTTAGAGTTAGAATTTTGTTTGTAGTTAGATTTTGGAATAAAAATTTGAGGGAACCATGTTTTAAAAATAAGTTGCTTTGTGTAAAGCATCTTTAAGAAATAGAAATAGGCAATATGTTTACACACAAAACCAACTAAATGCTGCTATTAATGCTAATTTTGTTTCTAAAAAGTTGATGAAGGTTAGCTGAAGCGGAAATTTTTTTAATGAACATTGAACATACCTAAAATATTATTGGCTTTCTCAAAAATATTTTTCTACACTAACCTCTGCTTTATATCTGAAAACTATTGTTTGTGTATATTTTCTTCTATGTTCTGCATTTATAAAATGAAATCTATGGAAGTATTTATTATATTAACAAAAACAAAAACATGTACGTAAAACTCATTCATTTTTTCATTATTAGCAACACTTTTACTAAACATACCCTTCAAACAATAATAAGTAAATTCGAAGTTTGTTAACTGAACATTTTTAAGGAATGAATGACAATTATATTTCTCGTTAAACTGTGGGAATTCACTAAAAAAAACTTCTGTACGTCAACAATAAACATTAATGTCGATTACTTGATCTATTGAATGAGTTGTGCATGAATTCAGAACGATTTTAAGACATTTTCATTTTGTGATATATGTCAAAATTTGTTTTTTATTTGCTCTGCATTTATTCAACAGGTTCGCTATAATCGTTTTGATTACTTTTTTAAAACATTAGTGTTCCTTTGATGCATAGTTTTTTTTTGATAGCAAATACATGTGCATATGCTTCCATCAATCAAGAATGTTATAAGGTATTTTTCGATTATAACTATTTTTTTAAATATAATATTTATTAATCAAAATGGAATTCAAAAATAGTTGCAAGCTTAAATCATTAAAAACAAACTATAAATACATTTGGATTAATTAAATTGATACAGATTTTAATTACTTGCAAAAAAAATATTTGGGCCGTTCATTAACGAAAATTTATTAGAATTCAATACAAAAATTGCGCTCGCACCCTTAACTTGATGGTACTTCGAACGCATCTTTCATACAAAAATCCGAGGTTAATTATGAAATTTGAAGAATTTCGTAGTGCTTTTTGTAAATTAGTGAATTAATTATAATAAACTGGTGGTGAACATGCTTTTTTCAAGACAAAAAGGTACATTGGTTCACTATCCACAAAATGCCTGCAAAATTAAAGCTTAAAACTGACTTTTCATCGAAAAAAGTAAAAGGAAAAACCTGAAAAAAACTTATTAACCCCTCCATTTTGTTTTTGCTGTGCAAAATGCCGCTAGCCCACGGCATCGTTTTTTTTTTGTTTGTGCTCACATCTATTCATGGATTAATTGTCAAAATTACAAATACAACAATGTAAACAAACGAGTTTTGGAGAGTGAAACGTACGAAAGATTCCGGTCTTGGTAATGGAGTGTTTTTGGTTGTGTGCTTAGTCATATTGCATACAATATGCCATCTGCCTTCCAAACACAAATCAAAAATATGATAGCAAGACGTGTTGTTAAAGAGCTGCTCATTCAAGGAGTGCCCGAGAATCGTCCATATGTTCTACCAACTGAGGAATGGTGTGAAGAATCAGAACTTCCTGCGGACACGTTGTGCAAACTAGATGCTCTGAAAACGATGGCTCGTTGGCTATTGGGATTGAAAACAGATGAACACTCGGCTCAGAAGACATTCCGAATGTTAAGCGCGTTTATAAATCAGCGAGGTGATTTACTAGAACAGAATAGATTGTGTCCCGCTGAAAAATCCTGGTTGCGGTTAACAGCGGCCTGTTCAATGTTGAAGATCTGTGAGCAGAAAGGTGTCGGCGATCAGTATAGTAGTGAACAGTATTTTAATCTGTCACAATTAATGGTTAGTTTGTATAGAAATGTGTGGGGTTGTCCTGAAGAAGAAGCTGATCAATTCGTTTTGTTTTTTAGTTTGATCCAGTCCGAGAAGTTAGAGAAATCTTTGTCAAAAAACTGCACAAGGGTCTTAACAAAGGGCTGCCAAATATATGTTTACCTCTTGACTTTATGGGATTCTATGCCCTGTGTGGACATGAGAAGGACAAGAAGTAACAAAAAACATATTTTTTTCATTACTTTTGGCTAAAGGTTTTTTTAAAAATATTTTGCAGACTATTGGAGCAAATGAAGCACTACATTGAGTCTGACGTTAGCAGAAGAAAGGAATACATGAAAATCATTGCCACATCAAGTAAATGCCTTTATTATATTTAACATATACATTTTTTTTTATAATATTTGTTTCTCTTCCAACAAAAGCACCACAAGATTGTGCAACGACAAAAATTTTACCTGACTACATGCTGTCCTTTGCGATTCCAGTTCTAGCTCATGATCCACAATTTACTAATCACGAGGACGGTACACAGCTGAAAGAAGTCGAAAAATGCCTGCGATTTACTTTGGAACCCCTGCTGGCCAAAAAAGAGTCATTTTCGTATGGATTTTATATTTTTTTATACTACACCAAATGCAGATGATAATTCATACAACTTTGTAAGTAGCCTATTACTCATCTCTAGCGATTTTGATGATTATTTCTAATTTATTGATAGATTTTCCTTTAGAAAATGTGGGCTATATGCGATCTTACAATGCACATCATCAATTCCAAAGTTGGCGTGTGCGAAGGTCGAGATTTTTCATCTACAATTCACCTGCCAGAAATGTACTATAAATCCGTAACTGATTTCCAAAACCACAAGATCTATATCCCAATGGATATACTGGATAATTATCCAATTGCGCCAAAGTCTGGTACATTTGTAAATATTTCCAATGATAGAAAGAAACCAGGACCGGGCGCCTTACAAAAACGCCAACCCTCGCTTCCACCCAACAACAACAAATCGACTGATTTCGATGATCTAACAACAACAACAAATGAAGTAAGATAAAAACATAACTTTTACATTGTTTTGTATGTATTTTGTAAAAAAAAAAAATCAAAAATTCTAGAATCACAGTTCAACGTTTGATGATATCAAAAGTGATAAATCAGAAGATGATCCACCAGCGCCAAAAAGAACGAAAACGACGCGAGTTGACCCGTAACTTGGTCGACATACGACGCGACGATGTCCCATGCATGAAGGATGCAAAAGATAAGAAAAACAATTCAAACAGTGAACTCATCACATATATTTTTTTTATATATAATATTTTCTGTTTTTGTTACATCAAGTTATTGGAAAGTACATTTATAAGAGAGTTTATAGTATTTGTTCTTCATTGACGAAATAATCAGCTCCAACAAGAATTCCATCGTAATAGCAAATTTTTAAGAATCTCGAAAAAGAACTATTACAAAATATGATTTTATTTTGTCGGGATTCTTAGAAGTTTCCAATTACGAATTCCGAATTCGTGATAGGGCTGAATGAGACAAGTAGGGTATTATTTGTTTCTAAAACTTGTTTGATTTTAAGCTATTTCTGTTGTTTTCAAGTCATCGATTTAGAAATCAAAAATAAAAACAAAACAAAACAAAAAACTTATTCATGGCATTAGATATGTAAAATAATTAATAATAAATTCTATAAAACAATAGATGTCAAAGATTTTTAAATTTTCTTTTATTGATTCGTATTTCCGTTTCTTTCGCTCTGTTAATTTCTTTCCTATTTTATAAATTCTATTCCTTCATTTTTATTAAGTTTTATTTAAGCCAAATTTTGAGTGAAAACGAGATCAAATTTTATTGCAAATAAATAATAAAAAAGAAATAACACGAAAAAAATTATATATTTATATACCTAGTAGTTTTGAACATCATTTTATGATTTTAATTTTTAAATATAATGTATATGTATTTTAATATAAAAATAAAAATGAATAAACACGATTAAAAATTATTATTAATTATAATTAAAAAAAAAAAAAAAACTTGTTTAGTATAAAAATTTAGCTCCAGGAAACAAACAAATAAACAAAAATTATATTAA
This sequence comes from Eupeodes latifasciatus, assembly GCA_920104205.1. Lineage (NCBI taxonomy): Eukaryota > Metazoa > Arthropoda > Insecta > Diptera > Syrphidae > Eupeodes > Eupeodes latifasciatus. Next base: position 168,848,711 of record OV049924.1, on the reverse strand, counting down.
ATTAAATTTGTAAGTTGAAAAAAATTAAATGGAAAGCTAAAACAGAAATTATAATCATTTTTAAATGAATGTAAAATAATGTGTGTTTTAATTTAAGATACGGAGAGTTATGTTCGCAATCAATCCGAATTTATCGTTTTTCTTTTTTCAACAAAATAATATTCAATAAATAAAATCATATTATATAAATTTGATTACGAATTGATTGTCTGTGGCTTTTTAATCGTAGTACGAAATCCAATTCGGAACGAAAATCACTATCAAATAGAATTGACTTTCTAAACGAAATACAGAGTAGGGCCACTGAAAACATGTGATAAACGGATTTGGTGATACGTTTTTAAGTTTGTGATTACGACACAATTCGTGATAGGAGAATTCTTCTTTAACGATCTAAATATCTAAATCATATCAGCATAATCAGCCTCTCACGTTTCGTAAGGGACTCAAATTGGTTCCATTGAGCTTAGGAGGAAGCCTTAAGATTCATTCATTCAATGGGCCATTAAACTGGCCTAAGTGTGTCCGTTTCCATCTTGGACAGCCACTTTAACCTAACCTAACCATGTATCTGCATTTTATCAATCTTCAAAAGTTTTCAAATGTACAAATATTTTTTTTAATAGATACATACATTTATTACTAACCAAACTTTGAACAAAATTGTACTAATCCTATAATATAAAAAAACAAAGTTTTATTTTATGATTTAAGTTTCTTGCAATATGCAATAAAATAGTTTTTGAAACAATTTTTTTCATTTTCGTATTCACTTACATTAGGTACAATATTACAATTGTTATAAACATCAAAAATAAAATAAGGTTATTTGAAACAACACAACATCAAAAATATTAAATTAAATTACTCCCAACTTTAATCAAAAAATCGCCTAAATTTACTTGCTTTAATTCTTTTTGAGAAAAGTTAATAAAATAAAAGCAATTTAAAGTTATGTCAAAATAAAATCACTTAAATTCCCTTTTGGTTGAACTATATTCGTTGGCATCAATTGAGAAAGCTTGTTGAATAAAAATGCTCTACGGCTTCTTATTTCGAATAGGTAGTCTTGTTTGGCAAGTTTTCCACCGCTCTTTTTATATAAATTGTATAACGAACTATCGGATAAAGATGCACTGGAATCATAAGATTCTCTGTTGAAATCGTTTTCTTTGTCATTCTCCTCTGCTATAGTAATTTTGTGAAAGTTAATTGTATAATTTAAGTAGATTCAAAATATTTTACCTTTAGATTCTAGGTTTTGGTTTTCAACAGCCAATGTAGCTAAAGTCAACTGTCCTACGGATATTGGATCTTCTGGTCTGAACAAAAATGCGGCGAGTTTATGAAACTAAATACAAATTTTAAACTTTATGTTGTCATAGAAATTTAGATTAATTTTAATTAGCTTACATTATTTAACTGCACTGGATCGAAATGGTTAATAACTTCAGATATATGCGTTTGTAAGTAGCGCAGTGCTTTAATAGGGTTTATCCTTGATATTTCTTCGTAAAACAGCTTCCTTACTAGATATCGGCAATGGTTCAGAATTTCAGCTCGCGTTAATTAAGAACTTCGAACCACTTAAATTAAAAATTTAGTTGCAACTTCCATTGAGACAATTCTCCAAATATAAGGCCTTGCATCCACCTTGGACAATCAGTCTTCTTTTATCCTAGACCTTAACTTCAATAGAAAAGGTATTACTGACAACAGATACTTCCGTGCTATCTACGTCTTTTATTTTCACCGGCGGGTCAAAAATAAACGAAAGCGTCTCATTCGCTGTTGTCTAAGAGAATGGATTGCTTATTAGCACAGGTCTACCATGCGAACAAGCTTCTATTTTCAAGGCAGAGGCTCATGCTATATTGGAAGCAGCAAAAACTTCTCTAAAAAAGAAAGGGAAAATACATTATAACAACAAATTAGAGACATTCTCAAACGTTCACCAACAAAACTTAAAGTAATGTGGACCCCCGGTCACACAGGAATTCAAGGAAACGAATATGCCGACGAAGCAGCTACTGTGGCTCACAAAACACCACTCTACCCACTGCCAGTGCACAACCCAACTAAAACTCGAAACTTGAATACCTACTAATTGGCCAGAACGGAAACATAATTTGTATATCTATAAAAAAGCATGATTATGTTAAGATATATTTAAAAAACAACTTACCTGTAAAGAGAGTAAAAACGCTTCAAAAAGATTATTAAAAAAATGAATTCTATTCTGATTAATTTGAATTTATATTTATTGTCTGCAGTCTAGACTTCATAGAGGAAATATATTATTATTATCTAGAGTCCCGACTTAATGGGTTTGCTCTCTTTCGGCCTACAAGCTAAATTGAAAGGATTTTGTCCATAAGGATAAGAATGTGTTAGTTGTCCCGTGCATTTCTTATGGGAAAAAGCCATTATGAATGTAGTTGTAATGGAATTTGTGCCCATATTGCTCAGCCGTGGGAAAAAAAACTGTGAGGTGAACTCAGCCGTTCAAAAAAGAGATCCGTTGAATTCAAAAATTAAAAATTTATTGCAATATTTAAAGAAAAATTAATTTTGCAACTTCCTTTCAGTGAAAACTGTACTAAAAATAATATTTGACTGCTTTTGGCAAACAAATTCTATGATTTTTATGAAAATTTTTGATAAAAACAGAAAAAATCATGCAGAAAGTATAGGCGCACCATAGAACTACAATGCGAACGTGGCCTAGTTTGAGTTTAACCCAGTTTTGACAGATTAACAGCAAGGTGAGTATTTTGACAGTTCTACGAAAATGTAAACAAAACAAAATTAATTCCCAGCAATGCAAATGAAGGTAAAACAATTTAAATACAAAATATTAATTTATTGAAATAAAAATATATAATGAATTTGCACCTAATTTAATCCTCAGATAAAGAAGAAACCAAGGAGAATGTTGCAACAGGAAAAGTGGAATCTCCCGAGAAGGAAGCCAGCAACGCCGACGTATTTATTCTGGAGCGAAGAGGTACAAATTCAAGGTGTGTTCATTACGTTAATTTTAAACTCAAATTATATGAATATTATTTTGTTTTTTTAGTTAAAATTACATCGCTCTAATCCGATGGATTCTTATGTCCTCATTTTTAATCAAATATCTTCTGGCTATCTGCTATCGTGAGCTGAATGACTCCAATTTGGCTTTTTCGACATTGCAATCGATTCCGAGTAAGTCTAGACTTCCAAAGATAAACATGCTTCTAGCAAAGATACAACATCGACAATCAAGAAACCCATTGGAGGCTATTGCCTCTTACAAAGATGTACTGCGTGCCAATGGCCATGTAGGCTATAAGTTCACTCTTGGAAGTCGGCGTCGATGGAATTGAAGTCAATTCGTTGGTAGTGAATGGGAAGCAAGCAAGTTGAATCAATTGCAGCGTTTGATAGCAGTAGCACATTCATGTCATGTGTCACCATCTGTGCAATGCAAAGCACTTCTTTCAGCCACCTACCGATAGGCGAAAGATTGCAGTGTATGCAAGCCCTTCCTCATGATGTGAACAATCGTTGATTTAGTCTACAGTCAGTTTTTCAAGACAGTACCTACCACCGAGGATTGGCCAATTGATCTGTTTCACTATGTTCTCAAGTATGATGAGGTAATGCTTGTGGCTACCGATACAATTTTGCAGAAATTCACAGTTGAATATCTGCCTTGTACATGTTTTGGCGAACTCTGTGATGTAGGTGGTGAAGATATTTTTATAAATAATAAAATAAGAACTATCTTAATTTTTTTCTCTTTCTAATTTAAATTGTAGGTCTCTGGAATTCAATTGAAATACCTTCCTTCATTCATGATAAATATATTGCTTTCGATGCCGTCAACAACAATACAAACCGACTCCAGAATTACTCTATCAATTAAGGTTTTTGAGATTTTATTTTTTGTTTGTAATTCGAAATCACTTATATACATACATACATACATATAAATCTTTTTGAAGCTATCAATTTCATGAAATAGTTTTTTTTTTTTTTCAAAAAAATGTGTGATAATTATTCAAATCTTCAATATCTTCCTTCAATGTTTTTAATTTTTTACTATTTCCTATAACGAATTTGTAGTCTTAAGATTATAACATCAAGTTCTTGTAATATATTGAAAAAAATACAAAAATAATGTTCAAAAATTAAACGAACTATTTAAAACCAAAAAAGAATTACATTCTAGTTTTTTCTTCAAAACTTCAGGTAAAGTCAAATGAAGCAAAATGATTTAAACTGTAGGTAAAAGCAAAGACATGTATGTATCTTGCAATTTAAAGTTAAGAGATACGTCATGTTTTACCGGTTTTGGTTGTCTTTAAAATTTTCAAAGAGGTATATTTTAAAAACCTGATGTAGTAGATAAATTTAAAGTTGAGATTCGAGGTCAGGATATCTTAATCCTCTCAAAAAGTATTTTTTGCTTGGGTGACAAAAAAAAGTATAATTTTGTCGACCAGTGTTATCAGACTCAACGGAATTTAAACTTCGCACTCTGAGGCAAAATTAAAAGAACGAATTTCTGACCAATGCTGTTGACCACATGAAATCACAAAGGAATACGTACGAACGTGATGAACCAAAACATAAGAAGAATAGGATTAAAAATACTAAGTTTTTAATTTTGTTAAATTGAACATGTGTCAATAAAAAAAATAAAACCTACCTAAAACAGCTTATTTGTTTTTTATTATTATTTGCTAAAAACGAAATAAAAAATAAAAAAAGGTATAATCCACTATAATAATTGACCTGAGCAGATCAAATTTGGGAAAACCAAAAAGAAGTGTTTTTCTTGGAAAAAGTACATTTAATATTTTTTTATTTACTCAAAAACTAAGAAGTTGTATTTTAAAGTCCAGTTTTTGTTTTTTAAATGAAAATACATTAATAGCTTTAAATCTAAAACAAAATTATACTAAATTACATACAATTTTGAAAAAAAAATACAACTTTATTTAAAAACTAGCTGCGCCACGAACTTTGACTATTAATGGATGAGATTTAAAGAGTCAAATCGACTTCGAATCATCTTGCAGGATTTGTTGCAATACCGCTTCGTTTTGACTTGTTGCTGAAAAAAAAAAAAACAATTAGTGCTTTCAAAGTTTGTGGTTTATGTTACTTACTTTGAAGTGGTCTTGGCATTATGAGTTTTCTGGTCAATGAAATTGTAGTAAATTGATTGGTTTTGAATTGTACCATTCCCGGAATAGTGCTCGTAAGTCGATATTTTGATTAAAAATTTGTGGCAAGTCGTTTGTGACATTCTTATGCGAGGCAAATTCCAAAATCCTAATCGGACCATGTCACAAGTGCACAATTTTCGATTGTATTATTTTTGGACATCCCCGGCAGGTGAAGGTTGCGGGTTCCCAATTCTTGGAACATCATTAGAGTAGTTTGTAGGGGTATTCCTGTGTCGACGGTCTTCTATGTGAGTCCAGTTAGTTGTGTTCAGAATGCACTTAGTTTTGGTGATTCAATAGGCATTATGTTTTCATGGAATTCAGATTTTATTTTTCCAGTCTATAAGTTTACCAACATTCTGATTCCGGTCATTTAGAAGGTGTTCTCACAGCAGGTTGCTTTCGACTTTCAGTTCCTCATCTACTTGGTATGTGTCGGCGTAAGCGGCCGCAGTAGCCGCTGTCTCGGTCAGTTCAGCGTCCCCGCTATCATTTTGTGAGACAGTTGCACTCTAAGAAACCAGAAAATGTTGCTTTAATTGCAGCTGCAAGTCATTTTTTTGGTCGGCTTGCAGCATCATATGTATTTCTTGGCGGCTGATGAATAGGCGGAGGACGTTTTGGAAATACTAAAGAACAATATAATTTAAAACATCCATTAAATTACTCGTAAGTAAATGAATTAATTAACCTGATTTGCCTGCATAGGTACTCAGCCGTTGCTGATGCTGCTGTTTAGTCGTTCCAAAACTAGGCGGTCGACTATTAATGTCGAAACTTTCACTTGTAAAATTGACTTATATCTCACAAAGTAACACAAAGTAACACGATGGCATAGCTGAAGATGTTCGCTAATTTGGAATTGAATTCGTAGCTTTGGTGGGGTTGTTGCTGCTGGTGTTGTTGCATTACAAGCATCTGGCTATTTGCAGCGACGCTGACACCTCCGCCGTCAACACCTGCGGCAGCTATGGCCGTTGAGATGTACACACAAATACAATGGGCAGCGTCTATCGTTAAAAACATTGATATTATTTTGTTAAGAGAAATATAATATAAAAAACTTACCTGTAAATAAGTATACTTTGTCTTCCAGATTTCTTGATGGAAGTTGCTTTCTGCATTATGGTATGTAATGGGCAGCATCTAAAATGGAAACACAGAGTATAAAATAAATCGATGCACCTCCTTCGCTGCAATTTGACTTACTTTTTATTCAATGAAGTGAACTTGTATATTATACTCTTTTCATTATAAAGGTTTTTGGTCTGAAAAATATCAAATTATATTAAATATCAAAACAATTAACAAAAACTTACTCTTCAAATCCGAAATCCATTGTTTTGTTTTGCAAAATTGATTGTCATTTTTGACAGGTCACAAAAATTCCATAAGTTTCTATTTTAGCCCAAACCCCATTTTGTTTTTTATTTCCCCACTCACATGTATTCACCGATAGTGAATTTGAGAGAGTTCACCTCGAATTTGAGAGAGTTCACCTCGAATAAAATTTGAGGGTGTTTCAGGTAGGACGGGTACCGGTCGGGACTCTAGATAATATATTTCCTCTATGCTAGACTTCTTGTTGATCGCAATTAGGGATGCAAACGATACATCGATGTTTTGAAAACATCGATGTTTTTGTTAAAAACATCGATGTATACATCGATGTTTCTTAAGCCGATATATCGCCGATACATCGACGTTTAATCTACAAAACATCGACATCATTCAGAACAGAACTTGAACTCTCAAACTCAATCTTTTAGTGTTCAAAGTTCAAAGCTTAAGAGTTTTTTTAGTGTTCTTTCAAAAGACTGTTTCTTAGTGTTCAGAAATCAGAACGCGACCAACATTAACATGCTTGTGGGCTCCGTTCAGAACCCTGAACGTTTAAATGCACCTATAAAATGCACCTATAAAATTTACTTGTATTTGTGTAATACTAAAAAAAAGAAATCCATGATGCTCTTACTATACTTGTCTTTGAACACAACAACTTACATCTTCACAAATTTATATTTGATGGCAATTCGATTAAGGTTTTTGGGTTTTACACAGATAAGACATAAATATTTTGTTCTTTAGATAAAATAGATCGTATTTATATCCAACAACAAAAACATCGGGAAAACATCGATGTATCGAAGATAGACCCGATGTTTTTTAAGTATCGATGTTGTAAATAAAACATCGATGTTTTCAAACATCGATGTTTTTTTTAACGATGTTGCATCCCTAATCGCAATCAAAAACATTATATTTTTTTGTTTTCATTTTCGTAGAATTGTCAAAATACTAACCTCGCTGTTAATCTGTCAAAACTGGGTTAAACTCAAATTAGGCCACGTTCGCATTGCAGTTCTATGGTGCGCCTATACTTTCTGCATGATTTTTTTTGTTTTTAGCGAAACTTTTCATAAAAATCACAGAATTTGTGTGCCAAAAGCAGTCAAATACTATTTTTAGCACAGTTTTCACTAAAAAGAAGTTGCAAAATTCATTTTTCGTAAAATATTATAAAAATTTTTCAATTTTTGAATTCAACGGATCGCTTTTTTGAACGGCTGAGTTCACCTCACATTGTTTTCCCCTTAACTGTGCATACTGAGCAACAAAAGCCCATAACAACTACATAGAATCTGGATTTTCCCATAAGAAATGCACGGGCCAACTAACATATGCTCATTTTAATGGGCAAAATGTGCTCAATTTAGTTTGTAGGTCGAAAGAGAGCGAACCCCATAAGTCGGTTCTCTTGGTAGTTATATTTCTCTATGGTGGTATCATAGAGGAAATATATTATCTAGAGTCCCGACTTAATGGGTTTGCTCTCTTTCGGCCTACAAACTAAATTGAGCGAATTTTGCCCATTAGCATAAGCATGTGTTAGTTGTCCCGTGCATTTCTAATGGGAAAATGCAGATTCTATGTAGTTGTTACGGGCTTTTAAGAGAGTTACCTCAAACAAAATTTGAGGGTGTTTCAGGCAAGACGGGTACCAGTCGGGACTCTAGATAATATATTTCCTCTATGGGTGGTATGGTAACGCTGGTCGGGACTCTAGATAATATATTTCCTCTATGGCCCATATTATTTTTATTTATTTTCTTGTAGTAGATTTTTCGTTGAAAGAGTTTGACATTACTGTACTATACGCAAGAACTTCGAATTCGAACTTCATTATGCCGAAGGGGAAGCTGTTTACAAATATTCGCACTGTCAAAATAGCCGAAGAATGAAAAATAATACACGTAATAAGCAAACAAATAACCACGGCACTTATTATAAAAATTCATAATTCTATCCTATTATACAATAAAATAATAATTGATCAGTTTTTATTGTGTACAAAAATGAAACTGCTTATAACTGCAATGATCTTCTGCACCTTAACAAGTGTATGTTATTCAGAAAATGAAACATTTATCCCGACAAAAGAATGGCAAGAAATCAAGCCAGGTACAAATTGAACAAAAATGTATTTCTATATTATGTGTTTATTTTTTTCAAGGTCAAGGAATACCGGCAGGATTACATGTCCGTATGAATCTTGAAACTGGAAAAAAAGAAGCCAAACTATTAGAAGAAAACTACGTAAAATCGTCACGAACATCGAGTTTGTCAGTGAAACAAGGGGATAATTTTGATGAAGAATCTTATCCAGCTAATAAGAAAAAGGTTAAATTCAACCATAAGCTCTCGGAAGCACTAAAGAATCTCCCCGAGGAAGCCTTAGGAATTGAATTCAATGCAGAAAAGTTTGAAAAAATCAAAAAGGACTACAAAAGCTATGATGAGCTCAAACGGTCTCTGAAAGATATGAACATGAATTTCAAGTCAGATGCAGAAATAATAAGTGAATTAATTAGAGATTTCCAAAATGTAACAAAGGACGAAACAAGATTTCAGGATGTGGTAAGAATCTTGGACAATTTCAATTATCTCGTTCACCAGATTGACAATGCCGTTTGGTTCATTGAAGAGAATGGGTTGGATCTTGTTTTGTTGCCAAATATTGTAAACAATACCAACACTGCATTGAGGGTACAATCAATGAGAGTTTTAGGAGCTTTAACACAAAATAATCCCAAAGCGCAAATAAGCGTTTACGAAAAAAACTTCGGCAGTTATCTTAGTCAGATACTCATTTCGTCGGCTAGCACGGATGAACTCTCAACGGCGCTCTATGCATTTGGAAGTCTTCTTAGAAAGTTCCCACATGCTCAAAAAAATATTCTCTCTCGATCGGGTGTAAAGTCTTTAATCACAGTTCTCAGCAAGGATTGTGAAATGAAGATCAAAGCAAAGGCACTCACACTCATTTCAGATTTGATTGTTGAGAAAGATTTGGCAGTGGCCAATGCAGCTACCCAAGACGCCTCTCAGTACTATGAGTTGAAGTTCGAGGAATGGCTGCCTGCTCATGAGTTTTGTCAGACAGTAGATGGAGCCTTGTCGCAGAAATTGTACGACCTCATTGAACAACCAGATATAACAGAGTATTTTGTCCAAGCTCTTGAAATCACCGAGCACATATGTCAACGAGTTTGGTCGCAAAGTGCCCAGTTAAGGCACACTCTGCTTACAATCAAAAACCGCTTTATTCATACAAATGAAGAATACCGCTTGGAAGTCGCTAAATTAATAGAAGCTCTGACACGATCACTGTTTAGATCAACAGTTGTTATTAAGGATGAACTTTAAAAAGTTTACTAATGTAGTATAAATAGATGTTTGTTGTTGCCCCACATGATCAACAATTATTAAATAAATGTTTGTATCAAATGAATGTTCTCGATAATTGAATGAATAATCCATATTTCAATTCTAAAATTTCGAAAAGCTAATAATTTTAAAGTTTTTTGTCAACGACGAATTTATAACACACTACAATTAAAACCAAGATTTCCCAAAAAGTTAATTTTCAATATAAACGAATTTCAAAACATACTATTAGGTTAAAGTTCAAATAATAATTAATTTAAAAAATCTCATTACTGGAATCATTAACGTGCACCATTCTGAACTATACAATATTAGATATACAATAATTAGAGTCATATTTCATACATCTGTTATTTGGTTATTACCAAATTTTATCGAAGATGTAAGATAGGATATAAGTTTGCGCTTGGGTTGCCTAGCTGTAACCTGGCCCTAATGCGCTTAATATTTTAAAAATAAAAGTGTATTTTTGAGTTCAATTACCCTTATCTGTTATTTAGTAAAATCGGGTATATAATAAAAGACCATTACATAACGATGAAAAACTAGGGCTGCTTACTTATATCCTGGCCCGTCTTAAATAGGTGGGCCTGTCAACTTTTAATTAGACAATTGGAAGGTTCAGCGATATAAGATACTTGAAAGTTTCTAGTATCTGATTGACCAGCTGCCAAAAATTGCATTCCAATTAAGACAAGTATTTTGGAAAGTTGACTGGGAAAATTAATTAAGAAAAATCTTTCTTACTAAAAAGTCTACTACTTATGTCAAAATGTCAGCCGATAACGGGCAGGTTCAGACAGCATAAGGGACTTTATTTGCAGTCAACTGCATTCTTTGAACGTACATTTTGACTAAGTTTTTCAAGTGTCATACATTTAATACTTTACTTCACTAACCTCTTCCTTCAGTTCATCGTACTAAAACTATCCTTAACTTTCTTAACTGAAAGCCAATTTCTTGGTAGCTGGCCAATCAGATACTAGAAACTTGCCTTATTTTCAAGTCCTTTATGTCTTCTGAACCTGTCCAATGTTTTTTTTTTATTCAACTGAACGCTAAACTTCGTAACTCTATGACTTATTTATTTAGTTATTTAGTGCACAATTTTATTGAGGGTTTTGTGTAAAAGGGTTTATTTTCATCTTGGAAAAGGAATAACGACTTTTTCTTTACAGTACAAAACAAAAGCTATCATGGACTTGTAACGTATGTAATGAGTTTTTTCTGTAAATAATACTTTCTACAATAGTACTTCCTACGAGTAAAAGATAGTCAAGTTAAGTTGCAAGTTTGAACTTAATGATATCTGAAGAATTAACTAGCTGCCTTGGTTTTATTTTATGTTCAAAGATTGCAGTTGATTGTAATAAAGTCCCTTATGTTTTCTGAACCTGCCCATTAGCTCGTGCAGTGTTTTTTTTTTGACTGCGGGTATGGTGAACACAAACAAAATTGTTCCATGACAATATAAAAAAAAAACTAAGGAACGATTCCCCAAGAGTAAGGTATGCTCTTTACAGTGCTATTTTTCTTTTTCTTAGAAGCACGTTTGTTTGAGTTATCTGCAATTTTTAAAAGTTTAAAATCTAATTAAAAAATTATAATAGTATAAAATTTCAGCAAAATAACGGACATCAGCTCTTTAAAATTGTGCAAAACATTTTAGAGTTTGAATTTTTTTAATATCATTGATTGTTTTCGAGGTCTGCAGCGATTTTCAACCTCATGAATTTCATTAAACATCAGAAATAAACAAAGAGCTTAACTTTGGTTTGGAGTTCAACTTTAAGTTAATATTTCCAATATAATAAAATTACTACTATGTATATGTCAGTTGAAAGTTGTAGTGTGAAATAAATATTTGTCTTAATACCTACAATGTTTATATTAGAAACAAGCTCAGATTTCTAATGATATGCTCCCTCGAGTTTAACCATTCTCAGAGTTTTGTTAATAAATTTCTGCAAACAGCAATACTAGAAAGACAACTAGTATTTTCTGAGTTAACAGATAAGGCAACAAGAAATTCACATTAATCAACAATTTCATTAGCTGAAAGTCGTTACTAATTAGTTTTTCTTAGCGGTATACATACATAAGTATTGTTCATCCAAATATTATACTAAAATAAATTTATATTGGTACAGGTCTGAATAATAATAAAATCGTTGAAAAATTTAAACTTTAAATAAGTAACATTAAATAAACACCTGTTAACAACTAAGAAAAAGCGAATGCATAAGACGAATATCTCGACACTATGATAATAGCGAAAAAGAAGATCCTCAGCTAAAGAAGGAATTAACGCTATACGAGAAGAAAGAAGGTTGGGCTCGGGGTGGTTTAAGTCACTAACCAGTAACACTAGAAAGGAACCTAGAAGCACTCGGGAGTCTGGTGTTAAATTGCTGCTTTCAAAAACAGCTCTCAAAAGTCTAAAGTTTAGAGGATCCTGAAAGAAAGGTTCAAGACAAGAACACGTCGTGTCATTATCATACATTGCTATGCCCCCACTTTGTTCTCTTCTTAAGAGACCTTTTGTAACCGGTTGAGCGCTGCTTATGATTGCACACCATAACGAGTTATCATTATGGTGATTGAATATTCTAATAGAAATGAAAACACTGAGCATGACGGGAAAGCTTGGTATTGGCAACCGAAGTATGAAAATGGTGAACAATTTGTTGTTATCGAAGGGACTGTTTTTGAGTATAAGATATTCCAAAAAGTCAGTTAAGTGTCGACTGACAGGCATGCAACTTCCAACCAAATTGACCACTTTACGATCAGTCGGCGGTTTAGGAGCAGTCTTCAAGAAGTCCATAATAGCAGATGTCATAGGATCATAAATTTCCATCAAGATCAACTTAACAAAAACTAAAAGGAACAACTCTTAAAGACGACCCTTTCGGTACGCGAGTGGTACGTTTACATATAAATATTCTTCGTTCTGTACCACTCGCGTACCGAAAGAGTTAAACAAAGACGAAAGTTGCAGTGGAAAAATCGATGACGCACGGGTGCAATGCGGTCCAAACAATACAGTGGAAACCACTCACACAGTAGGGTAGGTAAGTGTTAAGGCCTATAATTACTTCGCGAAAAAACGGTCGAACAGAAATCACAGTAATCGGCACGATTAGGGAAGATTTGGAGGGAGCTGAGATATATTTTCAGAAATCAAATACTATGACGCGTAGGATCAATGAAGGCACCATGACCAGTAAGGGGGACTTCACGGATGTTATAGGTCAGAGGACCTAAGTAAGCAAGTAAGTATGGTAATTGGAACAATTGTGTATCGCCGACTGGCCGATATTATGGACTTCGTTTTTTTGTTGAATGACTCAGAATTGAGTTGCTTAGAAATTGAAAAGTGTATTAAATGAGTATAACCTCATTATTTTATTAGTTTTATATTTTAAATTTAAATAATTACATTTTATTTACAAAGAAGTGTATATTTTCATATTTTCAACTAACATACAAATTTGTTTGGCTTGAGAGTTAAGTGGACAAATGCCAGGAATACAGTAATACCACGTAAAAAGGGCAACATAATAGAGAAGCGTTGAATTTTAAGCTACTAACTAAATTAACTTAGTAAAAATAATGCAATTTCTTTAACGTTAACACAAGAATGCAAACACTATGTTTATTTTTAATTCATGTTTCTAATCGCAATTTGTTTGCACACAAAATATAAAATCTTATTTTGGACACTCAAATATCACGAAAACCAGGTATGTGTCCGCTGTTTTGAATGCCTTAAAGTATTGAATCACTACAGAAGGACACAATGCAGAAAAATTTTGTCTTTGTGTAACAAGTTTTTTTGTTTTAATGTATCCAAATATTCTTGCAGTTTTCCAAATTTTCTCTCATTACAGGCAAGAACGTAAATTCAGGTTTTTCTTCCTAATCAAAATAATAGACATACCAATTTATACATACAGGGATAAATACATATAGCCTAATTTAAACATGTACCAAACATGATAGTCAGACCTATCACAAATTCCATCATAGTCGGAAACTTTTACGAATTCCGAATTTATTGTGCTAATAAATAAAAAATGTAGAGGGAAAGGTGTTTCCACCAAGGCACTGGAGGAATTCCTGAGATAGAATCAACGGTGGATTCTACTGTTCCAGTTAGGTTGAACTACTTAGTGAACACCTTATAGGGTTTTTACAACATATTCGGAACCCAGGTCTGTAAGGAGCGGTTTATCCGGCTCCCCGTCCTTGGAGTTATACTAAGGATCTGGCCCTTCAGGTTGGGGGCTGTGGCGTCTGAGGGACTTAACGACCACGTACAAATATTTAGTAATTAAGCAGCAAAAAGTCGTGGAAACGGACAGATTTACTGATAACGAATCAAATAAACGAAGTAAGGACAACGAACTTCGGATTTGTACTTGGAATGTTAGGTTACTTAATTATTTACGTGCAGCCAAACAACTAGCGTAAGACCTAAACTGCTAAAAAGAAGATGTTACCGCCATCCAAGAAGTGAAGAAGTGCGATGGGATAGACTGGATAAGCGCACTGACTGCGATGTATGCGACGGTGGATTTGTTGTTGGAACTCGAGCTCTACGAGCAGAAGAGGAGAGAAACACACTTATTAATTTTCCATAGGAAGTTATTGTAATCGGTCCGATTTGTCGAATTAAAATCTCGACAAATTTTTTCTTGACGTTTCAACGTCCCTAGAGTCTAAATAAAAGATTTTTGAGAGTGCGTGAGTGTGTACGTACGTTCGTACGTCCGTAAGTTCGGAAGCTTTTTTCGTCATCCATATCACAAAACCCAATAGAAAAATCGACTTGCAAATAAATTTTGTTATACGGATAATAATACAGAAGGATGCAGAAAGGACTCTCCAAAAAATTGAGTGGGTGGTTTAAAAAAAAATCAAAAATTTAGTTAAACCAAAATATCTCACGAACCAGTAACGCCATCGACTCGAATTGAATTTTATATTATTAATTGCGACGTGATACCGAACTAGTAAACTTTTGAAAACAAAATTCAACTAACGGTTTTTTTATAAATCAAAGAACTGAAAAAAAAAAATTGTCACCTCGAATATTTTACAAACAAAAAACGATTTTATCTCTAAAATAATGTTAAGCAACGAAGAACAACGTCGACTTTTTCAAAATTATAAATATTGTCTTCAAACTAATTTCATCTTATAGATAATATTGTGTTCGACAATCAGTAAATTTTTATAAAAATCCGACAGTCAGTTGCTCTCATAACAATTAAAATCTACAAAACATAGTACGCAAAATTGGTAAAAATTGATGTTCGATTCTCGATATCTCGTGAATAAATGAATGTATTGAGTTCAAGTTATTTATCTAGCACAATATTGTTATGAACATTTTGTTAAAGTTTTAAGCAAGACAAATCGATAGATGGATGGGAAGATATCAGTGTGGGTCGCATCCCAGTCTCTTTTTCCTTCTTCTTCTCGGAAGGACAAAAAGTGAAGATAGCTACTCGTATACCTCGTTTGAATTCGAGCAAAGCTGCTGGAGCTAATAGCATCGCTACTCAATTATTCAAAGCAGCAGGCGTTAACTTGACATTTGCAAAATATGGTCAGAAATATCAGCGTGGCTTCAGATCAAGAAAGTCCACTATTGAGCAAATATTCACATTACGGCGGATCTAGGAAAAAAACAACGAACTTCAAATCGATACCCACTATCTATTTATCGATTTTAAGGCCGCGTAGGACAGTATCTAGTGAAAAGAACTTTGCAGAGTAATGTCTAGTTTCGGCATCTATGTCAAACTTGTCAGTTTGTGCAGAACGGCGATGCAAAATGCACGCTACCCCATAAAGTTCGGAAAAGATCTCACCGGTGCTTTTGATGTTAAAAAAAGATTTAGACAAGGATATGCACTGTCATGCGACTCCTTAAACATCGTTCTAGAAAGAATTGTGCAAAACTCAATCGTCAATACTAGAGCTACAATCTTCCAAAGATCTGTTCAATTATTTGGATACGCCGATGATACTGTCATAATTGGAAGACCAAAGCGTAATGTCGTAGTACCCGTGGCGTGATGGTTAGTGCGTTTGACTGTCAGTCGTTATTTGACTTCCAACCAGTGAAGAAGGGCTATTTTTATTTTATTTTCAAGTAAAACAAGTCCAAGTGTGTTAGTTAAATCTAAAGTTGGCAAGTTGCCACAGCTTTATATAACTCATCGGTAGCCCAGTGGAGGTGGCGTCTGCAGAAGGGCATAAGTTCCTGCACGGAACCGGAGGCGCTCTTAGCTGAGCTCCGTGAAAATGCCAATGATGATCTCGATTTTATTGGGGTCAAGCCTTTCACTACGGTGAAGTGAATATGTTCCAATTGTTGAAAGACTACAGTCCCGATGTGTTTATGGCTAGCGAAACTAAGCTAAACCACAAACACAAATTGACTCATAAAAATTACAATATCGTAAGAAGAGACCGGCCCGACTCCACTCAAGGGAGCGGTGTCGCTCTCTTTATACGAAAAGGCATTAATTATAAAGTCATATACAACAATGAATTGCGAAAGCTCAAGACGCTAGAAGTTTGCGTTGTATGCATCTCTCTCACTCAAGGGAAGCGGATGTATATGATTGCGGCTTATGCGGCTGGAGCTCCGCAGGTTACTTACTTTGCTTCAGAACTCGAGATTCTTTTTAGGGAACTTAAACTGAGCTTGGAAGAAAACTATTTCATCTTGGCCGGTGATTTGAACGCAAAACATGAAGATTGGGGAAATCAACATAGTAATCCCAGAGGTAACCATCTTTTTAATTTGATGAATCTTTACAGCGTTGAATATGGCGTCGACCTGCTGGCTACTGAAAAGCCATCGTATCCAAGAAGCGACTCCTTTCTGGATCTTTTGCTCTACGACACAAGACTGACAGTTACAGACAAAGTGGGTAATCACCCTCGAAACTGCTTACAGACAATCGAGTACGACAGTGATCACTGCGGACTGGCTGCTGTAATGCAGATTCCGAATGAACGCGTGGAGTTGGAGGAATACGTTGCAACACATTCTTACAATTACAGTAAGATGCGCTGGCATCGTTTCATCAACGCCCTAGCGAGAGAACTTCGTTCGAGTGACATAGCCCCACCAAACAACAGAAACCTGACAAATACAGAAATTGACCAACATTTACAACAGATGAATGAAACAATAAAACGAACAGTGGAACGGACAATACCAAAGTACAAAGAACGGGACCAAATGGACGCTTACAGAAACTCGACTATTGACGCACTACGTAAGCACAAGAGTGGCTTACTGACAAGACTCAAAAACTTGTACAGACGACTTACAGACCCACACGACTTGGAGGTTAGGACACTGAAGTCAATAAAAAATGTTAATCTGTTGATTAAGGAGAACTACAGGTTATCAATTAACAAGTACTGGGACCGCAAGATCCGGTCAGTTAATTCCAGTGACCCTAGTATGTTCCCTAAAATCAACAAGATATTTAGGAAAAAGAACGACAATGACCTTCCGTGTCTGAAACTCCAAAGAACTGAAGAGAACAGAGACGTACTCAGGACAGCGCAAATTGATCCAGAAGAAGCCATCTTTGACGATGACTTTTTTATAATTGAAGATCCGAAGGAAAAAGTGGAGGCGGTGGGAGCTGCTTTCCAGCAAGTGTACAAGGTGAATGCTAGCACTCGCCCCAACCACGACTTGGAAAACAGAGCCCTACTTAATCATTTTTACCTTCGAAATGATATGACACAATGGCGATCTGAGAACCGCGGTTTCATGCGGTTCAATGACGATTCCTTGGCAAATGCCATAATCGCCGAGCAAACGGGTCCAAGTCCCCTGTTAGTGACGAAGGTTGAGCTTCAGCTCATCTTCAACTCAATAAAAAATAAAAAGTCAGCAGGTGTCGATGGTATATCCAACGTTGTACTAACACATTTACCGATGGAGGCAATTGACATTTACACCACACTCTTCAATAATGCACTGAATAATGCATATTATCCAGTGCATTGGAAGACCGCTGTGGTGCATCCTCTCCCGAAAAAGGGAAAGGACAACTCCAACCCGTCAAATCTTCGGTCGATAAGTCTTCTTCCGAGCATCAGCAAAGTTTTCGAAAAGATCATCAATAGGGCTCTGACTAAGTGGGCTGCGGACAACAAAATAATTCCGGATAAACAGTTCGGGTTCAAGGCGGGTCATGACACAATTCATGCTGCGTCTAAACTCGTTTCTGATATCCAATGGAATAAAACAAAACAACAATGCACAGGTGCTGTTCTGGTTGATTTGGAAAAGGCCTTTGACACCGTATGGTTAGAGGGTCTTTACCTAAAACTGAGCAGGCTTGGCATAAGCAAGCCATTGTTGTATATACTTTATGATATGCTTAACGGTAGAAAGTTTGTTGTCAAAAGTGGCAATGTAACTTCTACCACAACATTCTTAATTAAAAATGGTCTTCAACAGGGAGCGGTGAATTCGCCGATTCTCTTCAGCATTTACACCAGCGATCTGATAGGTAGTCTTACAAAGGCAATTGCGTACGCCGACGATCTTATTGCGTACAGAACGGCCCGAAAGATTGAGGTTATTAGAATTCTCTTGCAGCGTGATTTCGACAAGATTCAGCGATATTGCGACGACTGGAAACTGAAAATAAATGTCCAGAAGTCGGAGACAATTCTGTCCCGGTTAGGTTAGGTTGGAGTGGCTGTCTAGATGTCATTGACTCACTTAGACCTCAAGGGTCCATTGTGATACCACTAATAAGGTTACTCATGGGAGAGTAATGAAAATTAAACAAGCCATTTTGTGCTTTTAATAAAGTTAGAGAGACACTTTGTGTCAGTCATTGCCAGTTCACTGGTATTGTCGAAGAAGGGATTACCGAGAAAGTTGGACATGTACATAGCAGGTGTTGGACTGTTTCCTCTTCCTCCTCGTGAATGCAGCTTCTACAGAAGTCATTTGTGTAGACTCCTAGCCTCAGAGCATGTCTTCCTATGAGGCAGTGTCCTGTTATTACTCCAATTGTAGAGCTTATATTTTGTCTGCTCAAGGATATCAAGCCTTTTGACCGATTTAAGTCTATTTTGGTCCTTCGAGAGCCTTTTAAAATCGAATCGCCTGAATTTATTGCGCCTATATTGATTGTTTGATAGGTTAAATCAATTAATTAAAAAGACAGTGTGCCGACATTTTGTCGTTTTTTTTTTGAAAGTTTATTTAACGAGTTTAAGACATTAATAAATTAACATTTAATTTAAATAAAAACATTTTAATATTAATCATCATCATAATCATCATCATCTTCATCATCACCATCATCATCATAGTCATCTTCATCGTCATCGTCATCGTCAGCATCATCACCATCAGCTTCATCATCAGCGTCATCGCCAACGCCGCCGCCGTCGCCGTCACCATCACCAACACCATCAACATTGTCATTGGAGTCTTCAAGTGTTGCAAGAATCCATCCACTAATTATCGCCACCCAGTTTCATCACTAAAATCAAAGTATTCGCAGTGAGTAAATTTCACTTTCATTTGTAATTTACATTATACAATATACATACATATCTACACATTACATATCACACAATTTAAATTTAAATATACAGTAAATACAATAATCTACAAAATGAATGCTGCTAAAATTTTGAAAAGTTTATGTACTCAAATCTCGAAAGATTTTGAGAATTTCAAGAAAACAGTCAATGCATCTCGTAGGACAAAAAATTATGTATCTACAAGGCTTGAGACACTCAATAACAATTGGCTTACTATTGTAGAGCAACACCAAATTGTTATTTGTTGCGATGAGATTAAGGAAGATGTATTATCTTCGATGGAAGAGGTTTTTAGTGAGGGAAACGATATATATACGCTTTACAAATCCCTGTTGTTGGACGAGTTGGATAAATTTGCTGAAGCAGAAGCAGCTAAAGCAAATGAAACAATACCTACAAATGCCTTAGTGGAAAAGTCAGCCAATCAAAAGCCACACGAAGTTCGTTTGCCAAAAATACACCCCCCGACATTCACGGGGGAATATCAAAATTGGCGTTCATTTCATGACCAGTTTGTTTCTTTGGTTCATAAAAATTCGTCGCTTACAAAAATCGAAAAGTTGCATTACTTAAAGGCTAGTTGCAAAGAAGGTGCAGGCATCTTATTAGAACACATTAGTGTAGATGATGCAAGTTATGATAAAGCTTGGGAACTCCTAACAACGAGGTACGATTTTAAACGAATACTTGTCAACAACGAACTCAAATTGTTTTACGAATTGCCTGTTGTTAAGGAAGAAAATTCGAAAGGCATTCGCGAACTGTTGGACAACTCAACAAAAATTTTACACGCGTTAAAAAATTTAGAGTTGCCAGTCCATCATTGGGACGCAATTATAATATTTCTGCTTTTAAAAAAGTTACCTGCCACCGTTCAATCGAAATGGGAAGCAACTCTTGGAACCAAGAAAGAAATTCCTACTTATAGAGAATTCTCTGACTTTTTGGAAACAAGGTTCCGAACATTAGAAATGATGGACCAACAATACCAAGTAAACTCAACAACACAAAAAAGGCAATCAAAGAATGTTTTTCTTCTCAATACAGAATCGACAGAAAACTTCGCATGTAAAGCTTGCCATAAAGGCACACATTCATTAAGAACATGCTCAAAATTTTTAAAAATGGATGTGAATGCTAGACGACGACTTGTTCGACAGTTTGACAACTGTTTTAATTGTTTAGCATACAGTCATCGAATAAATAATTGCCCAAGCAATAAATCCTGTCATTTTTGTCAGAGAAAACACAATTCACTCTTACATTTTCCAAATACGCCAAATTTTAACAACACAAATCAACAAACACGCTCACAATCAAACACTTTTACAAATTCAAACAATCATCAACCATTAGGTCAAGGGAATAACAATCAATTTCAACGCAACACACATAACAACACATACACGAACAATCCCCATTCACAAGCACAATCAAACTCAGTCAATCACACCCAACAAAATAATAACATAAACTCATTCAATCGGTCAAATAACAACACTCATAATGCAAATCAAACTCAAACACATCATGTAGCAACTGAAATCAACCCTAATGCAACAACTTTTCAGCCATACGACGTACCACCTTCAACATCTACTAACTGTTTTCATCTAAACGAATTTAATAGTACCCAAATTTTGTTAGCAACAGCAATAGTAAAAGTTAAATCAGCTTACGGAACCTATTTCAACCTAAGAGCTTTGATTGATCCTGGATCTCAAGCATCTTTTATAACAGAATCTGCAGCTCAATTATTAGGCCTGAAAAAATATCCGACTTCGTTCGACGTTTCGGTTTTAGGAGAAAATAAAAGCGGATCTTGTAAGAATTTTGTTGAATTAAATCTTCAGTCAACCCTTTCTGAATTTGTAACATCGACAAAGGGCTACATCTTCAAAACTCTTACTGGATTTCTTCCGAATCAAAAGATACCAACAAATAAATTAAAACATATAGAAGGTTTAAAATTAGCTGACCCGTCGTTTCATGTACCAGCAAAAGTTGACTTGTTACTAGGCAGCGATATCTACTGCGAAATAATTTTACCAGATATCATACGAGGAGATCAGGCTGTTGCTCCAATAGCACAGAAAACAAGATTCGGTTGGATTTTATTAGGAAAAACACAAGTTGAAGAAAGACAAAATGTACAAGTTTACACCCAAATAACCGATATCGACACTCAAATGAGAAACTTTTGGGAAATAGAAGAAACCCCATATGAAAAACCCGAAGCTGAAGAAGATGTTGCTTGCGAGAAGCATTTTCTAGATAATACTAAGAGGTTGCCGGGAGGGCGTTTTGAAGTATCATTGCCGTTCAAAGAAAACCATCGCCCGGAATTGAAATCTACACAACACAATGCACTTATGTTGTTTTACAAACAAGAGAAGAAGTTGCTTAATAACCCGACACTTTATAACGAATACAACAAAAGCATATCGGAATATCTACAACTAAATCAAATGGAAGAAGTGGATATGAAAAATGATCATACACTCAATTCACCGTGTCATTATGTTGTTCCACATCACGCTGTCATTAAAGAATCCAGTACGACAACCAGGCTTCGCGTAGTTTTCAACGCTTCATTTAAAACTCCGGATGGAAGTTCGTTGAATGATCATCTGATGACTGGACCTAAGACACAAAATGATATAATATCAATAGTTCTAAGATGGAGAACTCATAAGATTACCTTTACGTCTGATATTGAAAAAATGTATAGGCAAATCAAGATTCATCCAGACGATGCCTACTATCAACTACTATTTTGGCGTGACGATCCATCCAAACCCGTTAAGTTGTACAAGGTTAAAGTTTTGATGTTTGGTACTGCCCCAGCACCATATTTAGCTAATCGAACTCTCCAAAAACTCGCCACTGATGAAGAGTCAACATATCCACTAGCTGCTAAGATAATACGGGAAGATATGTATGTTGACGATTTAGTATCAGGAGCAGATTCAATTGAGGCAGCCAAACAAAAATATGCAGAAGTTTCCAAGTTATTCTCATCTGCAGGTTTTCATCTCCGTAAATGGATGAGTAACAATGCGGAATTTCTTGAAGCAATACCGCAGGAAGATCGAGAAACAAGTATCTCTCTAACACTTGGGTCAGATTACACCAAGACACTTGGAATTAGTTGGTTTCCTTCTACAGATTCGTTTTCATTACAAAGGATTGTCATAGACAACATAATCTCGAAAAGGACAATACTGTCAACTATTGCCCGACTTTTTGATCCACTAGGATGGATAGCACCTTGTGTTATAAAAGCAAAAATCATTATGCAAAAACTATGGATAAGAGGACTTTCATGGGACGATATATTACCAGTCGAATTACAACACGAATGGCTCTCCTTCCAGGAAGAGTTAACCATGCTAGAGGACATCAGGATTCCGAGATGGTTGAACACAGAAGATGGTATTCAAAGTATCGAACTCCATGGTTTTAGCGATGCCTCGACTAGAGCATATGGAGCTGTAGTATATTTACGAGTTTTGGATAATAACAATCACATTCACACCCATTTGCTAATATCCAAGTCCAAGGTTGCACCAGTTAACACCATTTCTCTACCGAGACTGGAACTTTGTGGTGCCGTCATGTTAGCAAAATTGCTGAACTACACAAAATCAGTGTTGCCATTTAAAAACATTAAAGTATTTGCATGGACGGATTCTACCATTACTCTAGGTTGGATAGCAGGATTGCCATCAAGATGGAAAACATTTATTGCGAATCGAGTCACCGAAATTCATCGACTCACAAACGTCAGTATTTGGCGACACATTCCCACCAAACTCAATCCAGCAGATCTTGTGTCCCGCGGTGTTATGCCATCTAAATTAAAGGAAAATACCCTTTGGTGGAATGGACCACCCTTTCTTCAAGAAACTTGGAATTTCAAGATACCCGATCAACCCACTCAGTTAGATATTGAAGAAGAGAAGAAAGAGATAAAAGTACATATTGTAGTAGAGGAAGATAATCAAATTTTGAAATTGATTAATAAGCAATCAGAACTTTCAAAAGTATTGAGAATAATGGCTTATATGAATCGATTTATTTATAATGCTAGAAAACCCAAAATTTTTCGATCGATTACAGTTCTGTCACCCTTAGAACTTGATCTTGCCCTAAAATTAGCCATAAAAATGGTTCAAAATGTAATGTTTTCTGATGTGAAGGGAACTAAGAAAACCAAACTGAATAAATCTCTTAATCTTTTTACTGATGATTTTGGTATTATAAGAATTGGAGGAAGATTACAAAATGCCATTTTAACATATGATCAGAAACATCCTATCGTATTGAAATCAGACCACAATTTGTCAAGAATGATTATTGAAGATGCCCATAGGCTGATGGGCATTCTTCCTGCACCCAGAGTCAATATTTCGCGACCATTTGAACACACAGGTGTTGACTACGCTGGCCCCATCGAAGTTAAAGCTTGGAAAGGACGAGGTGCCAAGCGATTTAAAGGATATTTCGCAATATTTATTTGCCTTTCAACAAAGGCAATTCATCTTGAAGCCGTCACAGACCTTACAACACAAGCTTTTATTGCCGCATTCCGACGTTTTACATCGCGAAGAGGAATTTGTACAAATATATATAGTGATTGTGGTACCAATTTTAAAGGTGCAAGTACGGAACTGCAAAAAATGATAAACGAAGCTAAGCATAGTTACAACGAGATTGCTGAATCATTGAGCAAATTGGGTACTAAATGGAACTTCATTCCTCCAGCTTCTCCTCACTTCGGAGGCTTATGGGAAGCTGGAGTGAAATCGGTTAAATACCATTTGAAGAGAATTGCTCTAAACCAAGCTCTGACGTTTGAGGAGCTCAGTACGCTTCTAGCTCAAATAGAAGCTTGTTTAAACTCGAGACCCCTCTGCCCGTTAACAGACAGTTTGGATGATTTTAATGTTTTAACACCAGCTCATTTTCTAATCGGCACATCTGCACATATAGTTCCAGAAGGGAATAAAACTATAGAAAGAATTGGTTACCTAGACAGATGGAAACGTCTTCAAGCATCGCTACAGACCTTTTGGAAGGAATGGAGCGGCGAATACCTTACAAGGCTTCAAAATCGGCCGAAGTGGCTGAAAACCGAAAAACAACCAAGTATCGGAGATCTCGTGTTACTAAAAGATGAACGACTTCCACCATCGAAATGGTCGATGGCAAGAATTATCGAAACATATCCAGGACAAGATGATCTCATCCGCGTAGTAAAGGTGCGAACACAAAACTCAGAATTTAAAAGGCCTATCACCAAAATATGTCCGCTACCATCCAACGATACCAATGGAGAAAAGACACTAATTCAAAACCCAAAGAACGTTCATTTAAAAACACCCACACCCACACACCCCCACACACACACACACGCTCAAATACCATAATCGTAAAACAATTTAAAAATTAATACAGTCCACAAGCTAACCAAATTCTCATTGAAAATTAAAATATAAAAATTAAATTTCATCTATGGAATACTCGCTCATCAAATTACATATACACACCCGTGCGTATACACACACCCACACACACACACACCATACAAACATTATTAAATACACATAATCAAAAATACATATAACACGTACTTAATCAAACCACACAAATCCATAATCAATTATATAATCAAATATACACAACATATACACACCTAATCAAACATATATCCCACACATACAAATATAATCAAACATACACCACACATACACATTTATATACACCTACACATATCTAATTATATAAACATACAAATTTCAACAATTTAAAATTTTGAAAGAAGAGCTAATATTATAATGTTCGTCAAGAACTTTAATTAAAATTTCAATAAAACACCCAAATTGAAAACAAGATTAAACTTTCAAAAAAAGACATCTAAAACTGAATTGGAACTAAATTAAAATTGTCAAACAAAACCTAAAATAAAATTGGAATAAAATCTTAAAATCTAAAAGGAAAAATAATAACAAAAATAAAAACACTACGTAAAACAAAAAAAAATCTTAAAATCTTAAATAATAAAATGAATTCAAACAATCGAAAACTCACCTGAAACATGAAATTTAATATGCCATAGGTGGCAACTATATTCATTAATCTGAAAAAAAAATAATAAAATAAATTAAGAAAGTACCCACACAATTAAATTAAATTAAATACCTACTCACCTAAAAACCAAATCCCACCTTGAAAGAAAACAAAAAAAAACTGAAAAGAAAAAAGGAATATCATTAATGAATGTAAGAAAAATCATTAAAGTTAAATTCTAAACAGCACATCAATAACAGACTACATATCATCAATTAATACACATCTTGATTAACTACTTCTAAATTACAAAAACAACACTATAACAAATAATATACACATGAATAAAATTAAAACTACACAAAAAAGTTACAATCAACACATAAATTCACTAAATTTTCAACAAATAAAATCACATTAAATATACACATTTAGCACTACAACACAATTAATATTCATTAGAACTATTAAAATGAATCGCGAAAATTAAAACAAAACAAAATATACGCCCGCCACTTATCATAATAGTACAATATGTAAAGCGGGAACAACAAACAACATGAAGTTGAATGAGGTTGAGAGTTCGAGACTCGAGACTCGAACTTTCATCAACAAGAAAACTTAAGGATGCGCGTCGACGATCGTTAGTTATGCATCTCCCACATAGATGGCGCTAATAACATAATTTAAGTTGCATGTTGAATTTTATAAATAATTTTTTTGTTATACAAATTTATTAATCAAAATTCTCTATTTCATGTGAGAGACCCAATAATATGAAGGAAAGTTACCAGATCGTTTACTTTGTGCACTGGGGGGGGAGAATGTTGGATGCTGCCGCTATAAATAGCTTAGAACGCTACCCGATCTTCGTTAAATATTTGATGTAATTGAATATTATGTCAATAAGTTTTGTAAATAATGTCAAGAAAAGTGAAGGTGACAAAAAGGTCAAAAATAAAAGAATTAATTACTGCCATTATAACGAACAAAGAGTGTGTTTCATTTATATTCAATTTTCC
The DNA here is from genome assembly GCA_920104205.1 of Eupeodes latifasciatus. Taxonomy (NCBI): domain Eukaryota; kingdom Metazoa; phylum Arthropoda; class Insecta; order Diptera; family Syrphidae; genus Eupeodes; species Eupeodes latifasciatus. The sequence continues at coordinate 168,822,055 of OV049924.1, read as the reverse complement.
ATTTTCATTTTTGCTATTTAGAATTATATTTCCAAAATTATACTTACTTTCCAAATTTAACTCAGAACAGCCATATTTGCTTGGTTGTTAGGCAGGTGGTGCTCTGTGACCATCTAGCATTTGTTACTCCTAGAGCATATTGTTTGAGAAGATATTTGCATGTAGCAAGTGGTGTTCCTATGTTATGTTTTTGTCTAACATTTGGCAGAAGTGTTCCGTTTTTGGCGAGCTCATCGGCTTTGCAAATTCCCGGAATGTCTCTGTGGCCCGGCACCCAAATGAGTTGAATATTAAACTGTTCTGTCATCTCATTCAGAGATGATCGACAGTCGTGGACTAATTGAGAGTTTGTAGAGACAGACGCGAGAGATTTAAGAGCGGCTTGGCTGTCCGAGAAAATTCGTATATCTTTGCAAGATATAACGTTTTCTTTGAGCCAGGATAGTGCCTCTTTAATCGCCATTACTTCTGCCTGGAATACACTACATTGATTGGGAAGTCTATATGATAGACTTAGATTCAGTTGTTCCGAATAGATACCACTTCCAACTCCGTAATCGGTCTTTGAACCGTCTGTATAGAAGTGTACCGCATTGTCTTCCAGGGGTCTCTCTTCTTCCCAGGAGGATCTTGAAGGGATGGACACATGGAAGCTTTTACCGAATACCATTTTAGGGGTGGTATAGTCTAGGCGATCTGGGATAGATCTAAAATTATCTAGGATAGTAGTATGTCCAGTATTGTTACTGTTCCATTGAGAGGTGGCTCTAAGCCTCACACATGAGTTAGCTGCCACCGTTTTGGAGAAGATGTCAAGAGGTGTTAGGCTTAAAAGCACTTCCAGGGCTGCGGTTGGTGTTGAGCGAAGTGCTCCTGTGATGCACATACATGCTGACCGCTGGACTTTGATGAACTTATTTAGATTTACCATCTTGTCCAGTGCGGTCCACCATACGACAACTCCATAAATGAGTATCGGTCTAATTACCGAAGTGTATAGCCAGTGGGCTATTTTTGGGGAGAAGCCCCATTTTGATCCTATGGCCTTTTTACAAGTAAAAAGCGCTACAGTAGCCTTTTTTACTCTTTCATCAATATTTGCCTTCCAATTTAGTTTTTTGTCTAAAATGAGGCCTAAATATTTAGCTTGGTCGGAAAACCTTAATGGTATTCCTTTAATCTTGGGTGGGCTGAGCTGAGGAATTTTGTACCTTCTCGAAAAGAGTACTAGTTCTGTTTTATGTGGATTGACGTCCAGGCCACATTGCTTAGCCCATTTTGTTAGCATATTCAAGGCATTTTGTAGGAGTTCCGGGAGAACTTGGGAGTGTTTTCCAGATACAGATATTGCAACGTCGTCAGCATAGGCAATCACCCTGAAACCTTCTGCTTCTAATGATGTTAGAAGGTCGTTTACTACCATGTTCCATAAGAGAGGCGAAAGGACCCCTCCTTGGGGGGTACCTTGATGCACCGATCTGGTGGTAGTAAAGCTTCTCATGCTTGAAGTTATTGTCCTGCTTTTGAGCATGAGACTAATAAAATCTATGAGTGGTTTCTTTAATTGCAGCTTTTCCATTGCTGTCGTGATCGCCTGGTAACTGACGTTGTTGAAAGCTCCTTCAATATCTAGGAAAGCTACTAGGTTATATTCTTTGTATTCGAGGGAGTATTCAATACTGCGAACCAGCGAATGAAGTGCTGTTTCTACTGATTTTCCCCTAGAGTAAGCATGTTGAGCTGTGGAAATGAGACATGGTCTTAGGTTATGTCTGATGTAAATTTCAATCAATCTTTCCAAGGTTTTAAGAAGGGAGGATGATAGGCTGATTGGTCGTAGATCTTTAGGGTTAACGTGGGAGGGTTTCCCTGCTTTAGGAATAAAGACTACTTTTGCCATTCTCCAGGCTTTGGGAATATATCTCAGCCTTAAACAGCTTGTCAGAATGATTTCCAATGGTGGAATGATCATGTCTGAGCATTTTTGTAGTTCGGCCGGGATGATTCCGTCTGGTCCTGGAGATTTATATGGATCAAAGCTATCTATGGCCCATTGCAGTTTTTCCCGCGTTATTAGATCAACTAAATCGCTTGTAGAAGCTTGAGACTCTGATGTTAAGTCGTTAAGTATGTTAGAGCTACCTGGAAAGTGGGTGTCTAATAGCAGATTAAGAGATTCTTCATCTGTGATAGTCCATGTGCCTGCATCTGTCTTTAAAGCACTGGGTATTGTTGGACTTTTTGAGAGAATTTTCCTGAGTCTTGAGGCTTCTGAAGTATTTTCTATTTTGCCACAGAAGTTTCTCCCAGAAGACCTCTTACTCTTTCTTAATTCTTTTTTATATTGCTTTAGAGCTTGTTTGTATAAGTCCCAGTCAGAAGGAGATCTAGTGTATTTAGATCTATTGAAGAGTTTGCGACAACTCTTTCTGAATGGTTCTAGTTCTTTACGCCACCAATGAGGTTTCTTTTTTCCCTTTTAAATGGTTACAGGGCATGAAATTCTCATTGATTCATTGAAGGCTTCAGTGAGATGATTCACAGAAAGATCTAGTTCATCTTTACTGGAGGAGCTTTTAAGAAGGTTGTAATCAAGTAATTGTGTTAGTACCTCCCTATATCGTTCCCAGTTTGTATTACGGTAATTGCGAAAACCCGTAGATATGTTTGCCACATCTCTGAGCTCAAACTGAATGTATTTGTGGTCAGAGAAGGAATTCTCTTTTGAGACATGCCAGTTTGAAATCAGATTGTGGATCGAGTCAGAGGTAAGTGTAATATCAAGTACCTCTTTCCTATTCTTGGTTACAAAAGTGGGTTCATTACCAATATTACTTATGAGTAGGTTAGTGCTTAGTAAGTAATCAAATAAGGACTCACCTCTCTCATTTATGTCCGAGCTACCCCATACAGTGTGATGAGCGTTAGCGTCCGATCCAATTAGGAGACCAACTTTTTTTGACTGCGCGTCCGCAATTGCCTTCCTCAAGGTGTCACCTGGAATTGGGCTGTCGTGGCCAAGATAGGAGGATATGAGCCAGTAGGTGGCTTTATCCGTTGTTAAGACAGCGGTGGTTGTGTCCTTGTCGCTGTAATTGGGGAGTAAAAATACATTTAAGTCATTTTTTACTAACATACATGACCTTGGTTCACCTTTCTCCGATGCATGCAGTAGCCTATAACCAGGAGTCCGGAGGCCTCTGATGATGGAGTTTGAGACCCACGGCTCCTGTATCAAGACGATGTCATCCTTGTTCGCGTGCAGTCGGAGTATGAGGTTATTTGCGGCCATGATGGCGTGATGGAGATTAATCTGTACTAATCGCAGCATTGCTACTATTAGTCAGATTAACCTCCACCACTGTATTATCGGCGTTTTCATCGTCTGAGGAGGAATGAAGTAGGTCTTCCTCACTCAGAGTGATGCCTAAGGTGGCGTCTTCAGTCTCCATGTCGGAGTTACTGTCGACTGTAAGTTTTGCCTCCACGTCGGATGGCTTGTTTGGGGCTGTGGAGGTCGATGGTTCCACTTTTGGTATTTCATCGACCTCCATTATTGGTGGTAGTGAAGCGTTTCCTTCCGCTGAAGGGGCTTCTGTTCGGGGCGTGTTAAGTGAATCTTCGTCTTTCTTGTAGGTACGGATCACGATTTCATCGAAACCATACCTAATCACGCCTTTGGTCGCGGCCAGTGGAGCCAGTGATTCCCTATTGATCAACACGAGAGCTGATCTATAGTGACCCACCGTCTCCTTCTCAACCTTTGGGACTTTCCAGTCGTGCGTAGGCAGGTTCGGATTACTTGCTTTGATCAATTTCATGATCATATCCGGGCAGTTGTGTAGAGCCGGGACCATTATGCGTGCTCTTGGCCGGCAAGGAATATCCTCCCTTGTAACAACCTCGAGCTTGGCACCCGGCCAGACTTCTGGCAAGCCATTGACAGCAGCTCTGTACAGATCGAAAGATCTCTGATCACCACAGGCGATGAGTTTGATACGATTTTGGTACCATCCTGCATCGGCTGTGTCTGGGAGAGGTCCCGGATTCTCCTCGATGACAGATAAAAATCTGAAACCGAGGTGAGCCTTGACGCTTGCCCATTGATCATGAGAGATGTTACCATCCACATGACCCCTGTCAATGACCGCTGCTATGATCTTACCTTTTAGCGCGTCGCTGAAGGAAAGATCCTTATTGAAGGCTGTTGTGTTGTTTGAATGCACCTTCTGCCTTTTTGGTTCGGGCTTGTCACCCTCGAAAGACCTATTGCGCTTTGATGTTGAGTCGCTGCAGGTCTGTTTGGTGATATTGCTAAGAAAGCCACTAGCCCACTCGAGTTTTCGCGTTTGCTCCGGGGTTGTTTCCGCCGCCGGTATGGCACCGACTGCGGCTAGAATCCTCTCAGCATTGCGTTGGTCTCGTTTGGCTAGTGACTTCCTGGACTTCTTGCTGGCCGACCCAGAGCTATGTCCGTGTGACACAGTTGTGGGTCCACCATCAGAATTCGTTGCTGCCGATACCAATCGGGGTGTGCCCTCACCTTTTGAGACAATTCCACATGTCGCAGATTTTGTCTCTCCGGATGGGGTGTCCCTTCTTGGGGTCGCTTGCGACGTCCTAGCAGGAGCGGGAGGGGGTGGGGTGTGGAATTACCGCCCTTGGGACAGCCGAGCGTCACAGCTGTTCCACTGACGGGTACTTCCTTCAAGTATAGGTTGCGGCTAGTAGAGGGAGAAGGACTCCCGCTACTAGTGGCAACCACAGGGTTGCCAACACGTTCACACCTCTGAGTAGGCTCGACAGCCTTTCCAGTGGATGTGACCGCATTGGCAGCCATGGCGCGATTTTTGTTATTGTTCTTTAAAATTTTTCTGTTTGATGTTTTGTTTTGTTTCATTTTTGTTCCCACGAGTAAGGCGGAAAGACGGTCAGCCCCGGCAGAGCCGCTTGCCGGGGTAAGGCAGAAATATGACGGACCTTGCCACAGCATCCGAAAGAGCTCGTTAATGGCTGGTTTATCCCCCAGCCTTTCATTCTTCGGCACGGTTTTCGTACAAGTACGCTCACACCACCACTGAAATTAGGAACCTCTAAACTATGATTGAATTGGGTTTCCGAACGTTGCACTATTGAGGAGTTACAACAATTCGGCTACCCAACTCAACCTTAGCTAATCACCATCCTGCCAAAAACGCACAGGACTTCTGTAGTGATCATTGCCCGCCTGGCACCCACTTGGAGGGTTTGAATGAGGATTTTGCCAAGATCAAGATTTTGGTTAGATCAGTATTTATATTTCGACAGACATATAAATGCTGCTCTGACCAGGGCCAGAGGAGCCTTCGCTCTGACGAAACGGCTGTTTTACAGCAGTCGGCTTGAACCCAGAGTGAAGGTAATTTGCTACATGGCCCTCATACGGCCGATGATCGTTTATGGTTGTCCTGTGTGGTTCAACGTTGCCCCTTCCCAGATGGAGAAGTTTCGGGTGTTCGAGCGGCAGTGTTTACGACGCTGTACCGGCTTATATCGAACAGCCGAATCTTCTTACGTGCATTACTATTCCAACGAGGTCCTATACAACGGGGCTCGAATCAACAGAATTGACAATTTCGTGATAAAACTCGTTCGAGGTCACATTGCAAGAGCTATGTCTTCGACCAACAATTTAATTTTCGGGGCGTTCTATCCGAACGACGAGTATTTTGAAAGTGCACGCTTGAGCGGCTTCATTCCACCAGAGGCATTCCTCTTTTTAGATAGATGCGGTCTGATACAGGATAGATTGGCAGTTCCGTTAATCTACCACGTCAGACGACGAACCGTGGATAGGCGACTCCTGTACAATCGGGACGTCATGGCACAAGGCGGAGCAGAGCTCCTTCGGTTCAGTAGGGCTGTGTCCGAAAGGGACCGAACTGATAGGGTGAAGCAGGAGAGCCAGTTTTGGTGGCTTCAATCGGCACTTGATAGTGAGTAGTCGGGATGGGGTTTTAAGCCTTGGCCGGCTTACATACTTGTTTTATAGTTTTAGGGTTTAGTTTTAAGTAGAATAGGCATGGTGGCACAAAAAAAAGCATACAAAAAAATACAAAAAATACAAAAAAGGAAAAATACAAAAAAAAAATACAAAAAAAAAAAAAAAATAAATAAAAAAAAAAGACAAAATATGAAAAACAAAAAACGTTAGATAGTTAGATTTGCTGCTGTGGTTGTTCTAGTTTTAAGTAGTTTATAGGTAGAATAGGTAGTTTTAGTTAGCTTTAAGTTTTATATTAAGGACCTTATTTTAAGTAGTTTTTAAGTAAAAATAAAAAAAGGATATTGACATTAGTTTTTTCTAAATTTTCTAATGAAGACAAAAATAAATAAAATGAATTAAAGTTAAATAGATCTTAGGGCCGAAAGGCATTAGCATTAAGTATTATTGTTTAACTTAGAGTGTCCGTATGGGACCAGTAAGTTAGTTGTAAGTTATTGATAATTAGGCTAGTTTTATGAATTTTTGTCTAGCTTTAAGATAGTCTTAAGAATGAATTAATAAAAATAAATTTGGAAAAAAAAAGTGGCGTCTGCAGACGAATCCAGAGGTCGTGGGTTCGAATCCCGTGCGGAGTCGACAAAAAATATTATTGCTTTTTTTCACAATCGAGAAATTGCTGATTTCATCGATTGGGAAGAGAAGCAAATGGTAAAGGAGAAGAAAGCGGGGGTATCGAAAGATACCTCTGCCGACACATCAGGTGATGTTACGGTGGTGCCAGCAGCGGTATCGAAAACACCAACAGCATCTGGTCAGGCATCATACCAGGGCATAGCGGCAGCAACAGCTAACAAAAAGAGGAAGCTGAAGAAGCATAGCCCTAACAAGGTGGAGAGAGCTAACGCCGCTAAGCGGCGTGATATGCGAAAGGCAATGGAGGGTGGTAAGGTAGGAATTACCACTGAGAGTGAGTTCTCAGACTACGATGAGTCTGAGAAAACGGAATACATTTCCGAAGGTGGAGAGGGGCTCTTCAGGCCCCCAAATATGGATTTAATCATATCCGAGCCAGAGCCAGTCCCGCCGACAACGAAGGCTTTGAAGATAGAGGCGGACCTCCAAGATGAGACAGCACTTGTAAAGGCCCTGCAAGCCAAACAAGCAACCATCAGCCAATACGAGGAAGACCTCAGAAAGCTCAAGGAGGAAATGGAGCCCCTCCTCAGTCAGCTAAAGTTAAAACAAGAGGCGCGCCGACAACAAGAAGCAGCTCAACGGCAACAAAAACAACAGGAGCAAAAACAACTGCAGCAAAACCAACAGCAACAACAACCACAGCAGCAAAAACAACCACAACCCAAGCCCGCTACCAAAAACACAGGAGCGGGGCAAAATAAAAAAACGCCAGCAGCAGTGACAGGCCTAAGTTCTGAGGGCCCATCGACCTCAGCTAAAGCAATGCAGCAGCAACAACAGCAGCAGAAACAGCAGCAGCAACACCAGAAACAACCACAGCCCAAGAAGGAGAAGGTGCCACCAATTAGGACCTACCGGGTTGACCTGCAGGACTTGAAACAGGTATGTAAGTCGGCCACTAAGGGCAAATTTTTAATAAATATTTTAAATGAAAAAGAAAAGCGGTATTCGGTGCAGTGCTTCTCACTGGCCGAATACAACATAGTTAAAGAAGTGCTTGAGGAGGCCACAGCTGAGTTCTTCAGCTTCACGCCTAAAAGCGAAAAATTAAAGACGGTCCTACTGAAGGGCATAAGTTCCTGCACGGAACCGGAGGCGCTCTTAGCTGACCTCCGCCAAAAAGCCATCGACGATCTCGATGTCATCGGGGTCAAGCCTTTGACTACGGTGAAGTCCAGGCGAGGGGGTTACAGGCTGCCAATGTTCCTCGTAACATTATCGCCCCAAAGTAGTTTTGAGAGTCTGAGGGAAATCAAATGCCTCGACTATCAAGCCATACACTGGGAGACATTAAAAAGGCACGACGACATTTTACAATGTACGAAGTGCCAGAGGTTCGGCCATGCCGGAGCCAACTGCAATATGCAGTTGCGCTGCGTCAGGTGCTCCGAAACCCACATCAAGGGAGATTGCAAGCTGGGGAATGAGCGGGTTGAGGATCTGACCCAGCTCAAGTGTGTCCTTTGTGGAAACCAAGGGCACCTGGCTAGCTCTGGGGTTGCCCTAAGGTCCAAAAAATGAAACAAAAACAGGCCAGTCAAAAAGCCGAAGGAAGTCGAACAGTTCGACAGGCTCCTACACAAAAATTCGTGGATCCCAAATTTTTTTACGCCCAAATGGTGTCAGGGAATGGGAACACGAGACAGGCTCCACCAACGGTTGCCCCAAAGGCCCCTGTGCTTAAGGCATCAGAGGTGCAGCCTGACATTGTAGCCTTGTTTTTGAGCATTCAAGGTCAACTAACAGGGCTGCAAAGTAAAATAAAGGAGCAAGGCAAAAGGGTAGATCATCTCTACTCTTTGTTGCCTGGCCTGGCGCAATTTAGACCATAATGGGCGCGCTGCCGGAGACGCGCCTAAAAGTCCTAGCTGTGAATGTAAATTCATTGATTAGGATTGAACGAAGAGCCAATATGTTCCAATTGTTGAAAGACTACAGTCCCGATGTGTTTATGGCTAGCGAAACTAAGCTAAACCACAAACACAAATTGACTCATAAAAATTACAATATCGTAGGAAGAGACCGGCCCGACTCCATTCAAGGGGGCGGTGTCGCTCTCTTAATACGAAAAGGCATTGATTAAAAGGTCATATACAACAATGAATTGCGAAAGTTCAAGACGCTAGAAGTTTGCGTTGTATGCATCTCTCTCACTCAAGGGAAGCGGATGTATATGATTGCGGCTCATGCGGCTGGAGCTCCGCACGTTACTTAGTTTGCTTCAGAACTCGAGATTCTTTTTAGGGAACTTAAACTGAGCTTGGAAAAAAACTATTTCATCTTGGCCGGTGATTTGAACGCAAAACATGAAGATTGGGGAAATCAACATAGTAATCCCAGAGGTAACCATCTTTTTAATTTGATGAATCTTTACAGCGTTGAATATGGCGTCGACCTGCTGGCTACTGAAAAGCCATCGTATCCAAGAAGCGACTCCTTTCTGGATCTTTTGCTCTACGACAAAAGACTGACAGTTACAGACAAAGTGGGTAATCACCCTCGAAACTGCTTACAGACAATCGAGTACGACAGTGATCACTGCGGACTGGCTGCTGTAATGCAGATTCCGAATGAACGCGTGGAGTTGGAGGAATACGTTGCAACGCACTCGTACAATTACAGTAAGATGCGCTGGTCTCGTTTCACCAACGCCTTAGCGAGAGAACTTCGTTCGAGTGACATAGCCCCACCAAACAACAGAAACCTGAGAAATACAGAAATTGACCAACATTTACAACAGATGGACGAAACAATACAACGAACGATGGAACGGACAATACCAAAGTACAAAGAACGGGACCAAATGGACGCTTACAGAAACGCGGCTATTGACGCACTACGTAGGCACCAGAGTGGCTTACTGACAAAACTCAAAAATTTTTACAGACGACTTACAGACCCACACGACTTGGAGGTTAGGACACTGAAGTCGTCAATAAAAAATGTCAATCTGTTGATTAAGGAGAACTACAGGTTATCAATTAACAAGTACTGGGACCGCAAGATCCGGTCAGTTAATTCCAGTGACCCTAGTATGTTCCCTAAAATCAACAAGATATTTAGGAAAAAGAACGACAATGACCTTCCGTGTCTGAAACTCCAAAGAACTGAAGAGAAGAGAGACGTACTCATAACAGCGCAAATAGATCCAGAAGAAGCCATCTTTGACGATGACTTTTATATAATTGAAGATCCGAAGGAAAAAGTGGAGGCGGTGGGAGCTGCTTTCCAGCAAGGGTACAAGGTGAATGTTAGCATTCGCCCCAACCACGACCTGGAAAACAGAGCCCTACTTAATCACTTTTACCTCCGAAATGATATGACGCAATGGCCATCTGAGAACCGCGGTTTCATGCGGTTCGATGACGACTTTTTGGCAAATGCCATAATCGCCGAGCAAACGGGACCCAGTCCCTTGTTAGTGACGAAGGTTGAGCTTCAGCTCATCTTCAACTCAATAAAAAATAAAAAGTCAGCAGGTGTCGATGGTATATCCAACGTTGTACTAAGACATTTACCGATGGAGGCAATTGACATTTACACCACACTCTTCAATAATGCACTGAATAATGCATATTATCCAGTGCATTGGAAGACCGGGTTCAAGGCGGGTCATGACACAATTCATGCTGCGTCTAAACTCGTTTCTGATATCCAATGGAATAAATCAAAACAACAATGTACAGGTGCTGTTCTGGTTGATTTGAAAAAGGCCTTTGACACCGTATGGTTAGAGGGTCTTTACCTAAAACTGAGCAGGCTTGGCATAAGCAAGCCATTGTTGTATATACTTTATGATATGCTTAACGGTAGAAAGTTTGTTGTCAAAAGTGGCAATGTAACTTCTACCACAACATTCTTAATTAAAAATGGTCTTCAACAGGGAGCGGTGAATTCGCCGATTCTCTTCAGCATTTACACCAGCGATCTGATAGGTCTTACAAAGGCAATTGCGTTTGCGTACGCCGACGATCTTATTGCGTACAGAACGGCCCGAAAGGTTGACAAGATTCAGCGATATTGCGACGACTGGAAACTGAAAATAAATGTCCAGAAGTCGGAGACAATTCTGTTCCGGACTCCGTTGGCTGGGGCCACGAGGGATACGTGCAAGAATTGGCGCAAGATGGTCATCGTTGATCTTCACGGGCAGCCATTAGCGAGCAAAAGTGTAGTGAAGTACCTCGGTATCTGGTTAGATCAGTATTTATATTTCGACAGACATATAAATGCTGCTCTGACCAGGGCCAGAGGAGCCTTCGCTCTGACGAAACGGCTGTTTTTTAGCAGTCGGCTTGACCCCAGAGTGAAGGTCATTTGCTACATGGCCCTCATACGGCCGATGATCATTTATGGTTGTCCTGTGTGGTTCAACGTTTGCCCCTTCCCAGATGGAGAAGTTTCGGGTGTTCGAGCGGCAGTGTTTACGACGCTGTACCGGCTTATATCGAACAGCCGAATCTTCTTACGTGCATTACTATTCCAACGGGGTCCTATACAACGGGGCTCGAATAAACAGAATTGACAATTTCGTGATAAAACTCGTTCGAGGTCACATTGCAAGAGCTATGTCTTCGACCAACAATTTAATTTTCGGGGCGTTCTATCCGAACGACGAGTATTTTGAAAGTGCACGCTTGAGCGGCTTCATTCCACCAGAGGCATTCCTCTTTTTAGATAGATGCGGTCTGATACAGGATAGATTGGCAGTTCCGTTAATCTACCACGTCAGACGACGAACCGTGGATAGGCGACTCCTGTACAATCGGGACGTCATGGCACAAGGCGGAGCAGAGCTCCTTCGGTTCAGTAGGGCTGTGTCCGAAAGGGACCGAACTGATAGGGTGAAGCAGGAGAGCCAGTTTTGGTGGCTTCAATCGGCACTTGATAGTGAGTAGTCGGGATGGGGTTTTAAGCCTTGGCCGGCTTACATACTTGTTTTATAGTTTTAGGGTTTAGTTTTAAGTAGAATAGGCATGGTGGCACAAAAAAAAACATACACAAAAAATACAAAAAATACAAAAAAAAATACAAAAAAAAAAAAAGACAAAATATGAAAAACAAAAAACGTTAGATAGTTAGATTTGCTGCTGTGGTTGTTCTAGTTTTAAGTAGTTTATAGGTAGAATAGGTAGTTTTAGTTAGCTTTAAGTTTTATATTAAGGACCTTATTTTAAGTAGTTTTTAAAGTAAAAATAAAAAAGGATATTGACATTAGTTTTTTCTAAATTTTCTAATGAATACAAAAATAAATAAAATGAATTGAAGTTAAATAGATCTTAGGGCCGAAAGGCATTAGCATTAAGTATTATTGTTTAACTTAGAGTGTCCGTATGGGACCAGTAAGTTAGTTGTAAGTTATGGTTAATTAGGCTAGTTTTATGAATTTTTGTCTAGCTTTAAGATAGGTTTAAGATTTAAGTAATAAAAATGAATTTGGAAAAAAAAGTGCGTTTGACTGCCATGCTAGAGGTCTTGGTTCAAACCCTGCCTGTGCCATCTAAAGTTTTTTTTTACGGGTACTGCCTCTTTCCAGGAATTGACAAATCCTCTAAGAGTTATTCTTGTCATAAAAAGTGCTTTCTCAAATTATCCGGTCGGATTCGCTTAAAACTGTAGGTTTCTTCATTCGTGGAACATTACTCGCACACAGGAATGGTTGAGAGTTGTAAGTCACTAGGCCCTAGTTCTCAACGGATTGTTGCGCCACCTAACTTTTTAAGCGTAATATCAGTGCCGCGTTTTTGAGCAAGGACATTGAACGATGACGTCTTCCACAAAACCCCAATTGGAAAGCTATAACTCCGATGTAGTTAAGGACTTTATCTACCTAGCCACCGCTATAAATTCAAACAACGAAACCAGCACTGAAATCACACAGTAACTAACTTGCAAATCGTTGATTCTTTCGACTTAGAAGGCAATTGAGTAGTAAAGCCCTCTCTCGAGCAACTAAAGTCACCTTTATAAGACACTCATCACCCCGGTTCTTATGTATGGCGCTGAGGCTTGAACCTTGTCAAAGCAAAATGAGAACGTCTTAGGATTTTTCTAGAGAAAAACTCTCCGGGTGATTTTTGGTAACGTCTGCATAAATAGAGGATGGAGGAGAAAATATAACGACGAACTCTACGGCCTGTACAGTGAAAATGATCTAGTCAGAAGAATAAAAGTCCAATGTTTTAGAAAGCGAATGGACATCAACGCTCTTGGCCGGTAGGTCTCCGAAACCAATCCGAAGGGAAGGTGCAGTAGATGAAGACCGCGACTCAAGTGGTGCACGCGGGTGGGAGAGAAACTAACCCAACTTGACGTGCGAAACTGGAGATAGTTAACTAGGGATCGAGCTGGCAGGAAACGGATGTTGGTTGGTACCCAGGTTCGTCCCAGACTATAGCGCCACATTATGTAAGTACGAAATAAATGTAAAATTGATTATTCTTCCTTCTGTCAGCCCTAAAATCTGAAACAATTTTAGGATATTGCCAGAACGTATTATTTGTACTTTGGAGTCAGCACATATTTAAAATCGAAAAGCATTAAATTCAAGTAGAAAGCAAAGTAATTATCTTTACCGCGAAGTTTGAAGTAATTCGCTTCAGTATTTTAGGCTTTACTTCAAAATATGTATATATTTATGTTTTAACTTATAAACTTTCGTCTTATAACACCATCCTAAATACCCATATAATCAAGGACATTCTCAAAGAATGTCCGCTAGAAGAATCTAAGCACCCATATCTCAAAGGCAAGTCTACTGAGACTGCCCTGCATGAGGTAGTGCGTACCATTGAGAATGCAATTCATTATATTTACTCTTGCTACCTTCCAAAACGTAGAAAATGCTTTCAGTAATGTCCTTACTGAATCGATTCAAGAACTATTTACGCACTTCGGGGTAGAGGATGGATAATTTCTATGCTAAGTGGTAATCTCTAATCTCTAATTTCTATGCTAAGGTAATCTCTTCCAAAAAAACATTTGATTATGGGAACAGTCCAGGGTGGTGTTCTCTCTCCGGTCTTATGGATCTTAGTTATGAATAAAATCCTCATAAAGTTGAAAAGTTGTATGGGGTAAAGGCGGTAGCTTATGCTGATGATTTGGTTTTAATGGTGTCGGGAAAGCTCGTCACCGTGATAAGCGAAATCACAGAGATGGCTCTGAAGAAAGTTAGCCACGATGGACCACGAGCCTTAGCGCACGAACTGATGCTCTTTACGACTAAAACTAAAATGCCTGCCTTCAACATATCTTTACTGAAGAGTGACGGGTCAAAGATGGAGTGTGGAGTTACATAGGTGGGGAATCTTCTCTGAATCCTTAAAGTTCTCTAAGTCTTCTCAGCCAGTGAAACTTAAACCAAAAAAGAAACACGACTTAATAGACTGACAGCCAGGCGGCTATTATGGCTATCAATTCAGCCACGACATCCTCTATACTGGTCTAGCAATGTCGGGAATAACTGTCCAGCCTTAATATAAACCTCCGTGTCACTCTTATTTGGGTTCGGGGTCATAGGAACTGATGAAAATGAATGGGCTGATGTGTTGGCCTGGCAAGGATCGGCCCTTCATAGCTCACTTGCGGAAGGGATAAATATTCCTTCTGGAGCTATGAAGGGCAAAACGTTTTCAATTTTTCTGACAGAATCCAACCGCAGGCGCAGTTTGAACAGCCTAACGAACTGTACCATATCCAGGAAGATTTGTCCGACCTATAACAAAGACCGTTCACTGCGGAGACCAACATGAATGGGAAACTGTGATTCACTTCCTCTGTAAATGTTCATCTTCGGAAGGGCTTTCCTTATAGATCTTGATGAACTTTCCGAGATGAAAATCTAAGACTTGATTTCCTTTCAAAATGCGACGAAACGGCTCTAGGATCGCTAATTTTGTTAATATACATAAATCCGTCATAATATTATCTTTTTATATTTGTATAGGTCCAACGAGTTTATGGTACCAAAACAGCGCTTTCCAGCGCTAATTGAGTCGCATAGCAAGGGCTGCTTGTGACTGTCATCTCTAACTACCTACGTACCTACCTATAACACCATAGTCTCTTACTCAGTTTTGACATTCTGATTCATTTGTATTCTGGACAGGACTAAATGGGCCATTGCATCACATTAAGTGCACAAATTATTTAGCAACAAAACAACTCCAGAATAAAATGCAATGCTAAAAACACAAAACAAAAGCGCAAGCAGACATCGCGTTGAAATTAATGGGTAGATGCTATAGAATTTTGTCTTGAGCCTATGTATATATTATTGAGTTTTTTCAAAACTAGTTTTACGGCAAGTGATTTGAAAGGGTTTCAAGTTTTAAGTTTTGTTTTCAAAAATTCGATTTAAATACCAATCAATTCAAAATAGTAACACTTTTATTAACATTGAAATCACACACAAATTTAAAACAACATACCAATTAACACTTTAAGTGGTGCATAAATACATATAAGTCAGCATAACTCCTTGGCCTTTTATCCTGCTGATGCTGGTTTGTATAACTCGTATTATTACGTACGAGTATATTCAAATAAAAATATCTCCTGGAATTGTGGCACGGGATCAATTTTGGAACGCCTCGCCTGCGTGTACAGAGTAAGTTCGTTATACTGACGCACAATATGTACTATGATTTAATATTTTTTTCCCAAAACATTTAAATGACATTCACGCTTCCATAATATCCTGTCCTCCTGCCACGCTTTTGCAATGCGTTATATTATATATGAATACAATTTCATTGGATTCCTATTATTTTGTGGGGAAGTGTGTGCACATTTTCTATACCTATGATTATTATGTTTTCGTAGAGTTCTGTCTCTAAGGTTATTGTTGTGTTGAGCGCCCATCCGGTCGCCCTCTATCATGCCATATTATTTTGAAAAAGGTGCACAGAACATGCTTAAATATATGTATATGTACATGTACATACATATAAACTGGAAAACATTCGTTTCATTTTTTGTATGTATATGTATATTTCTTTTTAGAAAATGACAAAGTGAAAAGTGATAAGCGTGACATATTCATTCGGTTGATGATTTTCCATTGATTTGCGAACATTGTTTCTTCAGAACTACAGCTTCTCTATCTGAAGGATTAAATCAAGCAGTTTTATTGAACTGTGGCAACTTGTGACAGGATTAAAATCTTTTGCTCGATTGATCATTGTCCTTAGACCAGTCAGGAACATCCCTATTCAAGTCTTAACGAAATTTCTGTTAAAAATATCATCATAAGGTTACATGATTGAGACACCAATAGATGTGATTTCCAAATTGTTTATGAAATACGTATACCTACATTTGTTTTGATAAGAAATTATATCTGCTAATATTGTTGTTTTTTTTTTTTTTATTAATTTGACAGCGTAAAATTATGTTTTTTTTTAAATTGAATTCTTATACCTATTTTCTACACTTATTTCTTTATTTTTGAAATGCATTTTCTATAGTACTCATAATATTTCAGTAAATTGGTTCAATGACGATAGACAAAGGTTTTTGAATATTTGTTATACGGTTACAAAATGTTTATAATGTAAAAATCTCTTTGATATACCATTTTAGTTTTTATAGATATTTATACCGCAGAAGGCATAATTTATTCATAATTTTGACTTAACGGTTCTTTGTAGAATACAAAAACTTCAATAAAACTGGAACTTTCTAAAATAGACTAGCTTGAACCCCTTTTCAAAACAAAAAACCAACTGTTATTACCTTTTTATAATCAAGTTCAAAAGTTGCGAAGTATTTTTAACTTCCCATAGGAAGTTATTGTAATTGGTCCGATTTGTCGAATTGAAAATGTTAATGTTAACATTTCTCGACGTTTCAGGGTCCTTAGAATCTAAATAAGAGATTTTTAGAGATATGTCTGTGCGTTCTAGAAAGCTTTTTTCGTCGTCCATGTCTCAAGAACCAGTAGAGATATCGACTCCAAATAATTTGGTTATACAGATAATAATGTAGAAAAATGTAGAAAGGACTCTCAAGAAAATTGAGTGGATCGTTTTATAATATAGCGATTTAAGTATCCGTGGTGTTAGTTATTGTGTAGGAATGTCATGCCAGAGGTCTTGTGTTCAATCCCTGTCTGTTCCATCTAAAACTTGGTAAAAATTGATTTTCGACTCAAAAATCTTTTCAAAAAATAAAAAATATTGGCTTCAAACTAATTTTATCTGATAGAAAATATTCTTTTCGACATTGAGTAAATTTTTTATAAAAATCCAACACTCAGTTTTTTCATACAAATTAAAATCCACAAACAATAGTACGTAAAATTGGTAAAAATTGATGTTTGATTCTCGATATCTCGTGAATAAAGGTATTGACTTTAAAATGATTTCATTCTGTTCTAAATTTTGTCGTTAACGTAAGATATTATTCTTAGAAAAATCCAATATGTATTTGTTTAAATAAGAAATACAAATTTTCATTTGCTAATAAAATTCTTAAAAATTGGTTTTCGCCTAAAGATCTCTTTGACAAAAATAGATTTTTAAATCAAACTATTTCATCATATGCAAAATATTTGTGGGTATTTGTAGTTAGTTAGTCTTATAGAAAAATATATAAAATATAAAATAGTCTTATAAAAAAAAAAACACGAAAATCTACAAAAACAACAAAAAATGATAAGAAATGATTTTCAACTGAAGTATAAGTAGAACAAAGAAAGATATTGACTTCAAATTATTTATCTCACACGAAATATTGTTATGAATATTTTGTTAAAGTGTTAGCAAGACAAATCGACAGACGGGATGGAAAGTTACCAGTGTGGGTCGCCTCTTTTTTATAATCAAATTATCAACATAATTGATTGCAATCGCTTTGGTGGTGTTACATTAATTAAACAACATAAACTAAGACGTCGCGACTTGTCATTGTGACAAAATTTGACTTTTAAGTATTTTGTCAATTTAACATAAAGTTGATATATATTAAGTGTTGGTATGGTTGGTATGTTTTATGCAGTGGTCGATTTTACCTTTGGAATATAGCTCGACTATTTTTGATAATCTGTTAGTGTTTTGATTTTAAGTTTAAATTAAGAAACAAACAATGATGCAATATTTCCAAAACAATCCTTCTGTTTTTTTGGCTTGGAAATGCTTTATTTATTATTCATAATATTTTGTTTTGAAATTGTCAAAGACTGGCACAAAGATATGTCAAATAAAGTTGGGAAGAAATTTGACGTGAGGTGTGTCTCACAATTACAATTGTGCATTATAATTGGACCACACTTTATAAAACCTGCTTACGTTGCTACAGTTTTATAGTCGTGCGCCGCCCGCCCGCCGTAAAGAAACCCAATTATGTGAGTGATAATCGGGCAGAGACAATTTTAAACAAATCTGTGTTAGGTATACTAAGAATTGACCTTGAAGCAGTCGTTTGCAAAATTCAAATAATTTTATTTTTAAATAAGGAAATAGAATATCACAAAAACATCTGTAAGATATTATAAATTAGAATGTTGTATGTGCATAAGTTAAGTAGATTACGGGATGTGAATAGCTAATTTGAAAATCCCTTATTCACGACAAACAATCCTTTCAGAGAATTTGGTTTTACGGTTTTAGTTAAAGGTATTTTAAGTTAGATCATATATAAATACATGCTGTAATACATACATATGTATATAACTTTCTGGGAAAATTATTTTAACGAAATGTGATATAGTAAAATCTACAAAAACCTGTCCAAATTACACAATTTTATATAATTTATAATGTAAAATATGTTTAAGAATGCAAAACCTTACAAATGTTTTAATACAATGATTAAGTCTTGAAAAGCAATTCGACACAATTACAAATTTGTTTTATTTTTGTATTAAAAAGAGTCAACTTTAAAATTTTTGATTATGAGTTCTACCTAACTAGGTAAAAGTATGTATTTATATTGCCATATGAGACTCTTTATCATATCTTAAAGTTTCGCAAAAAGAAACATTGATTAATCGCATAGAAAATAAAATTTTATATTCACCTGTTAAACGTTTCTAGGGCCTGATCCCCTTTGATTCAACCAAAACAGGGCCCCTGGTAAGGACATTGTCGTGTAGTGTGTTTAATTTTGTTAGTTTGGTCATTGTACATCAGGTGCCGTTCGTAGTTAGATTTTGTACTTGGTTTTGGTTTATGTTCTTTATACATGACCGTATTTGTTCAATAAAAATTTAGTCGAGGCATTGGCATTTCATCTATTATCCCCCAGAGTATGTCCTTAATTTGTGTTGAAACCGTGATAAAATAAAAATAATTTGCTCATTTAAATCGACTTTCTTGTCCTTGACTAAAGTATTTTTAAGTTAAACAGACTTTTTTTAACGAAAATACTTTAACAACGCCTTTAATTTTTACTTGCCACATAAAGGAACTGTATGGCCATGTTTTCCATTCGTACACAATTTTGAACTCAAGATTTTAATCAAACACAACATTACGATGGTAAAGAAGTCGAAAGAAGTGGGTCCCCCGATTCCGTCCATCTGCCTGTCTGTCCTTGACCCTACAGCACTAACCATTAAGTTAAGGTCTTAAGCATATTTGCGTTAGGCATTTTTTTTTTATTTTAAGATCAAAAATAACAGAGGGCCCCATACAAATTTGCTGGCCAGATATCGAAAATTCGAATTTTCTCAGAAACGAACCAATAGATTTGTATTAAATTTTCTCTTAATATTTTTTTCTTAACTTGGCTTCTTTTAATAGAAAAAGTATATTTTTGTGTTGCAGAAGGGTACCCCACATAGAACCGTTAAATTGGTTTTAATTTTCTCAAATACTCATGAACCGATTTCATTTTTGTATGCACATATTATATAAATAACATTTGATGATGTTATGGATTTTTAAAAAAATATAATTTTTTTTTCTTTCAAAATTCGTTATTTCGGAAACGGGTCAGCTTTTTTTTAACAAAATTTAATATATTCTAAACAACTGCATGCCAAAAATATTCTTAAACCAAAATTTTAAATTTTAATATTTTCAAAAACAATTCTGAAAAATTTAGGTTTTTTTGAGAAATCAAATGACATTTAAATTTTTGAAGACAAACTTATTTCGCAGTTATATTTTGGAATCGTAAATATTAGGTACTATTTTAAACTGACTCTTTGGATACAGGAGCAAGTTCGTGCGATTCAGTCATGCATTTTATTTCTGGATTAACACAAACAAACATGAATGTAGGCAAAGTTTCGATACTAGCCTTTTCATGCTTCCTATAGTATCCGGCAAGGGCCTACAATCGAACATTTAAAACTGGCTCCTAATATTTCTTGAAGAAATGTGTGGGTTAAGAGACTAAAATGAATAAATAAAGTGATACTCAATTGCTGTATCTATAGGATCAACATGGTTGCATATGATATTCAATGAGTTAGACCGTTACAATGAGCTGCGCTAATTTGTATGCCTGCTCAATAACTCTTGAACTCAATATACACTATGAATGTGAATGTACATATGTATGTATGTCCTTTGAGGGAAATACAAATCGAAAATCACCCGCAATAAACGGTCTATAAGGAACCTCAGTGTGTAATCAAACAATAGTATGATGCTGTTCAAAGGAACATCTTGACCATAAAGCAAACGATGATCATCTGCTCCGAGAACACCACCATCATGAGTGTTTTGCGCGCTTTAGGCTCTGTAGAGTTTTTTTATTTTTTGAAATTGTAAAGGAGCATGACTCTAAGGGACATTAATCTTAAATGATCGAAGGATCGAAAGATCGTCCCAGTCGTCTCCATTAGAATCCATTGTGTAACCTACACCCTTATTTGACCCACAAGAACATTATTCACATTTTTCATTCATAGCTCGTATACAGAGGAAAATCAATAAGGCACCAAGAAACGACATTTAAATCTTCAAGATATACAACTATACAACAGTAAGGCAATATCCATACTATGGTGCACCAAAAAAGGTCAAACGGCTGCAAGTCTGAAATGCCCTTTGCCTTTGCTCTGTCATCTCAGGAGTCTAATTCAGTTAAAGATTACTCTTAAGAAAAAGTGTGCTGATGTCCTTCCTTCCTTTTTGATCCTCCAAAGATACATTTATGTTCATTTGATTGCTCGAGAAAAGTAAATCGGTAAAAGAGGAAGAAGAAGAAGAAGGAACAGATGAAAAGTACTGCCCTCTGGTTAGTAAGTTGACCCCTAAGTCTCCTTAAGATCTTGTATGTTCTAGGAGATGTGTGTTTTATTAAGGATACCTAGCTTACACACATAAAATTCGGATTTGTCCATAAAGGTGTCGCATGGACACTTTGGGTCTATTATTTTCCAACTGAAGACACATTTTACTTCAATCAATACATCTGATTCTGAGTACAATAAAGAATACAGCTCACACACTTATTTTTTACCTGACTTATAACCTTAAAAAACTGAACTCGTTCATCCTTTTTGCAAACACGATAATGAAATGCTTTTGTTTCCTTGCTTTTTTCGTGACATCTTATACCTATATAATTGATCAAAAGATGTCCACTTTTGCTATTGATTTTGGTCCTTGCCATCAACATATACATGCAGTATATAGGTTTTTATTTGTTTTTGGATGCTTGTGTATGTAATATACTAATAATAGAATGGGGACATAGTTATTTTCTTAATTTTCATTCTTAAAAATACCTCATAAATATTCCCTGATGGACACCTTGTAGTCGGAAAAAGATTTCTATTTCGGTTGTACACATATCCATAGGCACAGATGACATCAAGGACCTCCAAATGAGTATTAGAGCGACCCATGTGACTTATGTTATGAACATAACATCTGCAATTAAAATATCGTTCTAAATATTTGTTCAGACATCAAATTAACACACAATGATGCAAATGAGGAACTCGCACTTAAAATGTCGTAAGAGGTAGTCGAAGGCGGAATAGGTCTCAAATTTGAGTGATCTATGTAAAACTTTGATGGCAACTCTAAACAGGACAAAAAGACGCGTGGTCGAAGTAAGGTGCTAGTTTCAGGGGAAGACAGATGTTTTTTTTTTTTTTTGAACGCTAGTTTTACGGCAAAACTAGTTTCAATATAAAATTATTCTTACTCCATGAATGTTGGTAGGTACGAGTATGTTATGCATGTATCTAATGCTAATGTATTTTGTGTTGTTTGTTCTTCGTTTAAATCTTAGAAATTATAAGTAATTAATTTATTTATTTAAAAATAAAAAAAAGTTAAACGACCACCGTATGTATATACAACTAAAACGATGCTGGTAAATGTAAAAGGGTCCTGCTAAGTAAAAATAGAGTTCCAACACAAAATACAATATCCTGGATTTTTTATTTCTTATATTAACAAATACATATTGGAAATTCTTAAGAAAATTTAGCACAGAATGAAATCATTTTGAAGTCAATAAATAAATAAAATAAATAAATTAGGTGGCGCAACAGTCCATGAAGGACCAGGGCCTAGTGACTTACAACTCTCAACCATCCCTGTGTGCGAGTAATGTTGTCAGAGATGGAAGGGACCTACAGTTTATATGCCGAATCCGAACGGCTAGTTTGAGAAAGCACATTTCATGACAAGAATTACTCTTGGAGGATTTGTCAATTCCTTGCAAAAGGTACTGCCTTTGCCGTGAATAGAACTTTAGATGGCATAAGCAGGGATTGAACCCAATGAACTCTGGCATGACAGTCCAGCACACTAACCTTTAGCAGTAGGTTCTGTTTTCATAACATATATATGTATGTATATGCTTACATGTGCAAGAAGAATGTATTTCATATCATTAATTTGAATCTAACAATCTGAGGTAACGGAAAACCGCGATCATTTTAAGATAAAATACTTTCCTTTATGCCATGAAGAGTATCAATGAAAAGGAAGTGTGCGGCACACGCTTTTCCTTGATATGCAACTTCATATAATCTTAAAGGATCACTTAAGATTGAATTAAAAAAAAAATACTTGAACCCTAGGAACGCCTTAACCTTCTAAACAAAAATTCTTAGATGTGATCTAGGGTTACCATGTATGACCTTTTTCTATATGCATATAATCTTATTCCTTGCATAGATCCTGAAGAAATCATTTGGGTTAATTTTTTGTTTAAAATCTACATCCTTGTACTTGTACATATACACAAAGAGCTACCTAAGATGAAAATTCTGGCATTTATGAAATATGCAATGCAGAACACTTAACATGTTTCAAGATGCACGTACCAGTAGGACGACGCAACGGCTCCTTGAAATTGAATCAAATTACCATAAGGACTTTGGTGACCCAAAAATAGGATGTGATGATGTTTTCTATGCCCTTCGGAGCAGTTGGGTCAATGTTTTTTGGTATTTTGTTAGAAAATATGTCAAATGGCTCGAGCTTGTCTCGTCTCGTTGGGGGTGACATTTTTTTTGTTTCAAACATTTCGAACTGAAGCGACGTCTGACAATAAGGAAGCCTTTATTTTTTTGTATTTAGAGGCCGGGTGTTTGTTAGAAAATTATAATTTGTATGTTCTTTTCCGCGTACTAATTATAAATTTATGACTAGTGCTAGTGGCGTAATAATTTTGCTGTTTTAGAATCTGTTTAAGGAAAAAGAGTATTGGAAATCATTTATGCCTCTTTTTCTATATTTTTTCTTGTGCTGTTATGTTATATGTATACAAAACGAAAACCTTCATAGATCATAACGGGGATAGTACGATCCTTTTGGCTCCAAGATACAATATCAGTTTTTGGTAGAGGGGCTTAATAAAAGCATTTTTTTTGCTAAGAGAGGATGAGTCTATTTCCCCTTTTTTAGGCGGGAGGGGCAATTTTACAATATTATATGGTTTATTTGTCTCCAAGTTGTAGTTTAGATTTACGAGAATAAACAAATAAATATAAGTTATTTAGTTTTTATTTTAATTTTAATTTTTAATTTTTAATTTTACAACTTAAGTTTTAATTATATTCTAATTCTACGACGCGTTTCCGAGATGTTTCTCCATCATCGGGTGGAATACTTTTGAAAAACCACCCGATGATGGAGAAACATCTCCGAAATGCGTCGTAGAATTAGAATATAATTAAAACTTAAGTTGTTAAATTAAAAATTAAAAATTAAAATTAAAATAAAAACTAAATAACTTATATTTATTTGTTTATTCTCGTAAATCTAAACTACAACTTGGAGACAAATAAACCATATCATGTATATACAGTTTTAAGCCGAATCCGAATTTGATAAAGCACTTTTCAGGACATGAATTACTCTTGGAGAATTTGTCAATTCCTCGCAAGAGCAGTACCTACCCGTGAAAAAACTTTCGATAGCACAGGCAAGGATTGAACCCAAGACCTCTGGCATGACAGTCCACCGTACTAACCATCATGCTACGGGTACTAAATTCATATCATAGGGAATATAATACATCCAATTACTCAATGCATTAAACTGCCATATTCTTCATGAAAAAATTAATTGATTCAGAGTATTTTTCCAGACATATAGAGTAATTACATGAATCATAACTGGCTCAGTCATTGGGCTATTTTGGCAGCCCAAACCAGTAATTTTGTATACCAGCTTTCCCGTTTCCGTTTCCGTTCGTAAATGAAAATTTCATTGTAATAAGGGGTAACGGTATGTAAAAAAGCACGGTGGTGCCCATGTCTGGTGTTTTCCTAGCGTTCCCCTTAAATAGTTTACAACAATGTAGGTAATATGATAAAAAATGTTAGCCACAGCAACGCGTGGCCGGGTCAGCTAGTGTATGTACATAAAAAAGTTTATAGTCACGTATAGCTTGCATAGTAAGATACAATATCTTTTAAAGTTATAAAGCTTATTTTGATTAAAAATAGAAAGAAATTAATAAAGGCAGTACAAACATTTTACTTAATATTGAGTCAAGGGCAGAAAAGCCGATACACTTTTTATAATATGTTAAAAAACGGCCAGAAAAAATTTGCAAATTTTACAAATTTAAACGTAGGCAATAAGAATAATCATGGAAAATATGTTTTTCATTGTTTCGTTATTGTTATGAGTTACATATATTTGCAAAAGTCGTCTGAAATATTTATACTCATCGTTCTCTCATATTACTTTAAAATGCGATCTGGAAATGAGTTCAAACAAAATTTTATATAACTTAGTAATGTTTGGTCCATGATGCGTAGTACTCGGAGTGCTGCTTTAGGTTTTTCAACTATGCCACTTTATGGTCCATTGAAACAAAGCAATATCTATGCTTGCGCAAAATGGACTTTTTTACTTGTTCACTTATCTTGGTTAAACTGCAGCAATGCGTATTCCATTACAATTCTAATCTTTTAGTGCTGTGAATATTAAACTCTATTCTTTAGTACCTGGTCGATCTCCAGATCTTTGCTTTCTCCTCTGTGCTGCAATGTCGTCTAACTCTGAAACGTTGAAACGAACGAGCGTGTGAAAAAAAAGTTACAGACGATAATTTAAGCAAATCGTATATTTGACAACCTTTGCTCACATTATTGGACGTTCCTGACTTTTTAACTTTTCATATAGTATAACTTACGATGCAAACACGAAATTAGGTGATTTAATAAAAGAAGCAACTATTTTATATATCCATCCCCTTTTTATTCTCTATCTTTCTCTAAATAATACAAAAGGGTACACGGTACATATATACAAAAATTGCTTCCAAAATTGTTAGAGCATGGAAACTCTATAAATAAAACGAATCACCTATCAACACTAATAACCACTTCAAAACTCAACACTTTCAAATACTGAATAACAATTTTATTAGGGTCTCGTGACAAGGTACACATAATAAAATACATATATAGAAATACACCTACCGCCCCTCAACTTCTGTTTGCTTTGGAACAAAAAACACTTAACGCTGCCAAACGGATTCCATTATTCATTTCGTTTTTAAAAACTATAAGCAAACTTCTTTGATTGGTTACACACGTTCTTATACATATACATACATACATCTAGGCTAAAAAAATCATATTAAAGGGGTTCACCCCTTCTCAGTTTAAAATTCTTCAAATGTGTTATGTAATTTAAACCTTTCAACACTTCAGCCAATCCCTTATTGTGTTTCTATTTATACAGATCTTTCTTTGCCACATTACGTAATCCTATCAACAACCCTTGTCAACTTATCTAATGAGAAATTAAAAAAAGGGATCCTCCATTCATTTCACGTTACAAAAAAAGAATGTGTAGAAAATAGGATGCAACAAGTCAATTAGGTTAGGGCTATAAGATATCATGCATGTTTACGCAAACCCGTGAGGGGATGAGGAAAAAAAATGAATAACTTATTGGGTGTCAGCTACTTAAAAAAAAACGACCCTCATAAAAAACACACACTACAACCCCTGGTAACATGATTAACCCCACTTGATCCTTTGTACAAACTTGTTGATCTTTTTAGAACCCCTCATTACATTTTTATTTTTTATGTATTTTACCTTAATTTAAACATAAAAAACCATCCCCTAAAAAGTAAAAGAAAATAAAAAAACTTTTGATTTGAAATCAATTACGCGTAATCGCGCCCTTATTGTGCAATATCAATTGCCGAATCATTCTTCCCCCAGAATAACCATTCTATTCACCGTCAACACCAATAAAAATGCTAACGAGGGTATGTTTTTTGCCACATATGACTTGCATTTTGAATTTAGAAGGAATTCGAATAAAAAAATAGCTAATCTGAGGTTGCCAAAAAAAATTGATCGATGCCTCTTCTGATTCCCACAATAAAATGTGTTTTATTCTTTTTTATGTGAGGGTAGTTTTTTGGTGCCGATTCGGGATCAGATAAACAGATTAGATTTCATGGTTCAGGTGGGATGGTCAGAGAACAATGGAAGAAGAATTCGTGTTTAACATGATCTGTGTTTCTGTGATCTATGATGGATATGGAGTTTTTGTAATTTGAGTTTAAAAAACAATTGCAAACAGGTGATGAATTTTGTTTATACATCAAAAAATATTTAACTTATATCCACTATTATGTTGAGGATCATTTCGGGTCCTTCATGAAAAATTGTCATGTGTCGTTTTGAGGTCTTGAGGTGAATTTAAGTTGATTTTTTATATAAGACATTGGAAGTTGGTCGATATTTTGATCGAGGGTTGACTATTGATCTTCGGTTACAGGATGTATGCTGATTGCTTAGCTTCATTTAGAATGTATTTATTGTTTTGTAAAAAGTGGGTGTATTTAACTGTGTACCGCTACTTTATCCCGAAAATTGATCTTAAAATTTGTATGAATATTATTATTATTATAAGCTTTTATTGCCTCAGTTTGATGATTACATTTATTTATTTACAATATTAACCAAATGTTTTAAAGCGTTAAAAGAAAAAGTATTGGTTGTTAAAATTTAAAAATTAAAAAAGACTTACAATACAAAACCTATGCAATTATAAATTTAAAATTTGAATATTGAATTTAAAAAAAAAAACATTGTTAGGTAAAATTTGAAAAGTTAATAATTTTAGTTATTGACATAAGCCTCCCCCAAGGCTATCCATGTGTCTTTATTTTTGGCTTCGTTGTACCAATTTGTGCTTATTTGTGATAGAACGTCACTCCATCTTTTATTGGGTGGTCCTGCTTTTCTATTGTTCTCTGGTCTCCATTTCGTTGACATTTTTGTCCATCTTTGGTCCTGAAGTCTAGATACATGTCCTGCCCAGCTCCATTTCAGCCTTCTTGTTCTACTTACGACGTCAATTATTCCGGTTCTATTGCGAATATCTTCATTTCGTACCCTTTGACTTGGTCGTATGTTCAATGTTTTCATTTCCATTTTGGTCTGACATATCCTTAGCTGGTCAAATGTTTTTGCAGTAAAGGTCATTGTTTGTAGTGTGTAAGTAAGGATCGGTAGAATAGCAGAGTCGAAGATATATTTCATTGTGTCTGCACTTTGGTCCAATTTCAAAATATGTTTAAGGCTCCAGAATTGTTTCCAGCTATTTATGATGCGTCTATTAATTTCTTTATTTTCTTGGTCCTTAAATAATTTTAGCTGTCCCAAATATATGTAATCTGCTACGTACTCAATTTTTTCTTCGTTTAACGTTATCTTCTTTCGTGTAATTTGTCATGACTTTAGTTTTCGATTTGTTTATTTGAAGTCCATAAATTTTACGCACGGTTGTTAGTTCCGTCAACATGCCTTGAATGTGTGTAGCTTTTGTAGAAATAAGAACTTTATCGTCTGCAATTCTTATATTTTTAAGAACTTGTCCACATATTTTTATTCTATATTTTGTCTTCCAGTTAGTTTTTTGGCAAATGTCTTCCAGAACTGGACTAAATATAGGTTTTGAAAGCGGATTTTCTTATCTAACTCCTCTTTTATTAAATTTGCCTACTATATTCTCTGTGTGTATTCGTGTTGTGTTATTTTTATATATAATTTTAGTCGTCTCTACTATATTTGGGTTTATGGGAGGACCATATCATTTCCTCTTCAACGGAGTCAAAAGCTTTACTAAAGTCAATAAATAGAAAATAAACTGGTCGTCTAAATTCATTGCAAAGGATTGCTTTTTTTAAGGATAAGATTAATTAGAACTTTGATTTATTGTGAATTTGCTGGTGATATCCGTTCAGAAAGTTTTTTCTTCATTTTAGATGGAAAAGGCAGTGGAGCCCACAAAAATTAAATAATTTGTGCCTTTGTAATGTATGTACATATATTTTTAATATTCTTTTTGCTCAGATTTTTAATTGTTAGGCTGATTCTAGTTCTCAAAAATTTTCAAAGCCTGATTGTAGTTGAAATACAAATAGGTACGGACAAATACAGTCTAAGTTAATTCAAGAAAAAGTCTAAGTTAATTCAAGAAAAGGTATGAAAGAAGACATTTTGTATCACTAGACAAAAACCAAAATATGTAATATAATTTTTAAAAATTATAAAGATATTTCTGTTTATTTCTATTTTTAACCACATAATGTTAGCATTGTTTTAAAAGAAAATCAAACATATTTTTTCACTCTACTCTTTAAAATCTTTACATGGCGCAATTCACCAAATTTATAAATTAAAAATTCTGAAACATTCACATTTCAATCACATTATGTATTTAAACATTTTTTTTTATTAATTCTTTGTTAATTTTCAATGTGATTGTTTGTTGATTTATTAACTTATCATAGGAAGTTATTATAATCGGTCCGATTTGTCAAATTGAAAATTTTGACATTTTTCGTTTGGGAAGCTTTTTTCGTCGCCTATATCTCAAGAACCAGTGGAGACATCGACTTTAAATACATTTTGTTATACAGGTAATACATAATTCAGCAAGATGCAAAAATTACTCTCAAAAAAATTGAGTGGGCTGTTTTCTTACCATAGCAATTTAGTTAAACCAAAATATCTCACGAACCAGTAATGCTAGCGACTTGAATTAAATTTTATATTATACATATATTATGACGTGATACCAAACTTGATTGAAATTGACAGTTTTTTTTACAAAAAAAGCATTACTAAAATTAATTGATGATGTCTCGTGAATAAATGAAGGTATTGACTTCAAAATGATTTCATTCTGTGCTAAATTTTCTTAAAAAATCTAATCTGTAGTTGTTTACATAAGAAATTAAAACTTTCAACAAATGCTACTAAAGTTGAAAGAAATTGGTTTCCGGGTAAAAATCTCGTTTACAAAATAAGATTTTGAAAAAAAAAACAGTTTCATCATATGCAAAATATTGTTGTTAATATTTAGTTAATTTTTAGAAAAATTCAACTGACAACGTTAAAAAAAAAAACACGAAAACCTACAAAAACAACAAAAAAATGATAAGAAATGGTTTTCGACTCAAGTATTAAGTGAAGAAAAAAAAATATTGAATTCAAATTATTTATCTCACATAAAACATTGTTATGAATATTTTGTTAAAGTTTTAAGTAAGACAAATTGACAGAAGGGATGGGAAGTTATCAGTGTGGGTCGCATCCCAGCCTCTTTTTTATTTATATTTTTGTAATTTCTTAAACGATTTACAGGTACAGGTATATTTTTAACTTGTTTATCTTTGATTATTTTCTTATTAACTTAATCATTTGGCTAGAATTTTTTTTATAATAACATCAAAATTACAAGAAATTGCTATGTCTTAGAGTATTTTTATTAAAACTAAAAGGGTAAAAATAACTTAGTACATTTAATTTTGCTCATTTTCTGTTGCATTTGTGTCTTTGGTTTATTTCATTTGAAGTTGTTTTTTCGTTACTTCTTTCAAATGTTGATAAACAATAGGATCATTTTAAAGTAGATTTTTTAAAGTAGTAGAATATTGTTTGATTTCAACTAGTTTTGTTTGGATCATTTCTTTTCTTTTTTTCATAAGTTGGACAGATTGTATGAAAAATAAAAAGTTAGAAACACAAATGTATAACAAAGAAATTACTACAATTTAAGAAAATATTTTTTTTCTAGTCCTATATTTATAGACTATATTACATTCAGTGTTGTTTTCCGTATAAGAGTGTGTAGACAAACCATAGTATTTTCATTTTTGAAAAGAATTGAATTCTATGACGATCGATTATCCAAAAATTGTAAACTCAAAATTTTTTGTCGAAAGATCTGTCAAAAACCATTTAATCGCTTAGAATTTATAGTTTTTGTATCCATTTAACAATTTACTGCGGTTGCACGCCGATACGTCATTTTAAATTACTGAGCATTTACACAACAAATCATAAGCGCCAGCCATATGATGTCAAATTCAAAAGTCTGAAGTGAATTTTTCAAATAGAAAACCCAAGCATTTACGCGGGTTTTCATCATAAAATTCGAAGACCTGCAGCATCTTAATGTGCGTGACGGATAAACTGACCCTCATTTTTAAATTTTTTTTTAAATTTAAAACACAGGGAGAGAAAGTTCGATGAAAATTCCAAGTAAATGTCTAAATTTTGCTTTGAACCCTTACGAAAAATAAAAAAAAATCACCCCTTAGTAAATTAAAATAATTAAAATGGTTACGATGTTCAAATAAGTACTACCATAGGTATATTTTAGAAAATTACCATCCCAACGCAGTTTGATTATAATTTATCCCAACATGAAATACAATCATGATGAAAGTTAGTTCTTGCACACTACACAGTGGGGTTATTTGAGTATCAAAACTGACATTTTTCCAATTCTTATACATTTTTTTAATAAAAACAAATTAATTGCCTTTGCGTAGGTATTTATGCACATAATTAATGCTATTTATTTCTCAAATCACAGAACGTTTCAAAATTATCAATTTTTATATACTTTGTTTAAACATTTTTTTCTGTAGCTAACGTTTTTTGTCAAGAACCACACCCTCAGCAGCGTTAGACACTCTCCTCCATCTGACACCCCTCGACATATTCAGCAAACAAGTGGCAGCGAGTACAGCTATAAGACTCAACGCCTTATCTCAATGGACCAACAACAAGCAAAAATCAATACAAAAGAATTAAATTTTCAAAAAATTACTATTTTTATTCAAGTTTGTAACAAATGAGTGTATTACAGAGTTCTTAGTAAATAACATATGACAGTTAAACTTACAAATGAGGTAGTTAGGGAGGATAGTTTACAATTTTCTAACAATAATATTTATTATTTTGAATTATAAATACTTTTAATTTCAATTCAATTTAGCACTAATCGGTGCACAATATTTTTGGTTAATCCGTGAACATGCAATATATAGCTGCCCATGAGAAAAATATGAATTTTCCAAATCTAAACCACAAATGGACAATGTTTGGCCTTGAGACTTATTTATAGACATGGCAAAAGCTAAACGAATTTTAAACTGCAACCTTCTGAAGGGTATGGTACAATCTGATGGTATCATTGGAATAAGTGGCAATGGCAACAGACGTTGTCCAAATTGAACTTAATCGGTTAAGTAGTTTAGGAGTTCATCTGGGACAAACAATGTGACACGCAATTTATATATATTAAAAAGAAGATTGTTATTTGCAGAAAAATCTTGTTTTTTAGGTTGAAACTGGAAAAATTAGTACCACAGATATACTAAAACAAAAATAGTATTTCCAAATCTATACAAATAAATAGATATGTAAATAAAACGGTATTGATTCCCCTCGGTCCCCCGAAATCAAGCATTATCAGATGGCTTGAGGTCGATCTGAAATGTACTGGGCTGTTGTCATTGTCATGTGTTTTTCTTTTGTTTATTCTTTCTTCATCTTGCATCAATGTTTATGTCGTATCACCTGAAAGCCTCAGTTACAAAATTGCATCAGGGTCTCTAATTCGAACATTTATGAGCTCGTCGTAGCATAAAATGTGATTTCAAAATTTTTATATTGTTAGATATCCCAAACATTTATTAATGTGTAAATACTCCACTGTACAAGTTTCTCAATTAAAAGCCACCCTCACTTTCATTTGCAAAAATAATATGTATCTTAGAAACAAACAGCAAAAGGGATGCTTTCTACTTTCTACTTGTTGTTGTTGAAGTTATAAGTTATCCATCCATAATACCATATCGTTAGCAGCACATTAGAGTCGTGGTGGGATTCAATTAAAATCTTTTCACATGGAGAGAGTTAAGAGAGCTCTCGAACAAATGGAGTAGTCCTTTACAAAAGCCAAAAATATATTCAAAAATTTCCATTAAAACTCCATTTTTCTTTTAGTTTTTCTGTAGTTTGTTTTTTGTTTAATGTTTTGCAAGTTGCAACCCTATATTTTAAGCAAATAAACAGAAAGATGGTCCCTTTTTTGGGATGAAATATGTGAATTTTTTTATATCGAGGGAGAATATTATGTTGCAGTTGTTGGAAAAAAGTGTCCACCATTATTATTTATTTAACAATAATGTTCTGTACACATTCATATCCTTTTGGCGAAACAGATGCACATCCGTTTGAATTTCAGCAGTTTCAATCAATGAAACGATATGTATTTGAATTGCATGCAAAAAAATAATACCAACGCGCACTCTTGAATGAAAATAGAAAGGAGTAATCAACAATAGGGATAAAAGGAATCGCACTTCTGCTTAAAATGAAATGTGACAGGACATATGCATTTTTCCATTTAAATTACCCTTTAAAATTCAATTTTCAGTAAGATTGTTACTTTTTAAATGTTGGATGTTGCTTTTCGTATCTTTTCAATTGTAGGTATCTTTCATATGTGAAAGGGATGTGTGATAGCACCTGCTTAATGGCTTTATTCAGGAATAGAGATTACATTTGTTATTATTTCGAATTTATAGAATTTGGTGAGAAAATGGAATAAAAAGCATAAGCAAATGTTTCCCTTTGCCTTATGATGCATATTAAAATTATTTATACATACTAACTGGAGATTGTCGGAGACAAATTTATAAAACATATTTGTATTTATAAAATGTTTTTAAATAGCTACTGAAAGTAAAATTGCACTGAATTTCTAAAATATAAAACACAAATAATTCGAAGGACATACAAAAGCGAAAAAGTTTCATATTAAGTAACTGATGAAAACCGTATGACAATTTGTTTAGTCCGATGAGAACTAGGGCCTAGTGACTTACAACTCTCAACCATTCCTGTGTGCGAGTAATCCTGTCAGGGATGGAAGGGACCTTCAGCTTAAAGCCGACTCCGAACGGCTAATTTGAGAAAGCATGTTTCATGAAAATAATTACTCTTGGAGGATTTGTCAATTCTTCGCAAAAAGCAGTACCCGTGAAAAAATCTTTAGATGGCACAGGCTGGGTTTGAACCCAAGACCTCTGGCTTGATAGTCCAACGCACTTACAATAATGCCAGGGGTACTACAAAAAAAATAAATGGAAGAGTCTAAAATTAACATTTTTCTTTAGTTCATTGATTAAATGGTAAAAATTGCATTAAAGACAAGAAAATACAGTTTTAACTTGTTTTAAAAAATGTCAGCATCAACAAGCCTCCTTATATCATTTGGTAAGGAGTTCAATAGGCGTATGGCGTTGAAAAAGAATTGGCGTTCTGATGTTAGGCAGGTATGTCGCGGGATGATAAGTTTATTTATTCTGTTAGAATTTGGAAATTGAAGTCGAGAAAACAGGTACTGTGGTCGATGTGTCTGTTTGATTCTGAAGAAAAAAAGGAGTGAGGCCATAAATATATCTTATAGTGCTATTATAGGCGACTGTAAATTTTCTTTTGCTCTCCGAATCGCAGTTACAATACAATTCACAACCCAACAGAAGAATAGGAATAATCATAGCTTTGGCCAAAATTATTCCAGTTCTTATAGGAGTAAAGTATTGGAATTGCTGAAGGTCTTTGTAGGATTTAAAAACAGCCCATTTCTTTGGAACCAAATATAGACGCTTCGAAGATCCTGATTAATATTATGGACACAGTTTTCAATAAGACCAAGTCGACTACTCAAATACAATTGGACATCATCAGCGTACATATGTAAAAGTGTGTAGTTAAGCATGGATGTCAATTCATTAATGTGCAGTAAAAATGGAATTGGGCCCAAAATCGATCCTTGAGAATAGATACCTACAGCCTGCCTTCGATCACTTAAATATGATCGTATCAGATTTGCTGTAGAAATTGAGATGTTAAATTGTTGTATTAGCTTGCGAATGAGAATTGAGTGGTTGATTGTGTCGAAGGCTTTTGAGAAATCCAGCAAAACTATGAAACTTACTTCGTCATTAACTGCTTGCCTTATATCTTCCGTCACATTTATGAGGGCTGTAATACAGCTATTTTGTGAACAAAAAACAGATTGAAGAGGTGTAAGCATATTTGATCTGTTAAGAAAAGAGTTTATTTGCTTATGCATAATTATTTCAAATACCTTAGAGAGAAAAAACAGTATGGATATTGGACGAAAATCCTTACCACTAACATTTTTTGAAACTGGCATAATTTTGGCCTGCTTCCAAACCTTTGGAAAAACGCCAGTTGTAAGTACAGAGTGGAAAATAAATGTTATGTAAGTCAAAATAATTGGCAGTATGGCTTTAACAAAAATAGTATGTATGTAATCAACTCCGAACGCATTAGATTTAACCAATATCAAACTTTCAACCACGCATCAGTACAATCAATTGCAGCTAATTCAAACTCAATTTCAGAGGGAGAAGAATGATTTACTCCTTGGTTTAGTAATCCATAAGGATTATGTGGCGACGATGCAATCGGATATGTTAAAAATTCCGTATTCAGCTCATCAATATTGATGTTATGACACTTAGACATTTTTTGCCTACCAATACCAACGTCACCAAGATTGCTCCAGAGTTTTCGACCATTCATATTTAAATTTTGGCGGTTTTTAAAAATGGTTGTGACAACATTTCAGGCGTAAGCCAAGGACGTGATTGGTGTGTTATATATTTTTGTTTAAGGGAAACATGTGAGTTAAAAAGATTTGAAGAAATTCTATTTGTTCGTTAGGTGATGACATACAAAAAATTCAATACAAGCATCTTGTTCAAGAGCAATAATTTTTATGTTGCAAGTATGAAAAATAAGATCATGTTGGGAGAAAGCAGGTTCATTAATTTGGTCAAAAAATAAGACATCATTCTTATCACTAACAAAAACATCATCTAGCAGTGAACTCGAAGTGTTAGTAAAATGGATAGGCACATTTAAATTCACAGCCGAGAGATTAAAAGATCTCATAGTATCAATAACATGACAAGAATTACTCTTGGAGGATTTGTCAATTCCTCGCAAGAGGCAGTACCCGTGGAAAAAGTTAGGTGGCACAGGCAGGGATTGAACCCAAGACCTTGCATGACAGTCCAACGCACTTTTTTTTTTTCAAATTCATTTTTATTAATTCATTCTTAAATCTATCTTAAAGCTAGACAAAAATTCATAAAACTAGCCTAATTAACCATAACTTACAACTAACTTACTGGTCCCATACGGACACTCTAAGTTAAACAATAATACTTAATGCTAATGCCTTTCGGCCCTAAGATCTATTTAACTTCAATTCCATTTTATTTATTTTTTTATTCATTAGAAAATTTCAAAAAAAACTAATATCAATATCCTTTTTTTATTTTTACTTAAAAACTACTTAAAATAAGGTCCTTAATATAAAACTTAAAGCTAACTAAAACTACCTATTCTACCTATAAACTACTTAAAACAAGAATAACCACAGCAGCAAATCTAACTATCTAACGTTTTTTGTTTTTCATATTTTGTCTTTTTTTTATTTATTTTTTTTTTTTGATTATTCCATGTTTTTTTTTTATTTTTTTTTTTGTATTTTTTGTATTTTTCCTTTTTTGTATTTTTTGTATTTTTTTTGTATGTTTTTTTTTGTGCCACCATGCCTATTCTACTTAAAACTAAACCCTAAAACTATAAAACAAGTATGTAAGCCGGCCAAGGCTTAAAACCCCATCCCGACTACTCACTATCAAGTGCCGATTGAAGCCACCAAAACTGGCTCTCCTGCTTCACCCTATCAGTTCGGTCCCTTTCGGACACAGCCTTACTGAACCGAAGGAGCTCTGCTCCGCCTTGTGCCATGACGTCCCGATTGTACAGGAGTCGCCTATCCACGGTTCGTCGTCTGACGTGGTAGATTAACGGAACTGCCAATCTATCCTGTATCAGACCGCATCTATCTAAAAAGAGGAATGCCTCTGGTGGAATGAAGCCGCTCAAGCGTGCACTTTCAAAATACTCGTCGTTCGGATAGAACGCCCCGAAAATTAAATTGTTGGTCGAAGACATAGCTCTTGCAATGTGACCTCGAACGAGTTTTATCACGAAATTGTCAATTCTGTTGATTCGAGCCCCGTTGTATAGGACCTCGTTGGAATAGTAATGCACGTAAGAAGATTCGGCTGTTCGATATAAGCCGGTACAGCGTCGTAAACACTGCCGCTCGAACACCCGAAACTTCTCCATCTGGGAAGGGGCAACGTTGAACCACACAACCATAAACGATTTCGGCCGTATGAGGGCCATGTAGCAAATGACCTTCACTCTGGGGTCAAGCCGACTGCTGTAAAACAGCCGTTTCGTCAGAGCGAAGGCTCCTCTGGCCCTGGTCAGAATTCGAATTCACCGCTCCCTGTTGAAGACCATT
Source organism: Eupeodes latifasciatus (assembly GCA_920104205.1). Lineage (NCBI taxonomy): Eukaryota > Metazoa > Arthropoda > Insecta > Diptera > Syrphidae > Eupeodes > Eupeodes latifasciatus. The sequence goes on along the minus strand of OV049924.1, from coordinate 168,785,248 downwards.
TTTAATTAAGAATGTTGTGGTAGAAGTTACATTGCCACTTTTGACAACAAACTTTCTACCGTTAAGCATATCATAAAGTATATACAACAATGGCTTGCTTATGCCAAGCCTGCTCAGTTTTAGGTAAAGACCCTCTAACCATACGGTGTCAAAGGCCTTTTCCAAATCAACCAGAACAGCACCTGTACATTGTTGTTTTGATTTATTCCATTGGATATCAGAAACGAGTTTAGACGCAGCATGAATTGTGTCATGACCCGCCTTGAACCCGAACTGTTTATCCGGAATTATTTTGTTGTCCGCAGCCCACTTCATCAGAGCCCTATTGATGATCTTTTCGAAAACTTTGCTGATGCTCGGAAGAAGACTTATCGACCGAAGATTTGACGGGTTGGAGTTGTCCTTTCCCTTTTTCGGGAGAGGATGAACCACAGCGGGCTTCCAATGCACTGGATAATATGCATTATTCAGTGCATTATTGAAGAGTGTGGTGTAAATGTCAATTGCCTCCATCGGTAAATGTCTTAGTACAACGTTGGATATACCATCGACACCTGCTGACTTTTTATTTTTTATTGAGTTGAAGATGAGCTGAAGCTCAACCTTCGTCACTAACAAGGGACTTGGTGCCGTTTGCTCGGCGATTATGGCATTTGTCAGGGAATCGTCATCGAACCGCATAAAACCGCGGTTCTCAGATCGCCAATGTGTTATATCATTTCGAAGGTAAAAGTGATTAAGTAGGGCTCTGTTTTCCAGATCGTGGTTGGGGCGAATGCTAACATTCACCTTGTACACTTGCTGGAAAGCAGCTCCCACCGCCTCCACTTTTTCCTTCGGATCTTCAATTATATAAAAGTCATCGTCAAAGATGGCTTCTTCTGGATCTATTTGCGCTGTCATGAGTACGTCTCGGTTCTCTTCAGTTCTTTGGACATGGAAGGTCATTGTCGTTCTTTTTCCTAAATATCTTGTTGATTTTAGGGAACATACCAGGGTCACTGGAATTAACTGACCGGATCTTGCGGTCCCAGTACCGGTTAATTGATAACCTGTAGTTCTCCTTAATCAACAGATTGACATTTTTTATTGACGACTTCAGTGTCCTAACCTCCAAGTCGTGTGACAGTCCAACGCACTAACCATCACGCTACGGGTACTTCGATTCTCATATTCTCGTGAATAAATGAAGGTATTGACTTTTAAATGATTTCATTCTGTGGTAAATTTTCTTAGAAAAATCCAATTTTTATTTTTTTATATAAGAAATGAAAATTTAAGAAATAGATACTACTAAAATTGGTAAAAATTGGTTTTCGACTAAAAATCTCGTTAACAAAAATAGATTTTGAAATCAAACTATTTCATCATAAATGCAAAACACTGTTTGTAATTTTTAATTAATTTCTTAGAAAAATTCAACTGATAACTTTTTTAAGAAAACACGAAAACTTATAAAAACAACAAAAGAATGATAAGAAATGGTTTTCTACTCAAGTATTAAGAAAACAAATCAAAATATTGACTTCAAATTATTTATCTCGCACAAAATATTTGTATGAATATAGTTTTGAGCAAGACAAATCGACAGACGGAATGGGTAGTTATCAGTGTGGGTCGCATCTCATCTTTCTATTTTTAGATTTTTTTTTTATTAAAAGTTTCGATAAAGAAAAAATTCACTAGAACTTTACTTAAAAGAGTACATGTCCGATAAAACCCTCACGATTGGCAACGCTATATAATAGTTTATTCGGAATGCTATTCCCTTATTTAGGGGCCGGTTATAGCTATCAGTAAAATCCATCAGTAAAATTTGAAACAGAAGGAATCTGAAATGTTTTACTGATGAGCGTTTATAGCAATCAGTAAATTTACGTCATTAAATTAAATGTCACTTTGAGGCTTCGCGCCTCAGACAATTTTTTGTACTGCTGCTTTCATCAATAAAATTTTTAATGATGTGATCGGAACAGTAAAAAATTGGAACACCAACAGTAAAACGAAATGGATTTTTTTTTGGCTTTTGGCAGCCAGCTGTTCAGTAAAATGAAATTTTATCATTAAAAAAATTAAAATTGATTTATAAATTAAATAAAACTTTAAATGCATTGTTTCTTTTTGAAAAAAATACTTGAATATAGGATTCATCTTATTGCATCAATCTTTTGCTAGAAATAAATCTGTAACATGTTCAAAAACAAAACTAAGAACAAAAATTTTACTGATGGATTTTACTGATATGTAACTATAACCGGCTCCTTAGATACATATTATGTACATAAAGGGGATGTGTTGTGAAACAAATCGCAAAAAACATCTGTCCTTGATTTAGGACTGGACACATATTTTCACTTTCCTAGCGCCCTCGCTTCGCAGTCCACCACACTATTTCTATATATATACTGTCCTGTTCTGGAAACAATACTAATACTGTGGCTGTCATCCACATGAAAATAGGCACATGTATTTGGTATACTATCTATGAATACTTTTATGATGCGTGATCAGGGGTCAGATACTTTTTTTACTTCACGATTTTTTCATATTGATGTCCATTGAAAAATCGAAGCCGGTTTTATTTAAAAGGATAAATACTCGTAAAACTGATGCGTATGAACAGTTGCTTGTGTAAAAGATCCCTTTAGTTTTCTATTTGAGTGTATCTTGTGGATATTTTTCAGATTTCAAGGGAAGCTGTTTAGTGGCGGAGTAGATCTTGTTCTTCGCTGAAAAAGGACTAAAATGTTGTGTCTATTCGATCGGACACTGGAAGCACCTACATACATATACCTACATATATGTATGTGTATATATTTTTAGACAGTGATTTATATGAAATAATTGGCATGTGCCTGATGTAGGTGAAGGTTGAGTTGATAGAAATAAAAAATAGAAACAAAAAAGATCATGGAGAACAAATGGCGATTGTGGATTGTTTTTGGTAGATTAATGTTTGTTATTTTTGATAACAACAAGAACTATTGAAGACCAAATTCTTAGAAACGATTATGACTTGTGGTGTTAATTTAATGAAGCACACTAACCTTCAATAAGTACATAGTTTCGCGCGCAGTGTAAGTACATTTATTTAGGTTCTTTTCAACGTTGCGTAAGTCCAAATTTAAAACTCGAAGGAACCTAAAGACGCGTTTCTAAAAAAAATAAAATAACCCCAATGTTACATTATTATACCTCTGGGAATAATTTTTGGTATATAATATTTTATATTTCATATTTTATATAATATAACATAAATATAAGCTTTTGGTTTAACATTGAATGTTGCATTAATAACTTAAAAAATAACTTTTTGGTGTTAAGAGGCATTGTATATATTTGCTAATTTATCTTACACATTTTCTTGGACGAACAAAATCTTTTCCCAGACGTCTTATTCAAAAGATTGGTTTCCTTAAGTCAGTGATGATTGTATAAAGGGTGGGTAAATTTTAAGGGTCGATGTTGATTTTGAATAAAACACAAATTATTTAGGAAACTATTGTCATTTCTTTTTATTATTATAATTTTGGTATGGTTCAATTATGTATGGAACAAAATATCGGCAAAGTCAAATCACATGATCTTGGTGGTCAATTTACATCGCCACTACGTAAGATAACACGGCTTTTGAATTTGTTGCTCAAAAGAGCCTTTATTTCGTTAGCTGTGTGGCCATCCTGTTGAAACCACATATCGCCCACATCCATATCTTCCAATTCGGGGAACACAAAGTTCGTTCTCATCTCACGATAGTTAACACCATTCACAGTAACTGCCTTACCGACCCCATTTTGAAAAAACTACGGCCAAATGATGCCGCCAGCCCATAAACCACAAAAAAACAGTATCTCTTTGTGGGTGCATTGGTTTTTCGACAACCACTCTTGGATTATCATTCGACCAAATCTAATCTTAATAAGCAATTCTGCTTATTGACGAAACCACTGATGTGAAAATATGTCTCATCACTGGACATTTCTTGCCACCATACTGCCCATTGTCGACGCTTGAAATTGTCAAGGTTCTTTAGTTCTTACGTCAATTGCACCTTGTAAGAGTTTAAATGCAACAAGTATTTATGAGAGGTGCTCTTGTTGGGCGCGACGATGAGTTGAGTTGGACGGCTCTTCAGCCACACTATCGCGAACAACACCAATATTTTCTGCAGTACACGTAACGCATTGCTCAATTGTATACCTTTACATGTTTCAAATTGAGTTAGTCTGAAATTGAAAAATATCAAATGAAATGCAGACAAAACTTGACGTTTAAGTGTGGTTCGCATTCAACATCGGCCTTTAAAATTTAAGCACCTTTATAATAAAATTATAGTATTAGAACCTTATTCATGTTAAAACTCATTTAGGGTATACTTTATTTTTGTTTTAAATAACAGGATTAACTGCTACAAATGAGTTACACAGTAAACTTAAATTTCGGGTAAAATAATGAACCAAAAAAACAGTTTAATTTTCAGTGGCACAAAAATACCTGTATAATTCGTAATGGGATTCAGGCCAAAATCAACCAAAGCAAATAATAGATATCATTACATGTAAAATTAAGCAAGACCTGATCAGACTATTTTTTGTACCAAGTGCATTGTCTATCCGATGGAAAGCGGCAAAATGCTCTCGGTAAAAATCGGTTGAAAGATCGACAAATGATTTTTATAGTTTAGTTTCTGTTTCACTCTAGAAGAAGTTTATAGTTATAATACTCTGCCATACATAGCTTTCAGGCCACCAGCTCTCGAAGCTTAATTCTTCTTAATCTCTGAACAATGTGTGTACATTTTGGAGTTGGTTTGGCTTCGCATCCGCTGGTAAACATTTCAATTTGGAGGTTACTACGTATTTCGCTTTTATTTGTACAGCCCAATAGATGTATGACATATGCCTACACGGATTTTAGTACTTGCTTTTATAACATTAGTTTGTTCTGCATAAATAGTTCATAGTTTTTGTTCTAGTAACATAATGTTCTTTGTATTACAAACGTAACTATTCCTTTTTCTTTTTAAAGTGATCTCTCCCTTCAAGCTTTGCATTCAAAGTCATTCCAAGTTTTTTTGGCACTATTGGAGTAATGTCCTCCTGTAATGTCTATAGAAATTGGAACATTATTTATGTTTTGTTTCTAAAATGTACATATATACGCCGATTTTGTTTTATTTTGTTTGATGCGCCATTATTGCGTCAAACACATTTTTTAGTTTTGTGTAGCCTTGATGATATTCCAGTATCATCAGTAAAGGTGGTGATGGTAGCGTTGATGCCCACTGGATTATCCTTTGTATATAAAAGGAACAAGGTTCCTTGTGGTAAACCGGCTTCAATTTTCATCCGTAGTTCGATGTACCTTTTTTAGAGTGGAATGTTTATTTCTGAATCCAAATTGATGGTTCTTTCTTTATTATTTTCGCAATCTATCTCTTTGTTGGAAGGAAGTTGAAAAACTATTGAAAACTGTGCGGAGTTAAAAAACAAAGTGGTGAATACAAAATGTGCACACCCGTTTAAACTCTCGAATAGAAGACATCTCTTAAGCTGAAAGTTCGCCTTAGGCTAAGCAGAAGTGCGAACAAATCACCCTTATGTTAGCAAAAATAAGATTTAACGTTTTATCATGGATATTTATGTCTTTACCGCTTACAAAGTTCTGTGACTTAACTTAATAATCTACATCTACAAAATAAATACGTTGCATGCTGATTTAAAAAAAAAAAAACACAGCTCACCCAAAACAAAAGGGTTCCCTTGTTTTACTGCTAAATTTTATAAATTAAAAAAAAACTCTCAAACGTAATAAATTCTTCTAAAAATTGAATAGGTCCAACCCCGAACGCTAAATTGCTTTGTGTTTAACACATTATCCACAGAAATGAGTTTTTAGAAACATTTGTACAACCATTTTTCTCAACTTTTCGTAGTGTAGTGTATATTTAAATCATCACCCTAACCACAGACACTAGGAATACATTTCTCCATTTTCGTCAAAAACATACAAAATTGAAGTAGGTTTTTCTTACATGTCAAATAATAGGTGTATAATGTATATACTCTATTTTTAGTGCATATATATATATATATATATATATTATTTCTGTTAAAAATACAATATCCACATGTACATTCTTTTCATTGGATTAGGGATTAGGTTCTTAATTTCAATATATACCAAAGTTATTTTGGAAAACGTTATGTCGAAAATTACATGAATGAAGAAACTCCTTCCCTTGTATTATCATTTTTCGATGATCATATAAGCACGCGGTTCCACACTGAACGAATTTTCAAGTAGGCGTCAAGGAAACGTGCATTCTAAAGAACGATCTTCCAAAATTTAAGGTGTGCTCTGCGCTCACACAAGCGCGGTTATATTATAATATGTACGGATATTCTCCCTTATAACGTCTTTGAGGTAATCGAATACTTTTTTCGTTTGAGCTCGAGCGCTTGATACGGTGCACGAGCGACACACAGGGATACGGATGTGGCTTGTGATCGTAACATATACTCGTATGTCTGATAGCTTCCCTATCTCCTCTGGGATACTGAAGGCGGTACTTTTGAATAATCTTGGATGGCATTCGATATTTCTATTCAATCAAATAGGAAGTTTGTTTTCATCAGCACACGTTTCCTACCGTTGCGTTGCCTATGATTGACCAAGAGTTCTTAATGATGAGGGTGATGCCACTGTTGGTTGCGCTATGCCTATGTATATGTACATATGTACATTATATTGGTACCGTAAAAATGGTGGAAATTGGAAAATATTTGTTTGGGTCGCCAGCATATTAATTGTTGTTTTTCTTTTGGTTTAAGCACACTTTTCTATCTACATATATGTTTGTTTGTGTTTTTCTTTGAGGAGGTCTTTTTTACAAATACATAATTATTATTGGAATATGATGGAGCAGTTTTCTATTCTTTATATTCGAAAATCAATAAATCATAATTCATTTGTGCCTTGGTGACATAAGGCAGCAAGCGCATTTGTTTTTCTTCTTGTCTAATTTCTTTAACTTCAGATCTTTTCACGTATATGACCTAAGAATTTACCTAATAGTGTAGAAAGTAAAAAATGATGGGTTTCGTAATATTAAATATCATAAATTGATGTTGAGTTGTATACCTAACCTACTCTACTGAAAATATATTTATTGTGTAGCGCCTGTTAAGTTCTTAACGATGTGAACAAATAATCAAAAAAATAAAATAGACGAAAAATAAGGTGGAGTGCCATAACCCCCGCGGCATTAACCCCCGCGGGGGTTAATTCCCAAATGAATGGGAATTAACAACCGCGGGGGTTAATTCCTTTTTCAAGTGGCATTAATCCCCACAAGAAAAAGGAAATAACCCCCGCGGGTATTAATTCCCATTCAGAAATGGCTTTAACCCCCATTTTTTCTTTTGTTTTAGCTTTGCTGTATAATAGTAAACAAATAAAGGAAAAATAAATAATTATATAGGTATAAAATGCACAACAAAGTTGCGATCTTGTTCCTTGAGTTGAAGTTTAAAATAATGTATTTAAATATTTTTGGAAAATAATTCTTATTTTGTTTTACGCATTTTTAAATGTACTTAAACCTTTAACTTAAACAGAAATAAAGTACACATCTATTCTTTTTAGAAATGGTGAGTTTTCAAAATGGAATTGAGAAAGCTATGACATACCTTCCTATAACAAATAAACAAAAAATACGGGTGACGTGAAATAGTACCAAATGAAATAACACCAAATTTCAAATTTGGCGTTATTTCGTTGTTCAAAACGAAATAAAACCAATTTGGCTTTATTTCGATTTATAAAAAGAAATAAGGCCAAAAAATAAAGGAAACAACGCCGAATATTTTAAAATTCGTAAAATTTAATAAAAAAAATTTAAAGTTCACTTTTTTACATACAAAACACGCAAAAATGGTTGATTTATTGTCTAGAATAGCTACTTTTGCTAAAAAGTTTTTTTGAATTGATAGCACGGCGGCGTACTAACAGCTTGGTATGTAAGGGGGGGCATGCTGCCCCCCTGCAACCCCCCTGCTTGGGATCACTATAGGATTTGGGGTGAGTGCGAGTTTGGGTATATGCAAAGAACACGAATGCGTTGTGATTTTTTCATAACTGTGAGCCATACTTGCTTTTTTTTTGTTGGGAATTTCTTTGATTTTAGTGCTCAAATGCAAGAGTTTTTTGCATATACCCAAACTCGCACCCACCCCAAATCCTATAGTGATCCCAAACAGGGGGGTTGCAGGGGGGCAGCATGCCCCCCCTTACATACCAAGCTGTTAGTACGCCGCCGTGCTATCAATTCAAAATGATTAAGATACATTTTTTTTATTGTTGAAGTTGTTATTTTATTTTTTAAATTTTTGTTTTATTTTGAAAAATAAATGAAGAAATAATTTTGTTCCTTTATGTTTGTTGTTTTTTTATTAACGTGGGGCTTATTTCCAGTTATAATTGGGCATTAACCCCCACATAAAAAGGGAATTAACCCCCGCGGGGATTAATGCCATTTGAAAAAGGAATTAACCCCCGCGGGGGTTAATTCCCAATTGAATGGGAACTAACCCCCGCGGGGGTTAATGCCGCGGGGGTTATGGCACTCCACCGAAAAATAACTCAAGGAGAAGACGACGCACTAGTTTGAAGGTTTTCAAAAAACTGACTTTATTGTTTAATAGAATTTACATTTCTTGAAAATGATGAATTATGAAAAGTGCAACTATGCAATAAAAAATTCCAAGCGTGAGAACAGATGAATGGCAAATATCAAAAGTGGAACACGAGAAGCGTGAACTACAAAGTTTTCAACTGGTCACACACTTGAATTAATAACAGAAAATAATATTTTGTTGCACCTATGCAAAAATGATTTACAAATTAAGATGATCCATTTGGCCTTACAATACTACTGGCCGCATGGTTTAAGGTAAAAAGAAAAAAAAGTTAAAATGAAATTTGAGGGTTCTTAACTCTCTAAATTTTACTTATTGAATTCTTTGACTTAATTTTAAACGTTGACCTCGAAAGTTTTCGGCATAGGGGTTGGTCTTCTTTTTCGACGAAAAAGAGTGAAGATAATCCCAATCATGCATGCCAATAACAACAGACTGCTTCCATAGTGATGATAATCATGTGAGTTGATATCAGTGGGGGCAGGCAATTCCTTGGATTTGTCCATTACATCTTTGATTTTAGACTTTAGATCTTCAAACTCGGATGGGTCAATATGATTTGTTTCAATAGGTGTGTCTATTGTCTTTGATGTTGTCTCTTCAGTTATGTTCCAGAAACTTGCATTTGCGCTAGGAATAAAAGGTGAGGTTATTTTGCTCTCATAATTAATTTTACCTTTAATGACGATGTTGGGCAGTTAAAGAACACAAGGTTTCTTGAACTCCAGAACACCATTTCCAGACAAACTAATGGCTGTGCTTTTATCGCCGCAAATCAGATGACCAGACATTTTTGATGGAATAGAGAAAATCCAACTGTTCGAAGATTTAAGTCCTTTCCAAACATTTTGTGAATGTGCATTTTTAAGGTACATTTGCTGAAGCTCTCCTCTTTATGATTTAGTAAAGCCATTTCGCAAATCTCTGAAGTTCCTTGCTGGATTATAGTTGGGTGCACTTGGTTGCACATGTAGTTGGTTGACAGTAATCGTTTGCATGCTCCCAGCTCGAGGCCACTCAATAAGAAATATCTATCTCTGGGTAATGACACAGCTAAATATTCAGCAGATGTTTCTACTATAAACGTCTTGTTTCTGTGAATTATAGGAATAGTTAAAAGATTAAAAAGTTGAAATTCTTCAGCATCCGTCAGGGGTAGTAACATTTCAAACACAATTGAATCATTTAAGCACCGACCTTTTACTGATGACATTTTGTACATATCAAGAACTGAACCTTCTGGCAATGATAAATAGGAAGGCAAGTTACTTTTAACAAGCTTCAGCTGCTCACTTAATTGCTTGGGTGTTATAAGCTGTGGATTTATATTTCCGTGATTTAAATCCAAAAGAACATCTAAAAGCATTTCTTGTATGTGCTCGAAATTCGTGAGAACAAGAATCAAATATGAAGTCAATGATCCGAGATTCTGTTTTACCCCATTAACCTTTTGTTTCTCCTTGAAGATCGCAATGGTCTTTTCAAGATGTTCATTTAAAGCCTTAAACTGATCTTGAACTTGAATGTGGTCACGTTTTAAAATATTCGAAGTAGCATCTGCAATTGAACTTTGTTTTCTCAAAAGTTCAATCAAATGATTTTCGTTCTTATAGGCATTGTTGATTTGACCTTGAATTTTGTCTGCACTCTCTTGGTCAAGGATACCAAACGAACTATGTGCCAGAGTTCCCACAATGTCAAATGGTGATCTTGCTATCCTGGTTCGTTCATATTTTGGTGCATGATAATTGTGAAGCAACTCATTGTTATGTTCGATAACTGCGATCCTGTTTCGCAGTGTGTCTATTATTGGCTCATAATACATTTGATTACCAATTTCTTTTGTACATATATCTTGCATTCTGTTGACATATGCTTTAAGCTCATTGAATTCTTGCCAGTATGTTGTCAAATTGTAAAATACAAAAATTTTCCAGTACGTGTTTACCGTACGAATTCTGCCAACATCTTCAAAATATATACCAACGCCATCATCGAGTTCCTTGCTAATTACTTGCTCCTGTGTTACCGTCTGACATAAAGATGTGGGTATTATGATGAGTGCCAAAAGTAAGATCGAAAGCAGTGTCAACTTTTGTGTTTTTCTTGGTCTTAAACTTCTCGTGCTTCTCTTGGGTTCAAGCTTCTACCTGAGTGTCGAACTTGTCGAGTTGTAGAAGCTGAGTAAGGTCAATGATTCTCGGGAATTATTTCTCCAGAAGAGTCCTGAAACCAAAGGTCGCTCGCCCCTCCCCTTCCCAATCCTTTACCCCCTCCTCCGTCAGCTCTGTGCTATTATACTGGCTGATGTCTCCTTATCCCCTGACTGTATGGTGTATAACTGTCTGTCATGCCTAGTTTCCTTCCTGGGACGCTTATGGCTTAATTGCTGTTCGTCTCTCCTTTTCCAAAACATATCCTTCCCTTAAACTTCCCAATTGGGCTGGATCTAAGGTGTTATACGACCCGTGCCGATGATCGGCCAGGCTGAGGGCCCAATTTCTAAAAATAGCTCAGTCGTTAACGGAGTATCCGGATACCTGGCGACCTCCGGATTAATCAGCCTTATCTGTATACACGGATCTCTGTACAGATGGACCACCCTTTATCCGCTACTCGTGGGATTCAAATGAACAACTTAAAAACAAAACAAACAAAACAAAAGTCAAAGACCGAACCGGCCAGCAGTACGACGGCAAAGTTGTCTGCTGCTCATCCCTCTTCCACTGATGCTGACATGGCTATGGACACTCACAGCCCTGTTGTCGCCAGTGGAATATCGGATAATCAGGTAATATTACCTTCTTCCTGTAGTGAGGCAGTTGTGGAGAACGGCTCCTCTACTACCACAGAGAGGAAACCTCTCAAATCTTCAACACCGCGAGTCGGAAGTAGTAGGGCTATGGTGCCAGGTCCTTCTACCACCAAAGACAAGAATCCTAAAGAAGGTCCTGGGGGAGATGGACGCAAGCTCAGACCCTCCAAGGCCTTCTACAAGGACTTGCGTAGTGCTAAGAGGATTCTCCAGACGTTTGGTGAACAACTAGGCGCTGGAGGAAACTCTCAGCACGACGCCAAAATAAAATGGGCCAAGAGCTTCCTGGCCAAAGCTAACATAAAGACCAGCCAAGACTCAACGTCGAAGCGACAAAGGTCTATGGAAGGTAGTGTTTCACTACCCAAACGCCCTAAAGTGCTAAACATCAGCACTTCTCTTGACCCTCGCAAGGCAAAAATGTCCTTCAGTGACGTTCTGAAGGATAAAATGGTAGTCGCGATTATCGACAGAAGTGACGTAGATGGCACGATCTCTGCCGAGAACTGGACATTGGCCAAAGGACAGCTGGCCTTCAGTTTTGTCGAGATTATGTCTGACAATCCGGGACCAGCGCCCATCACAAAAGATGGCGGTTGGCATCAGGGACACATCAAGTTGATGGTCTGTGATGATCGGAGGTCGTGCGATCTGCTGACGCTAGCGGTTAGTCGACTTGGGGAGGTCTGGCCTGGTGCTAAGCTGGAGGTTGTCGCAAAGGAGGACATTCCTTGCAGACCAAGAGCTCGCATCACCATGGCCATATTCAAGGAAGCTGACCATGTTATGAAGGTAATCCGGCTCTCCAATCCAACCCTTCCTACTCACAACTGGAAGGTTGCGAAATTGGAGGATCCAAAGGGACCCTACAAGGGTGCAATTGTAATCATCAATGCAGAGTCCCTTTCTCCTCTGGCGCAGTCAAAAGTTGTGATTAGGTTCGGGTTCGATGAAATACCGCTGAGAGTCTACAAAAAAGATGGGGCTGAGGCACAAACCCTTCCCCCTTCCCCACCCACACAAGCGGAAACGGTTGCTGAGGAACCTGGTGCATCGGTCACATTTCCTTCATTGGAAGACGATGCATCCCAGGTATCCCCAGTAGCAGTGGAAGCTCCTAACACCGACCAAGGTTTTTCCGCAATGGAGGCCGAGGTCTGCGACAGCGGAGATGAGGACATTCTTTTAGAATCGTCCTCTGATATGGATGACTCCGACATCACTGTGTTGGAGGCTGATCGGGAGTACGGTAGCGAAAATGCTGCGGTTACTCCAGATTACCCTCCAACACTCCATAAAGGCTTCGGTCTCCCTTCTTCTTCGCTTATCCAGCAGCGATAAAGATATTGTCCTGATTCAAGAACCCTGGATTGTTAAATCTATTGTTCGAGGAATCAGGAATCCCAAATACTGCGTGCTATATGCATCAGGTGAGGATGAACCCAGATCTTGCATATTAATAAAACGTAGCCTAAATGTATATTTACTCCCTAATTTCAGCAATCGAGATATCACCGCCGCAAGTCTGGAAACAGCCAGAGGAACATTCTGGCTGGCGTCGGCGTATCTCGGCCACGACCATCTTGGCCCTCTCCCGGGTGACACTCTGGAGAGATTAATAGCTGAAGCGCAAAGGCTCAACATCGGCCTCATCATCGGAAGTGACGCTAACGCCCACCATACAGTGTGGGGTAGCACAGATATAAACGACAGGGGTGAGTCTCTTTTCGACTATATTCTAAGCACTAACCTACTCATAAGTAACGTTGGCAAAGAGCCAACCTTTATTACTAAAAATCGACAAGAAGTTTTAGATATAACTCTTGTCTCCGACTTCATTTATAATAATATTTTGAACTGGAAAGTATCTAAAGATCACTCCTTTTCTGATCATAGATACATCCAATTTAACTTTTTAAATGATCCACCTTGCCAACCGATCTTCCGAAACCTAAAAAGAACAAATTGGCCAAAATACAAGAGAATGTTAAATAGTTTAGTAAAACCAGAACTTTTTAACACCCCCTCTAACGTTGAAGATCTTGACAACAAAGTCAACAATCTAACATTAGCCCTAAATAAAGCTCTAGATACTGCATGTCCTCTTATACAAGTAAGAGGTAAAAAGAAACCACACTGGTGGAACTCAGGGCTGGATCCACTTCGAAAAGAATGCAGAAAACTCTTTAACAGAGCGAAAGCTTCTAGAGACATGTCTGACTGGGATTCATATAAAGAATCACTGAAGATATATAAAAAAGAACTGAGGAAAACCAAACGATCGTCCTAGAGAAACTTCTGCAGCAACGTGGAAGATTGCTCTGAAGCATCCAGGTTGCGCAAAATCCTCTCCAAAAATCCAATCATGCCAAGCTGCTTGAAAAACGCCTCTGGCCTCTGGACCAATTCAAGCGAAGAATCGCTTAATTTGCTACTAGACGTTCACTTTCCTGGTAGCTCTAATATTATTAATAACATTGCACCTAATAATGGTGACAATACTTTACAACCCCCACAAGGTCTAGTCACTAGGGAAAAACTCAAATGGGCTATTAACAGCTTTAAACCATATAAATCTGCTGGTCCGGATGGTGTAATTCCAGCCGAACTGCAAGAAAATGCAAGTTTTCTAATACCCATCCTAGAAAACATCTTCAAGGGATGCCTTAATTCGGCATACATCCCGATGTCTTGGAGACAAGTTAAAGTTGTTTTTATTCCAAAAGCTGGAAAATCAAGTCACGTAAACCCTAAAGACCTAAGACCTATCAGCTTATCATCATTCCTTCTCAAAACTTTTGAGCGTTTGATCGATATTCACTTAAGGGCAAATATTGATAAGTCCCTCCTTTCAAAGGCTCAACATGCCTACAACAAAGGGAAATCAGTTGAAACGGCTCTACACAGTATAGTACGTACAATCGAATATTCCCTCCATCATAAAGAGTACACCTTAGTTGCCTTCTTAGACATAGAAGGTGCATTTAACAATGTCGACACATCTGCAATTGCACGTGTATTGACATCTCTGAAGGTAGATAAGTCGATCAGCGAATTGATTAATCAGATGCTGATAAGCAGGATTATCAATTCAAAACTGGGCGATTTTACTACACAAAGGGGTGTCAGCAGAGGTACGCCACAAGGTGGTGTCCTATCCCCTCTCCTCTGGAATTTAGTAATAAATGAATTACTAACTACTCTAGAAAGAGAGGGATACAGAGTGTTTGCCTATGCGGACGATGTTGCTATTGCAGTAACGGGTAAACATCCCAATATACTAAAAGAACTCTTACAAAACGCTTTAAATAAGCTCACCAGATGGGCTAATCGGTGTGGACTAGGCGTTAACCCACAAAAAACCGACCTTGTCCTCTTCACAAGGAAATACAAAGTCCCACACATTGACCCTCCCCTCATAAACGGTGTACCACTTAAATTCTCTGAACAAGCAAAATACTTGGGTCTCATTTTAGATAAGAAATTAAGCTGGAAACCTAATATTCAAGAGAGAATAAACAAGGCCACAGTAGCCCTGTTCTCCTGTAAAAAGGCCATTGGTAATAAATGGGGCCTACAGCCCCGCATTACACACTGGCTATACATCTCGGTCATAAGACCGATCCTTACTTATGGAGTAGCGGTATGGTGGACGGCGCTAGATACAGCGACAAATCGCGATAAACTCAGCAAAGTCCAACGAACAGCCTGCCTGTGTATGGGAGGAGCACTTCGCTCCACCCCCTCCGCCTCACTAGATGTTCTGTTCCATCTAATACCGCTGGACATTTTCAGCAAGCAAACGGCCGCTAATACTGCCATACGGCTTCAGGCCTCCTCTCTGTGGATCAATAATGGAATTGGCCACACCACTATTTTGAACTCGTTCAGAACTATAAACAGTAATATTGACTACACCATACCCCATCCTCAGTTTAATAACTATAGCTTCAAAGTGACTATACCTCCCAGGTCTTCTTGGGAGAATACATCATTTTTGAACGATGGTCCTATAAACTTCTATACAGACGGATCAAAAACGCAGGATGGGGTTGGTGGAGGCGTATACTCAGATAGACTAAACTTAAGTCTCTCCTTTCGTCTACCCGATCATTGTAGCGTGTTCCAAGCTGAAATCCTGGCTATAAAAGAAGTCCTATCCTGGCTTAGAGAAAACGTTATATCAACTAATGATATACGCATCTTCTAGGATAGCCAAGCCGCGTTAAAGTCCCTAGACTCAGTCTCCACAAATTCATTAACAGCCCTAAATTGTCGATCATCTCTTACGGAGATGGCTACACAGTTCAACATTCACCTTTTCTGGGTGCCGGGCCATAGAGACATTCCAGGAAATTGCAAAGCTGACGAACTTGCAAAAAGCGGAACAACTTTACCTCTGCTGGCTCACAATGCTAGCATAGGTATCCCCTTAGCTACATGTAAGCTCATGCTAAAGCAAGATACCATAGAGAAAACAAACTCCAGGTGGAATAACACCACCACTTGTGTCGCAACTAAACTAATTTGGCCTATTCTTAGTGCCAGGCGCTCAAAACAATTAATCTCTCTGAGTAGATTGCACATTAGCTACGTTATAGGTGTCCTGACTGGGCACTGCTTAATAGAAAGGCATGCTATTCGACTCGGAGCCCCTGCAAATGATTTTTGTAGGAGTTGCATGGACGAAGAAGAAGAAGAGACAATCTCTCATCTTCTGTGCACATGCCCTCCTTATCACAAAGACGTAGAATCCACCTTGGAGACTACTACTTTAACGATACCAGTGATCTAAAGAATTCAGACATCACTTGTCTCCTACGCTTCATTCGAAGCTCCAACTGGTTCAACGAGTTAAGCTGATTAACTGATCCATGTGGTATCACAACGGACCATACTTTGGTCTAAGTGTGTTGGACGTCCCAACCAACAGCCACTTTAACCTAACCTAACCTTGGGTTCAAGACTGGAGCAATCTGAATTTTGTTCTTTATTCTCTTGTTCATCTGTTGGAAGTGGCCAAAGATTATGTATTGCTCTTTGATGTGTTCCAGTTTGGGTTTTAACATTAGCCACGCGTACTTTATCATTACTTCCCTTAACGTCCTAATTTCCAGCGCATCGGAGGAATATTTTCTTCTTTAATAAGCACCAAGGTGTCAGGCTTCAGATTGTTAGATTCAGTCTTCCACTTAAATCTTTGCTGCAAGAGATGTAAATACTCATCTGACCACCTTTTCCAAAAATATTGTTGAATATGTTGAATTTGCCGGAATTTATTTAGGCTGCTCATTTTGCAGGTTGTAACATCAGGTTCTGCCATTGCCGTAAGAGGACTTCCGATTAAGAAGTGTCCGGGTGTGAGAGCTTCGAAATCATTTGGATCAGATGATAACGGTGTCAACGGTCGAGAATTCAATATCGCTTCTATTTGTATGACCACAGTAAGCAACTCCTCATACGTAAGTGATGCTTCACCTAAGTGGCGAACGAGGAGCATCTTTGCAGATTTAACGGCAGCCTCCCACAGGCCTCATAAATGAGGGGAACGAGGTGGAATGTTTTTCCACGTTATTCTTTCTTCGAGGCAATATGTCTGAATTGTTGCTTGTATTCTATTTGAATTGAATATTTTTGTTAGTTCTGCTAATTCATTCTTGGCACCAACAAAATTTGTTGCATTATCGCAAAATATTGTGTGGCAAAGTCCTCGCCTTCCTACAAATCGTTTTAAGGCGTATATGAAAGATTGAGATGAAAGATCTCCCACTACCTCTATATGTATGTATAGCTTTAGTAGAAAAACAAACGAAAATAGCTAAATATGACTTTGTAGGAGTCTTACCTCTGACCTTGTAGTGAGTTTTTATAGGGCCGCAAAAGTCAACACCGGAATGATAAAAAGGTCTTGCTGAATTAACTCTTTCTGCAGGCATATTTCCTATCAGCTGATTGATGAATTTTGGCTTTACTCTAAAGCATATGATGCATCGGCTAATTACTTGTCAAGCTGCATGTCCAACACCTAAGATCCAGTACTGTTGTCGGGAGATTCTTAATTCCTCAACAGGTAGCTGGCCTGTGTTTCTAAGTTCAACTGGTTTTCTGCAATTGTAATAGAATCTAAAACAGAATGAAAATATTTTTCTCAATGTGAAAAATGAACTTCTATAATTGATGTTTTCGATCAAGTTTAGATCGTTTTGAATTACTGCCGACAACACCGATTTTTTCTTACGTCGTTCTGGAATCACTTCAGGAAATTCGTATTCCTTGAACTGAACGATTTCCTCAATTCTAAGAAACTCTGGACCTTTGAACCATATTGATGATTTCAATAGTCCTTCTAAGTTTGATCCTCTCGAAACCAAGTCTGCTGGATTTAAATGGCCCTTGATGTATTGCTATTGATGAAACTCTAAAAGTGATTGGATTTTTGCAACTCTATTTGCAACAAAAGTTTCCCAGGTATAAGAAGGTGATTTAAGCCAGGCTAAGACGGTTGTAGAAACTGTATAAAAGCATACCTTGTCAATTTTCTTTGGAAGTATTTGAATTACCCTATCCACTAATTCCACCATAAGTACTGCTGCTTGTAGTTCCAGGCGGGCTATGCTGACAGCTTTCAAAGGCACAATTCTTGATTTTGAGCAAAGAAGTTGGCAAAAGCTTTGGTTTCTTTCATCAATTGATCTTAAGTAAACGCACGAACCAAATGCTCTTAAGCTGCTATCAGAGAAGGCATGAAGTTCTATTGTCTTAGCAGAAGGAAGAAGAACGTATCGTGGAATGCTTATCTTGTTCATGAGGGAGAATTGCCCAATGTAGTTTATCCACTTTTGAGCCTTTTCAGTTGGAAGATTTTCATCCCAAGACAGTTTTGATTTCCACAACTCTTGTAAAAATAGCTTGCCAATGACGATTATAGGCCCAAGTAAGCAAGAGGATCGAAAAGTCTTGCAAGATCAGCTAAAACTGTTCGCTTTATTATCTGAGTAGTTATTTTATTTACCTTTTCGTCATCGAAGCTGAATTTGAAGACATCTTGTGAAGGATCCCATATTAGTCCTAACGTTTTGACTATCTCAGATTGATGAAATGTTACTAGTTTTTCTTTATCTTCTTCAGGAATTCCTTCTAAAATCATAGGATGATTGGAACAAAATTTTTTCAATTCAAAATTACCTGCTTTGAGTAGACAAACTATCTCATTAAGTAACTCATGAGCGTCATCAATGGTCTCTGAACCGGCCAAGCAATCATCCACATACACATTGTTTTTAACGGCCTGTGAAGCTCTATAAAATGTATCTTGATTGTCTTCTGCTAGTTTAACGAGACATCTGGTTGCAAGGTAAGAGGCCGATGCTGTCCCATAAGTAACAGTGTTTAATTTATACAGCTGCAATGGCTCATCAGTTCTTGGTCTCCAAAAAATAAGTTGAAAGGCTCGATCTTCCTCTTGTAATAACACCTGGCGATACATCTTTGTTATGTCTGCTGTAAAGACGTATCTGTGCATTCTGAATTTCAGAACTATTGAAAATAGATCTGGTTGAACTGTTGGACCCACCATGAGTATATCATTTAGTGAGTGGCCAGAAGTCGTCTTGGCTGAAGCATCAAAAACTACTCGAAGTTTTGTTGATGAACTTTCGGGTTTCATGACGCAATGATGAGGTATGATGTAGTGTCTCTCTGGAATATTATTCTTGCCAATTGGTGTCATGTGACCCAATGTTTTATATTCTTCCATGAAGCTGGTGTATGATTTTTTTAGCTCTTCATCCTTGTTTAATTTGCTTTCTCATGAAAGAAACCTTTTCCTTGCTACTTGAAGGGAGTCACCTAAAAATATGGAAGGATCCTCCTTAAATGGTAATTTAACAACAAATTTACCTTCTGAATTCCGAGTTGTATTCTTCTTGAAATGTTCTTCACATTGATGTTCTTCTTCGCTCTGAGTGTTAATGGGAGTGTCATGGCTTTCTGTTTCCCAGAAGGAGCGAACGAGTTTGTCCAACGACGTCATCGATGGCTTTGTGACTATATGGCAATGAGCATTCGAATTTGAAGCTGGAGCACTTCCGGCTACGATCCAACCTAACTCTGATCTACGTAATATTGGTAGTTCGTTTGAAATCCTGTATTCTCCTGGTAAAAATAGGTCAAAGAAAAGTTCAGCTCCCAACAGCATGTCGATTTGATTAGCTTTGCAGAATGAAGGATCTGCCAGCTCGATGTGAGTAGGAATCTTCCACAGGGATACGTCGATTTCTTGACAGCACTGGTAGTCACTTATACGAGACATGAGGTTCGCTTCAATTGTAGCTTTATAAGTCGATGTTCTGGATTCAAAAGTTACTGAGGCCACAAACTCAGACCTGCACTCTTGCGCACCTATTCCACTGATTGAAGTATCCTTACGATGCTTCTTGATTCCTAACTGTTGTAGGAACGATGTTGTGACGAAATTTAACTGAGAACCAGAGTCAAGAAGAGCTCTGCACGGGATTCGCACAACATAAGATGAAATCACATTGACCACTGCCGTTGCAAGATAAACATGACGCTTCTTGAATTGCGTTTCTGCTGCTGTATTAACTGCTTGATGTACTGGCTGTGGAACCTTGTTTATAGTACCTTTCTCACCCCACTGATGTGTAGTTGGTGAGTCATTGCCGTTTTCTTGTGACTGATGTAATTTTTGTTGCCGCTTCTGCTGGTGAAGTAGTGTATTGTGGGGCATGTTGCATTTTTGGCATTTTCGGGATGAGCATGATTGGGTGAAATGGCCTTTCTTCAAACAATTCCTGCACAACATCAGCCTGTGAACAGCTTTTCCTCGTTCTGAACCTGAAAGAGACAAAAATTTATTACAGTTGTAAATACCATGCTTACTTGAGTTGCAAAAATGGCAAATGAGTGCTATATCCTGATCAATCTTGGGAGCTATGTCCACGGTTGACTTCCTTCCAATATCATAGCTACAAGTCGCTTCCAAGCACTAGTACTTCTTCCTGTCATCTCGGGTGTTGATGGCTTCTAGAGTCTGGAATCTTGACTCAACGAACTTCAGGAACTCTTCAATGGTGGGGCTGCTTCTCGGATCCTTTATCGCAAACTCAAATTTTTCAGAAGCTTCATCATTACACTCAGAGGTTTTGGTTCACATCCCTTTTCTTGAGTTGTTAAAATGTCCGCAAAAAGCTTCAAGAAAGTCTCCTCTACCCTTTCTTGTAAATTGAAGTACTCTTCTATTTCCTCTGCACTCAGATCCTGATCCAACTTACGATATAAACACGTAATCTCATCCCAATTCTGCTCCAAACTTCTTGCTTTAATTTGGGAGAATTGTTCACTTTTATTAAAAGACGATTGCTTAAATGCCTTGCTCAATGATCTCTTTAAGATGTTTATCAACAAGAGATATCTTGCCTTGTTATTCATTTGCGCTCTTGATGGTATGGTTAACTCCCTTTCTGTATTTGAATCTGTACTTGTAAAAATTCCCTTCTTGGTTTTGGGAATCGCACCTGTTTGAATGCCATGTCTATTGATATCCTCTGCAGGCTTTTCCTTGAAAGTATTGGCTTTGCCTGCCTTTTTACTTGCTTCTTGAAGATCATCTGGGTTTTGATCCTGTGGTTGCGTTAATTCAGCAATTCGTCGATGTATATTAGTAGTCATGAGTTCTGCTGCCCTTCGTACCAGTTCAAAATAATCCTTTTGAAAGTAAGGATGGTCCATCTGGTCCGAGAATCTCTCTCGCAAAATAGAATCATTCTGACCAAATTCTTCCCACAAAGGCTCTAATTGCCCTTTTTTCTTGCTCAGGTAATTTAGAGTCTTCCTAGTGGTACTATCTTTGTTATAACTCCGAATGATGGTACAAATTGCTTCGCCTACTTGTTCTTGCTGACCGGCGATGTCTTCAATAGTTTGGTCATCATTCCTGTGAGCCATTGTAATTATTTTTGATTTTATTATTCGCACTTGCACTAAAACGATGTAATTATTTCACAATAAATCACTCCACCAAAACTCTTTTTTACTGCTACCACTTTAAATGATTTTATTATTTTAAACAAATTACTGCAGGCCACTAAAACTCTTTTTAATGTGTCCTGTCACGGTCGCCAATGTTAAGTTCTTAACGATGTGAACAAATAATAAAAAAATAAAATAGACGAAAAATAACTCAAGGAGAAGACGACGCACTAGTTTGAAGGTTTTCACAAAACTGACTCTAGAATTTACATTTCTTGAAATTGATGAATTATGAAAAGTGCAACTATGCAATTAAAAATTCCAAGCGTGAGAACAGATGAATGGCAAATATCAAAAGTGGAACACGAGAAGCGTGAACTACAAAGTTTTCAACTGGTCACACACTTGAATTAATAACAGAAAATAATATTTTGTTGCACCTATGCAAAACTGATTTACAAATTAAGATGATCCATTTGGCCTTACAATACTACTGGCCGCATGGTTTAAGGTAAAAAGAAAAAAAAGTTAAAATGAAATTTGAATGAAATTCGAATGAAATTTGAACAGTGCCGATTCAATAATAAAATTCGAAATAGAAATATTTCATAAGACTAAAAGTAATTTGTATATTACATTCCTGAAATAACATTATTTATAACTGACCGGAAAACTAAATATTAATTAAAAGATTTAAAGGACTGTTAGCATCGTAGTTTGATCTACTGAAAATGTTGACAACTGCTTTCGTAAATTATATTTACAAGCAATGAAGTTCAATCGACAGACGATCAATGGAGCTGCAATTAACCTATTGATTATCCCGACAAGAAAACAAAATTGTATATACGCTGAAGGACTAGTTAGAGATAGAAGATTTGCTATAGTTGAATAAGTTGAGCGTAAGATTTCAAGGTAATTCGATTAGACCATTGAAGAAATCTTAAGCAAAATCTCATAAATATTTTTTGAACGGACTGCAATCTATTTATATGAACCGCATAATATGGCGCCCATACAACACAACCATACTCTAAGATAGATCTTAAAAATTAGGCATAAAGAGTTCTTAGAAAATACGGATCACCAAACTCTTGTCTTGTCAGCTTTGTTTATAATATAGTCAAAATGGTCAATAAAAGTTAGTTTTGAGTCCAACACTACCCCAAGGTCAGTAAAACTTGACAAATTACAAAGTGGTGGTAAATAGATATTATTCTTGCGTGTAAAACACATTGTCTTACACTTGTCAATATTTAAAACTAAACCATTAAGTATTTTTTATGTTTATTTTTTAAAATAAAAAGGATTATATTTTTCTTTACAAAATAAACAATTTAATAAAACTTTATGTTACAAACAATTTTATTAAAATAAATAAATCTAGCGACGCGTTTCAGAACTCATGTTCTATCATCGGGCTGTACTGTTTACTAAACTTTTGTTGTTTCAAACAGTACAGTTAGTAAACAGTACAGCCCGATGATAGAACATGAGTTCTGAAACGCGTCGCTAGATTTATTTATTTTAATAAAATTGTTTGTAACATAAAGTTTTATTAAGTTGTTTATTTTTTAAAGAAAAATATAATCGTTTTTATTTTAAAAAATAAACATAAGAAATACATAATACAGCAAACATGGAGACAAGCAACACAGCATCTATAAACCATTAATATTGCACCATTCCCAGAAACTTTGAAGGTCTTTTTGTAGTGGATAACAGTCTTCAACAGAGTTAATTGTACGATCATTTTTTACCTCATCGAAATATATAAGAGACATAGAATTAACTAGGACAAACGGAAGATCGTTAATAAATAGTACAAATAATAACGGACCTAGGTGACTACCTTGAGGTACACCAGAGTTAATAGAAAAAAATTTAGAACGTTCACTCTTAAAAATAACATTATATAACAGATCTTTGAGATATGAGGAATACTTAACACAAATCTGTCGTTATGGCCCATAATTTAAAGTTTTCTTAAAAGGTGGTTAAGATTGTCAAATGCTTTGCTAGATTCAGTAGAAATACAGTCAACTTATTGTTTTTTTTTTTGTTTTCAAACGCATCAATACAAAATATTGTAAGCTGTAACGAATTTTTTTTTTTTTATTGTGGACTTCTTTTTAACAAACCCATTTTGTTTGTCACATAAAACGAAGGAATAGTAAAAAGACAGAATATCACAACTAATTTATTCAAACATTTTAGGAATAGCGGATAGTTTAGCAATTGGTCTGTAACTTAAGAGTTAGTTCTTTTTACCATTCTTATGAGTAGGAATACATTTTTCCAAAGACCGGAACTTAAACTCATACTCTAAGATAATTGCTTTAGAAATAGTAATTTCAATAGAATTAAGATGTTAAAACTCATCAACAACAGAAGTATTTTTTAAATCGTAAGAAGATACTTCAAAGTCACACTGAAGGTGAGCACTTCGCTCCACCCCCTCCGCCTCACTAGATGTTCTGTTCCATCTAATACCGCTGGACATTTTCAGCAAGCAAACGGCCGCTAATACTGCCATACGGCTTCAGGCCTCCTCTCTGTGGATCAATAATGGAATTGGCCACACCACTATTTTGAACTCGTTCAGAACTATAAACAGTAATATTGACTACACCATACCCCATCCTCAGTGTAATAACTATAGCTTCAAAGTGACTATACCTCCCAGGTCTTCTTGGGAGAATACATCATTTTTGAACGATGGTCCTATAAACTTCTATACAGACGGATCAAGAACGGAGGATGGGGTTGGTGGAGGCGTATACTCAGATAGACTAAACTTAAGTCTCTCCTTTCGTCTACCCGATCATTGTAGCGTGTTCCAAGCTGAAATCCTGGCTATAAAAGAAGTCCTATCCTGGCTTAGAGAAAACGTTATATCAACTAATGATATACGCATCTTCTCGGATAGCCAAGCTGCGTTAAAGTCCCTAGACTCAGTCTCCACAAATTCATTAACAGCCCTAAATTGTCGATCATCTCTTACGGAGATGGCTACACAGTTCAACATTCACCTTTTCTGGGTGCCGGGCCATAGAGACATTCCAGGAAATTGCAAAGCTGACGAACTTGCAAAAAGCGGAACAACTTTACCTCTGCTGGCTCACAATGCTAGCATAGGTATCCCCTTAGCTACATGTAAGCTCATGCTAAAGCAAGATACCATAGAGAAAACAAACTCCAGGTGGAATAACACCACCACTTGTGTCGCAACTAAACTAATTTGGCCTATTCTTAGCGCCAGGCGCTCAAAACAATTAATCTCTCTGAGTAGATTGCACATTAGCTACGTTATAGGTGTCCTGACTGGGCACTGCTTAATAGAAAGGCATGCTATTCGACTCGGAGCCCCTGCAAATGATTTTTGTAGGAGTTGCATGGACGAAGAAGAAGAAGAGACAATCTCTCATCTTCTGTGCACATGCCCTGCCTTATCACAAAGACGAAGAATCCACCTTGGAGACTACTACTTTAACGATACCAGTGATCTAAAGAATTCAGACATCACTTGTCTCCTACGCTTCATTCGAAGCTCCAATTGGTTCAACGAGTTAAGCTGATTAACTGATCCATGTGGTATCACAACGGACCATACTTTGGTCTAAGTGTGTTGGACGTCCCAACCAACAGCCACTTTAACCTAACCTAACCTAACCACACTAAAGGTACTCGGCCAACATATTTGCTATGTCCTTTGAGTAATGACTTTCTGAATTTTGATTACTCATATTAGTTAGGCATTTATCAGATTTTCTTTTAAAGTTTACAAATTTCCAGAAATTACATTGTATTTAGATTACGTGTATTAGATTTAAGAAATACATATTCAGTATAAGATATAAAGTTCGAATAAAGAAAATAAGAGTAATTGAAAAATACATCTGTTATGTCTAGTATATTCATTTTGAGCTTCATTATTCCAGGACTGGTTCAACTTCACCCAAGCCTTGTTTCTTTTATTTTTTAAGAGTTGTAATACGTTTATTAAACGTCTTATTATACGTTACGGAATGGTGTCTAAAAAACAATACAAAATAAGCTATTCCAATTAATATCATCCAATAAAAAACGGTAGCGGTCGGAAAAACTACATTTTTTAAAGTTGAATTGATAACTTATATTAATTATATTTTAGTTTAACAAAATAGATAATGCAGCATAATGTCTATTTTCCTCAATGAGCTTTTAATCAGCGAGTAGTGTAGTTCAATCAGAATTATTGAAATCAGAAAAGTACAAAAGGTCTAAAATTTGTACTAAATTAATTTTTTGCATTGCTTAGTTAATAAAGTTCAAATAAAGTAATTCCGGTGATTTTGCCAATTAAAGATTTGGCACATTAAAGTCACCAATAACGAAAAGTTTTTTAGAAGTTCAATTTTGACATTTATAGATTCTAAACAATTGATAAGTTTGTTTTAGGCATCACAGGTGGAAGAAGGAGGGACATAGCAAGCAACTACATATAAATATCCAGACGGAATTGATATTCTTACAAAAATTCGTCGAAAATATTACAAAATAGATGATTAAAAACGGCTGCTACAACCACCTCAAAAAGTTACTATATTGGGGTCATTATGGCGATCACGTTGAAAAATTTGAATAGAATCGAATATCTCTAATACATCACGATTTGTATAAAAATCAAAAACGATTGACTGGCGGCATTATGCTAAATACGTCTCTAAGGACGAGAAAGTTGAGTTAAGTCAAGAAAAAAATCCTATGGTAGGAGGGTATTGAAGCATGTGTTCAATCTAACAAAATTTAACAGATGACTTTTCTCTCAAGAACTCCATGTTCACGATTGTGAAGTTTTGCAAAAAGTGAACAGTGGAGACATCTCCTATTGGGGAATTTTTCTCTGTGTCTCCTGACTGGAACCATCAACTAATTCGTAGCTGTAGTGCGTATTTGTTAATTCTTCACGAGAGTAACTTGCCATTGTTTTGTGTTGGCGATTAATACGCAATTAAGAAATGTCCTTTACATATTTTTTATATTTTGTATGCAGGTACTTAATTCTTTTTATATGGGTAATAGGTTGGCATGCAGGTAAATTTTGTTAATTTGAAAACAGATCTAATCTATAGTTAATATAGCATGTTTGTTTTTTATTATTAGCTAAAAACCAAATGGTATGCAATAAAAAATAATAAAGGGATAATCCGCTAATATATGTAGTACCCGTAGCGTGATGGTTAGTGCGTTGGACTGTCATGCAAGGGGTCTTGGGTTCAATCCCTGCCTGTACCACCTAACTTTTTTCACGGGTACTGCCTCTTGCGAGGAATTGACAAATCCTCCAAGAGTAATTCTTGTCATGAAAAGTGCTTTCTCAAACTAGCCGTTCGGATTCGGCATATAAACTGTAGGTCCCTTCCATCTCTGACAACATTACTCGCACACAGGGATGGTTGAGAGTTGTAAGTCACTAGGCCCTGGTCCTCCATGGACTGTTGCGCCACCTTATTTATTTATTTATTTATAATCCGCTAATTAAATAGTTCACTGTTGTAGATAAAAATTGTAAAACTGAAAAAAGGGTTGTTCTTGAAAAAAGTACTTTTAATTTGTATTTATTTCTCAAAAACTAAGATATGCACATTAAAGCATCCGGTATTCTGTTTTTTTATTGAAAATTAATAAGTTGTTGGTTAATTGTAGAGTCATTGGAAGTTTCAGCTAAGACTGAGCTGAATATAAACGCCAAATACTATCAGTAGTACCCGTGGTATGATGGTTAGTGCATTGGGCTGTCATGCCAGAGGTCTTGGGTTCGATCCCTGCCTATGCAATCTAAAGTTTTTTTCACGGGTACTGCCTCTTGCGAGGGTTTGAAAAATTCTCCAAGAGTAATTCATGTCATGAAAAGTGATTTCTCAAATTAGTCGTTCGGATTCGGCTTAAAACTGTAGGTCCCCTCCATCCCTGACAACAATACTCGCACACAGGAATGGTTGAGAGTTGTAAGTCCAAGGCCCTGGTTCTCAACGGACTGTTGCGCCATCCAATTTATTTATTTATTATCAAAATTGTTTTGTTTTTAAAGATTTAGAGAAATTTAAGATAGCAGTTGAATGGAAAAAATCTGATTGAATATTGATTTTTTGTCTAAACACCTTCATATCTTAAAGCTTATATCATATAAATATAATTAAGTTATTTCGCTATCAAATATCTTTAAGACAACAACATTTGGTATTATTTGAGATGATCAATAACTGCTGATGTCTTAACAAAAAAAGAGACTGGGATGCGACCCACCCACACTGATAACTTCCCATTCGTGCCCATCTGTCGATATTTCTAAAAGTTTAATAATATATTAATTATAACAACATTTTGTGTAAGATGAAAAAAGTTTAATGTCAATATCTATGTTTGTTCTCGTAATCCAGGCGTGTTTTGTAAAAAAGTTGTCAATTAGATTTTTCTAAGAAATTAACTAAAAGTTAACAACAATATTTACTATATGATAAAATAAGTTAGATTTCAAAATCTTTTCTTGACCCTGAAATTTTAGTCAAATAACAATTGTTACCAATTTTAGAAGCATTTCTTAAAAGTTTGTATTTGTTATAAGAAATGCATATTGGTTTTTGTTAGCAACAATGTTTTTCATAGAATGAAATAATTTTGAAGTTAATTGTTTATTCGAAAACTGAATTTTTACCAACTTTTAATAGTATTTAGTTTAGGTTTTTATTTTTGGCGATAAACTGTCAATGCGATTTTTCTAAACATTTTGCCATTATTAAACCCTATTCACAAATCAGGGTCTAAGTAGCAAATCCAACTACCGTCCGATTTGTAAATTTTCGTGTTTACCAAAACTCTTCGAGAATGAGATATGAAAAACTAACAATTCTAATTAAGGAGTACATTTCACCGCTCCAACATGGTTTCGTTGCAGGAAGATCAACAACGACTAATCTTCCTATTTTTACCAATTTCATTTTAAATAATCTCGAAGAAGGACATCAAATTGATGTAATTTATACCGATTTCAAAGGCATTTGATGGAGTAAGTCACTTTATTTTAATAAAAAAAATTAAAAAACTTCTAAGTTTTTGAAATGGTTGGAATCCTATCTTAAAGGTTGAGTTCAATTTGTTTGCATTGAATAAGTTCTATCAAAACCAATTTTGGTTTCATCTGGTGTGCCCATCTTGTAGCCATCTTGGACGCCTTCTTTTCCTAATATTTATAAATGATTTACCTAGTATTTTCCTTAATTCTACTCAACTTCTTTTCCCCGATAACTTAAAGTTTTTTCGATCTAAAAATCTATTAATGACTGCCATCTCTTACAAAACGATATTTCGAAACTATCCCAATGGTGCACGAAAAAACCATTATAATTAAATGTACTGGAAAGAGTTAGGGTGAAGAAAGATCTTGATGTAATGTTTGACTCTAAACTTAACTTTGTTAAGCATATTGAATTAAGTGTATCCGAAGCAAATTCCATGCTCGGTTTTATCAAACGCAATAGCATAGACTTTTAATACTTTTGCTCTTAAATCACCTTTTACCTCAATCAATCTTGGAACAATGTTGTGTAATCTGGAACCCTTTTTATAACATTCATTCTTAGAGAATTGAAATGGTCCAAAAAAAGTTTACAAGGTTCACTATTTAAAAAATTGGGTGGAGCATCGAAAGTTCCTCATAGAAAACTAGGTGCCAACTTTTAGGTCTTCATTCACTTGAAAATAGGGGCAAAATGTTTTCTGTGAGGCTTATGAGTGATATTTTATATCATATCTTCTTTGAAAAATAAACTATCATTGCATTTTCATTTTAATTGATTTTTATATTTGGATTATGTTTTAAGAATAAATTTAATTTTTCATATTAATTATATTTTAAGTATTTATATTAAACTTAAGTATTATTTAATAAATTGTACATATGTATATATTTATTTAGTAGTCTAACTGTATATTTTTAAATCTCATATTGATGAAATAAATAAAGAGATTTCTTCTATAACTATCTAAACCAGTGATATGCAAAGTACAGCCCGCGGCGGGCCAGCTCCGGCCCGCGAAAGCATTTAATCCGGCCCCCGACGGTCATTCGAAATGAAGAGTTTATGGCCCTCGATATTTATATTTTTGCCTACTTCCTACTAACCACTATCTTATTTCATTTTTTCATCTACAAAGACATCCCTCGTAATTCAAAATTTTTAAATTTTAAATTCACTCACTCAGAAAACAAAATTGTAAAGATGAGACTTGGGGTTATCTAAAATCATTTAAAATCCAGCATGGCTATAACGATTTGACTCACTTTCCGCGTAACCAGTGAGTCAGAACAAACTGAAAGAATTCGGTTAGGCGTTGAAAAAACTGTACATAGAATTTAAAACTGGGTTTCAAGATCTTAAGAACATTCAGTCGTTGCTGGATGTTTTATCGATTCCGTTTAATGTAGATTCGGAAAATGTCTCTGCAGTTGGAAATTATTGAAATGCAGTGCAGCACAAAATTAGATTTTTAAAGAGCACTGCCAAAAGCTGAATTCCCGAAGATGATTTCCAATGCCCAGAAAATGATGGCGATATTTTCGTTGTCGTAGGTGTGCGAACAGACTTTTTCGACCATGAAATTGCGGAAAAACTCAATCAGAAACCGACTCACTGATGAACACCTTTTTGCACTGCTGAAAGTTACATCGTCACAGCTTGAACCTGCATTCGAAAATATTATGGCAAATCAAAAGCAATTTCATACATCTCACACGCCTATCATGGCAGGGCCTTCAAATAAAAGTTAAATTGTATTTTTGAACATTTCTGAAAGTGTGTAATGCTGTAGGTACCTAATGTTTTTATATGAATAAAAGATTCAACACAAAATGCATTTTTTCACATAATTCTGGCCCTCATTTGCGATTTCTTGAGTTTTCTGGCCCACCATTAAAAAAGTGTGCAAACCACTGATCACTGATGATTATTATTTTTTCACGTTTTATAGGTTACTCGGATTGGTTTTATTGAGCTGAGAAAAGGGAAAAAAAGGTGATATCACAATGGGCCACTAACTGGCCTGAGTGTGTCCTACTCCATCACGGACAGCCACTTCAACTCCATCACGGACAGCCACTTCAACATAACCTACATATCTGTAAAACAAAATGTATTTGAAGTCGATATCTTTGACGGTTCTTGAGATATGGCCGACGAAAAAAGGTATCTCGAACGTAGATTCTAAAGATTTGACAGTTCGATTACAATAACTTCCTTAGGGAAGTTAAAAATGTATCTCGTTATATGTTGTTGAACTTTTTTTTTAATTATTCCTAGCAATAAAACAGAAGAATATATTTGCATAAATTCGTATTTACTATCCAACTTAAAAAAAACCTTTATAATTTTATTTAATTAGGAAATACTTTTATTTTTTTTAACTTAAAAACAATATTTACTTGTTTTTTTGTACACATAATTGTTCATATAGAAATCTTAAAATGTATATTTATTTTGTATTATTTTCTAGTCTTAAATAATTTCGAGCTCTTTTTCGAATACGTTAACTTAAAAAACAATACAAAAATATGTACACTGAAAATTTTACTTTATATACTATTTTTGTTTGTTTTTGTTACTTGTTTGATTTTTATTTGTACCTTAGTATTGTCAACGGTTTTAAAGATTTTGTTTCTTCTTTGGATTTGGCTTTTTTTAAAACTATGTATTTAAATAATAAAACGCTTCCCTGATTGACTAGAAAATTATTTGATTTTTTGTTAGAGAAGAAGAACTAAAAAAACCTTAATGAAAATAAATAATAAGTTAAATTTCAACTTTTCCTTTTAATTTTAAAATTAAAATTGAAAACAAGTTTATCATTTTTTAATTGGTATGCAATAATTATTAGATTGTTTTATTTGTTTTTTAGAAACATTACGATCTAAACAATGTATAATTTTTCATTAAGTCCTAGACATCTTATTTTTATATATTTTTGTCATATTGTATGTTTTTGGTAATAAAATATATATTTATATTTTTTGAAAATAGATTTGGTTTTTTTTTTAATTTATTTTGTTTGTTTGTTTTAAAAGAAAAAAGAACATTTATTTATTTTGTATGTAAATACCTAAAAAAACTTATAAATTTAACATAGTTTGATTTTATTTTTATCATATATTATATACAATCTTTGACAACAGTGTTTTTACTTAAAGTTATTTTTTCATAACAAAATATAAATTTTATTATTTTGGTTTATATTTACAATCTTTGACAACGAAACCCATTTTAGGATACTTCCAAAACAGGCCATGATATAACAAAAAAAATATAAAAAGGATTTTTGAGTGGAATCGCTTTTTAAGAGTGCGCATTGCGCGCCATGTGAACGAACAGTCCGACAGGTCCATCACATTTTTCGCCGCACATGTTACACTTGAATACATCATCACAACTGTGATAGCCCATATGAATAGTGTAGAGGACTGCATCACGGAAGTAGATATCACAGTATTTGCATTCAAAAATGGTACCTGAGGGAGGTGATACATTTGTGGTGGTTGTAGGAGTTGAAGTTGTGGGATTAGATGTACTGTTTGATGGTGTCGATGAGTCTCCATTCGGTTGTGAGATTTCACTTTCTTTGGAAGGATCATCGAACGAAGAAGACGATGGTACCTCAGTTGGATTCGGACTTAATCGGGGCCTCTCTTCTGGGCTAAGTGAGATTTCTTTGGCCTGGAGAGCTGTATCGAGCTTCAATGCTCGACCCTTGCGACGAAATTGATTGGAGGAGCTTATAAGAGGTGTCTCCTGTTGGTCTTCCTCTTTTAGTTTGAGATTCACAATAGACATGTTAATATCTTCGTT
Source organism: Eupeodes latifasciatus (assembly GCA_920104205.1). NCBI lineage: Eukaryota > Metazoa > Arthropoda > Insecta > Diptera > Syrphidae > Eupeodes > Eupeodes latifasciatus. The sequence goes on along the minus strand of OV049924.1, from coordinate 168,752,867 downwards.
ATTTTTAGTGGGCGTGGCAGCTGTAAGATCCATAGCGGTCCCGTCACAACTTTCATCACGTTCGTCAATGTCATCGTCTTCATTTTCTCGTTTGTTTTGAAGATTTTGTAAAGCTGTTTCTCGAAGCTGTGGAGATAATTGGGCTAGAACAGCAGCTTGTTGTTGGGCAGCCAGCATTTGAAGATTAAGATTCCAGTAAGGGAAAAATTGTATGTTTCTTTGCTGCTGAAGAATAGCCGATAATGACGAAGGAATGAGATTTGATATTTGCTGCTGGTGCTGCTGATGATTATGTTCTATTTGCTCTTGTTGAGCAGAATGTGATTGCTGGGATTGCTTATGGTTATGCTGACTGTTATTAGACTGTGAATTTCCAACTATTTCTGAAGACGATGAAGTAGTACTTTTTGCTGGAGAAGCAGGCATGTTATGGTGATTGCTGTGCTGATTCAGTGCAAATCCCTGTAAAGCAGCACTTAATTGTGGCATTTTAGATGCTCCGGATGGTTCTTTGCGGCCAGACTTCATTTTTGGTCCACGTCGTGTTCCGTAAACATCAATCACAACGGAGGGATTTGGCGCGCCATCTTCATCTAAAACCATACCCGGCTTGTGATCATATTTTCTTAGATGCAATTTGAACGAATGGCAGTATTTAGTGGCATAATCACAGTCTGAGCACCGATACTGATACACTGACGAATGTGACTTCCGGTGAGAATTCAACATAGATTTGTTAACGCAACTATAGTTACACTTGTCGCATTGGAATGGTTTTATGTTCTTGTGCTTTCTGATGTGGTATTCCAGATGGTGTTTTAACTCAGTGACAAATGGACACTTTGAACACTGAAGTGTTTTTTCGGGCTTCATATGACAACGTGTATGCTCCCAAAAAGCCACTTTAGTTATAGCCAGAAATCCACATGTCTTGCACTTATAGTTTTTCATTTTACCGTGCGAGTTATAGATTGGCATTCTGATACTTTCGTCATCCTCACTCTCTAAATATTTCATGTCTTCACTAGAATTCGATGACATAACATCTTGGTCAAGCTCACTCGACGTGGCCATCATTAAAGATAGTTTTGGAGACTTAGGTGGCGTCACGTCCATCGGTGGAGTGTTTCTGGGTGTGAGTGAGCTATTGTTCGATGATTGTTGTTCCATTTTTGTCACGGATTCAACAGGAATCGCTGTGCTGACAGGTTGATGGCTATTCTGTTGATAGAAATGCGACATAGAAGGCAAGATAGCGTTTGGTAGCCCTGGCGGGGTGAGTGGATTAAATCCAAGCGGATGATGTTGATGCAACATTCCTGTCGTACTGTCAAAATAATGTTGTGTATTGTTTACATCTCCATTCGTCATCGTCGCATTGACATTCGATTCGGTAGCTCGTGGAGAAGGAGTCATCACTGATGACAGTTCCTGCTGTTTCATGTTGAGATAATGCTCAAGCTGGTTATTCGTAGAGCTGGTTGATTGCGTCGGCTCCTGTTTTATCGTCTGATGGAACATGTTGCTATACCAATTATGCTCATAATTGGCTGCTGGCTGCATTGTATCCCAGTTCTGCATTTTTTTTGTTGAGTTTGGGTACTGAAGAGAAAAAAATCTGTAATAAAAAAGAAAAAATATAATATTAGTAAATCAGCGCCATTTTGTTTGGTATTAATTTTAAAGCTACGCCATTTTTTATCACTATCTATGTATATCCCTCTTTTTATGTTTTTTTTGGCTTACTTTCTGCGCGTGCCTGTTATAAAAACTCACCCCTCCGAAAACGTTAATCTATAAAGTAGCTGATGTACATAAGGGTGGAATTAAGGGAACTCTGTCCCCATTTATGTAATGCCTAGCCTAGGGTGGGTTTAAATATATAATAAGAAGTACCGACACCGAAGCTGTGACCATATATAGAAAACTGCTTTGGAAATGGTTTTTTTTTTGTCGTTCGTCCTTTTTTCGTTTTATGTTTTTTTTTATATTTTTGGAAGGAAGGGAGATATTTTATTGTATTTTCTTCTCCCTTCTGAAATAAAGTATGATGAATAAAAGTATTTTATATATCCACGCGCTCAGCAAATTTCTTGATGGGATATTGGAAGTGAACGAATAATCCACTTGAGGTTTTATTTGGTATTCAAGCTGAGTGTTTTTTGGTCGGATTTTTTGGAAATAACATTGGAATAAGGTTTTAGAACAATAAAAAAACGAATAAGTTAATTTGTATTACCGTGCAATGTTGTAAGTTCCTTGGCAGAATATACATATACATATATACCTAGATACACATCACAAGGCATCAAGATTATGCTGCTCTGTTTTTCTTTTATAAGAGGACATAAGTAAAAGAGTGTTTCCACAGCCCGACAGACGATCACAAACTAAATTTTATAATAGAAATTCACTCATTTTTATAAGCTAGAGGTGGTACGGGTGAAATCAGTAAAGCCTGTATATATAGTATATTGCTCTTTAGACACAGGTAATCTTCGGGATCCATATGATCGTAATATTATAACCAGGATTGAGTTCTGAGAATCAACAAACTTATTTTTGTATGTATATTTTAAATATACAGCTTCAAAAAGATCACATGAAATCTTAATTTTAAAAATTAGTAGGTGGGAACACGTTAAATAGTTTAATTATAGAACAATATGAATATATGGAGTTAATTGAAATTTAACAAACACTAAAGTGTATTAAAATTAATAAGTGAATTTTTGTTATGTACCTAATTATTTGGATGCGAATTCCAAAACTAAAAAAAGTCAGCTTCTCGTTAAAAGTATATAAGCATAATTCATTTAAGCTAGTATTCGTTGGAATGTTAAAATAATCTTAACCCAAAATGAATAAAGTGGATTTTTACACCAGAAAAGTTAAAAATGTATGACTCATTGAATTGATCATGTAATTAAATTGTTCGGGGTTTATTCTTTAAAATTCATCTTTCTTAGTATTTCTTTATAAAAAATTGAAGAATTGAAATAAGTCTTGATGTCCACTTCTAGATTAGATAGGTAGATAGATATATACCTGTCTCATTATACAAAAACTGGATGACCAACCAATAAAAAAAAACAATACTCATCTGCTATATACATATTTGCTTTAAACCTTTATGACTTGCCATCTTTTGTTATTTGTTTCTAAGAATTTAATTTCAATATTTCTAAAAACAAAAATCTATATCCCTTAATGCAAATAGGTTCTCATAAAAACCGAATGACCAGTCTCAAATTCTTTTGCAGAATCAAAACAAAAATAAGCAAAGGCAGACAAAAAAAACAAAAATTATACATCATAAAAGTAAAAGTCAGAAATCTGACAACACAAATCGGTTTTCAAAAATCAGCGACGACGCTTCTATTGTAATTATGTGTGTGTGTACTAGGTACATGCTTGTATTACCAAAATTCAAACAAAGTCAAGAATTTAAAGTAAATTTACATATATGAGGTATGTATAAATAGGAAATATAGTTAAGTACACAAAAAAGAGCATCCTATTTTTACTCAGTTACGGTTATTTGTTTTCCCTCCATTTTTGACCTTTAGTAAATATAGAAGGATTATTTCAAAGAAATGTAAATTTATGTATTTTTTGCAATACAGGTAAAATATTGAAAATTATACATGCCTCAACGAAGATACCCATACCATATCATAAAATAAGTGCGTCATTTTTGACTACCTCAAATAAAAGAAAAGTCGGGCTTAAGACATTTAAAATTAATATTGCACATTCATACAAAAAAATACAAATTTTGATAAGTTTTCCAAACTTTGAAAAAACATGTGGGACTTGAAAGTTAGGCAAATTTCTAGTATCTGATTGGCCAGCTGACAAAAAATTACCTTGCAATTAAGGCAACTTTAATGTTCAAAGTCGACTGGAAAGTTAGTCAAGAAAAATCTCCCTAACTATCAAGTCAAGTCTACTTCTGTCAAAATGACAATTGATCACGTTTTTTTCATTTAATTGAAAGCTGAACTTTATCAATTTATTATTTAATTATTTCTGCACAGCTTCATTTCATGCTTCTATAAAAGGGTTTCTTGTCAATTTGGAAAAGAAATAAGTAACATTCCATTACAATACAATTTACAAATCGTGATGGACTTGTATAGATTGCCTGAGGAGTGTTTTGGTAGTTTTCGTACTATGAACTTATAGTAAAGGTTTGTGAAATAAAGTTCTGAATTTGAAATTCATGACACTTGAAAAACTAACTAGCTGTCTTAGTCAAAATGTATGTACGTTCAATGAATGAATGTGACTGCAAATGAAGTCCCTTGTCTTGTCTGAACCTGCCCATTGGTTCTAAAAAAAAATGTTTGTATAAAATTAGCTTAAACTAAATAACAATTAAGGAATTAACCTATTCTTTGTGTTGACATATACGGAAAGAAAAAACATTTTATTTGAAAAATAAAAAAATCGGCGACGACGACGCCCACATGTGCGCATCTAATCCCAAAGGCCAAGTGTAGATTTTATATCTTTTTCTAATATCTCTTTTTTTTTAAATAAAAATTAATGAAGCAATTTTCGAAAAACGTATCTATCAGACAATCTGCTTGCATCTAAATTAGCTAGTTGAATCTTCGTTTCTCATCTTCGTTGTTCCACCGATACTGCACTGCATCGATAGACAAAAAATGGTTCAAGCCATGCATAAACAAAAAAATGAGTTTAAAAAATCTAATAAACATTCTTTTAGTTATATGTATATGAAAAGTTTTCCTGTAGGTGAAACATTTTAGTTTTCCTTTTGTATATTTTATATATTTTTAAACTATTTTAGTGCAAAAATCTTTTTCTCTTTCATCTTTTTTTCTATAGTTTGGTTGTGTTCCGGTCAAGTTCTCGGTGGGCGAGGAGGCGAAAAAAACGGCTGAAAAATACAGGCACTGCAAAATTGTATCTGCGTATTTTTGAAAATCTTTGTTTTATAAACAAAACAAAAAAATAAATTAAAGTCCATTTTTTTTTTAGTTTTGATGATGCACACTTTTGCCGTCGGTGCAATTGAATGCAACGATTTGAAGAGACATAATGTTAATTTTTTTGTATTATTTTAATCTAATAAAACACAACACAATCTTGACGAAGATGATGGGAATGATGATGGCCCCTGTAGAAATCAGTATTTTTTGCGCCAAGTTTTTTAGTGACTTTGAATTATGGTTGTTTCTAATTTTGTTGTAAGACAAAAATTGTATTCCGCGTACTTTTTTGTGCACAAAGGCAGAGGCATGGAAGGTAGATATAAGTAGGGGCATAATGCACTGCACACGCTGCATTAAGTCTGTGAGTAATGATTTTAAAATAAATTTAAGCAAAACACATAATGCATTTTCGTTAATTTTTTTAACCGCAAGAACAGAGATTTTTACTTCACAATCTTTTTTTATAGCTTTTCGGGTTTATTTTAACATTAAACAAAACAAAATTGTTTTCAATATACATACATATTATGTAGGCATATCTGAGCATCATACATATTTTCAGCGAATCTTCAGAAGCAGATTAGATCATTGTTTTTTATAAAAATATAAAATATATGTATGCCCGGTGTTTGAAACATGTTTCCCAGTAGGTAGTAGTATTATTTTCTAAGAATAAAAAATGAATATGAATAAAAAATAAATCTTTGACTTTAATCTCTGTTATCATTTGCATTGACATGGAATTGATGGATTAAATGTGAATCAAAACGATTTTGACCTTGGCACTTTTGAAACAACTTGAGTAGTTCTTGCAATCTCAAAATACCGTCATAATTATCATTAGTTAAGCAACAAAAGAGATTTAAGTTGTTATTAAGTATTAGGTAAGCAATGTATTTAAAAGCTTCAATTTGAATATAAAACAAAACCTATAATATACAAATCTATACCTACAGGCCCTAAGCAAAAATCCTTTAAATAATACCTAATCTTTACGTCTTAAGTTAAAAAAAATGTTCATCCAAAAGTTGTTAAGCAGTTACCATCGATAATCATTATTTCATTATTTATATTAAATTCATTAAGTTTTAAATTTTTTCCTCATACATGAAGTGGTTCACGCTATTAGTTCATTTGTTTAAGAAAGACGCAAATCAACAGACAACAAATAATTTTCCAAGTGTTCTTCCACTATCAAAACATCGTTCAAAAGAAGTAGCTGAATAGTAGGTAGTAATTTACAACAATTTTGGAGTAAATGACCATGTTTTTTAGAAACTCATCAATTTTACGAAATTTAAACAAAAACTTTTGGTACAGAGCTAAATTTATAAAAATCACTAAAAATCAATATCAATTTATAGCAAGCTTATTATGTATGTACTATGTATGTATATAGTGAAAAGAAAATAGCTAAAAGATTTGCTTAGTGAAATTAGCAAATAAGCTTTTTAATAAATCCAAAACTTACCTTAAACAATTTCGTCTCCAGACGTTTTGATTCCTCTCTCTCTCTCCTACTTTCGCCTTTAACTGCTTTCAACACCTCCTTGCAAATATTATTTAACCCGTTTTCGTCAATTAAAAAACCCAATGTGTAATAAACTTATTCCTTCTCGCTTTATTCTTTGCTTAAACATCCGTTATATTCGAACACGCGCCAGCATCACCGAAAATTCAGTTTTCTTGTTTCAATATATGTATGTATGCTCTTCTCTTTTTTTCACTATTTGATATTTATTTAATATTTTATAATTTATAAAATTTTTGCTCTTAGTGTAGCAAAATTGATTTCACACTTAATTGTTTATAAGTCCGCATAACGTATAACGCAAAAGTTTATAGAAAAATTGTATGATTATGACTATCCAGTTACTTAATTCGTTTTTGAATGTTATGTATTAATAAATTCACTTACTAGATTTGACAAACGTAAGGTAATAATGATTGTTATTGTTTGTTTATAAAATACGAAAAATTGCATTTGTTATTGAAAAAATATACAAATATCTAAACCGTGATCGCACGCATCCTTTCCTTTACGTTGTGATGTCTCGAACACGACTGAAATTCCACTGAGTTTTCCATCAAAGGAAATCGAAATTTGTTTCCTTTTTTTCAGTGTTCAAATCCGAGCCAAAGTGAAAGCGCAGCGCACCCTCCTAGAAAAATTGAGTCGGCCAATGAACATAAGAAACTATTATTTACACTCGATTCAATTCTATGTCCAAATGAATTTTTACTACAAAAATCATCAGAATGAATATGAAATTCATTGTGGTGAGTGCATTTTTCACAAACAACAAAACTAATACATTGATGGAAAAATGCAGTGCAGGAAAACATTTATATGCAGGTAGCGCAGGAATATTAAGAATAACTCAAGACATTAAGAGTGGTCCATTGAGTGAAATTGGACCTTATGAGAATACTATAGATTTGTATTAGAATAGTATGAAAATAAAAAGATGGGTTTTAGAATAGTCAGTATTTGTTTTGTAATTTCTTTTACTGAGATAATCCAGTAATCAACTTTGAATTTGGTACCTACCTAACCATGTTGATAGCTACATTATATAAGCAGCTATGTTTTCCCAAGGATTGAATAAGTTTTAGTCTTCTTTAAAAAAGTGTTGATGCTTATGAACATTTCAAAACACATAACTTTAACACTATACAAATCTAAAATTCGGCTAGGATGCGGATGCTACCCACACTGATAACTTCCCACCCCGTCTGTCGATTTGACTTGCTTAAAAGGTTTGTAGGTTTTCGTGTTTTGTTAAAAAAGTTGTTAAATTAATTATTTTGAAAAAAAATAAAAACTACCAACAATATGAGCCATAAAGCTTATACAGTTAAATGGTATATGTAAAGATTTCATCAAAGGATTTGTTAGTAATTTAAAGATCTTTGTTTTCACACATTTAAGAATTTGGAAAAACTTAAGTAATGCTTTTAATTATTTTTATAAGATTTTTGAGAAAAAGAGCAAATATTCAGGACTCATAAATAGTGTAAGGCTTTCTTAAAGTGTTTTGCTCTCTCAAAATTGATTTACTATTATACACAAAAACTTTCTACTTTTTGAAGTGAATTTGCTTTAGATGTTCTAGAACTGATATTTAAACATGAATTTCAAGAATATAAATGTACCAAAAACAGCAAAAGTAACACTTTTCTTAAACTAATGGCTAATTGCAAGACATAATGAACGTTTTATATCTATTGATTTAATATTAAAGCTTTGAATCTTTCGAGAACTGAAGGAAAAGAAACTAAAGTTTCTTACCAAACCTTTTTGTTTACCTTACTTTGTTTTTATTTATATACATATACTCCAGAAAATTGAGCTCGAAAAAAATACGTCAAAACAAAAGCCAACAAATTCTTCATTTCAGATTCTGTTTTATTTTACAAAAAAAGATCACATTTTTGTGGCAAACTTTCTCATTTTCTGGGTTTTTGTACAGAACAGAATGTATTATTTTTGATAAAAAGCTACGTTTCGACACAATTTTTAACATTTCTGCGTGAAATGCACCAAAAACCCTATAAAATATTTTATTCTAGCTTTTAAATATGGCATTTTAAGAAAACTGTTGGAATCGCGGATTGCTTTCATATGTAGGGAGTCGCCCAATAAAATAGTTCGACCATATATCTTGCTGGACAACAGTGTTCTACAATAATCTAATAACTAAAGTTGTCACTTTAGCTTTTCAAATATATAAATGTAAGGTTAAGATACAAATAATGTTTTTTAAAATTTTGTCTCCTTTAGAGAACATTAAAGGACATTATTAAGTGGTACTCAAAAATTCATTTTTATGTTAAGTGTGTGACCCTGATTGGAAGTTTGGGCCCGCCCTTGCTCATTATGTCGTTAGATAACCAATGAGGGAATACAATTGGTTCTTTTTATCAAAGAGTAGATTGGCAAATGACAAATGTTTGCAACAATTCAAAAATAAAATCTTTACATTTTGTGAAAAATTGTTGTTTTTAATAAAAATTAAATACAAACAAAATTCTTTAAAAATCTTAAAACAATAATTGGGTACTATTTTTGTAATTCGATACATTTTATTTTAGAAAACGCATAATATTAAACGAAAAATATGGATATTGTGTAAAGCAGTAATGTAATGTGAGGCATATTTTATTTTTATTCCAGCTTATGCTATCGTTTCATAAACTTTTTTCGTCCTTGTAAGATAAGACATCGAAATAATCGTTGATTAGGTCGTTAATCATTTACTGATATTCAAGAACGAAATTTTATTTGGCAATCAGTATCTCAATCTACTTTTTATTTAATTTCGGACTACCTAAAAATAAGATCTGAAAATCTTTCAAAAACGTTTATCTATTTATTTCAGTTTTGGAGCATGCCAAAAAAGGAGGTAGTAGGTATACATATATAGTTTTGACCTGATGATGACCCGAACTTTTTTTTTCAAATTATCTACATCATGAAAACATGCAGAAGTTCTATAATTGCCGAGTATCTTCTTTCTTATAAATAGTAAGGATTACCCTGACCTGATGATTTTTTTCTTTTCGGTAAGTATACCCAATACGAAGGATATGTGTTTTGTTCAAAGATATATTTAAGGGCTCAAAGTTCAATTGGTTGCTACTTAAGGATACCCTCATCTTATATTAAACAATGATCATGCTCTTGAATTTGGTTCAGCAACATATGCAAATTCATTCACCCATATTCAATGTTTGTGGTCAAAAGGTGCCAACAATGCGTTCTTGATGCCTTCTTTTATTTGTGTTTCTTATAGTCTTTAGATGATTTTCAACCCAATGAGCAAAGGTAATCCAATAAGATTTTCAGCTCTGACCGATGAATCGTAATTAGATAGAAATACTCTTAGTTTCAACAATAAATGATAACTGATGAAAGTTATTTTATTTTCATGCTCGTGTATGCAATTTTCATCTGAAGACATTATTGTTGATCAAGAAAATTGATTTGTTATAATTAAGGTATGCAAATATGTAGGTGGGTCATGTCAATAAAGTTAAATTTTAACAGGCATTGATTCGGATTACCTCAACACTCATAATTTTAATAGATGGGTAATATGAAAAATTCCCAAATTATACTTGATTAATTTGTTGTTTTTTTAATAATCGCAGGCAATAACTTTTTCTACACATGATCAGAACATTACGAATTCATAAAATTCCTTGGCATTTATGAACACATTCAACAATCTTCGTGTCGGCCTCATTTCTAGGTATATTTCGGTCACTTTACGTAAACTTGAACATAATACTAAACATCCTCGATAAAGTCCTTATATTACAGGTGATTTAAACACATATCTGGAGAATGGCCTTACTGATTTTAAAGTATTCTTTGGTTATTCTACCTAGGGGTAATAAACAAACTTGAACTAATATCATAAACTTTCCTGAGAACATAAACTATAAAATGATAATAGGAAGTAATGTAATATAAGGTAAAATCCTAAAATAGTCTTTTGTTTAAAAGATAGAAAAACAAACAAGCTGAATATAAAACTAAAATTAATAAAAGAATAACAAGCAAATAAATAAAAAGGAGCACAAATATTTTTAACAACATAAACCTTATTTTTTCCCGGAACTAAAAATATATATAACTAGCCGACCCGTGCTCGCGTTGCTTCGCAAATTGTAACCACGAACATTTTTTGAATATTAGTATTAGCATATGAAAAAATTTCTCAATGGGACTGAGCATATTTTCTACAATAATATTAATTTTAGTTTATATGTATATACGTACCGTGTCTAATTAGATTTCACAAAAAAGAGTTTGTTCATGTTCATTGTTCAAAGAAAAACAATGAATTTATGCTTGTTATGTACTCGTATTTAATAAAAAAAATCAAAAAACACTCCCTTACCGAAATTAACACTTTAGAAAAAAAACTTAAGTAAAATATTACGTAGTAAAGGCCAAGCCGCACGTGAAAACAAACAAAACCATTTCAATTTTTTAGTTGAAAACATAACGAAATTTTTGTCTATTTTCTTCTTTTCTTTCTTTTATTCATACCTAGAAACGTTTTTTGCAACCGAAAAATATAGTTTGCGGTAAAAAAAAACAAATTTGTGTTTTTAATGTGCTCATACATCTATAGGTATGCGTGTGTAAATATCCATAGACACATTTTTTTATTCATCTGCTCATGTTCAGTGCAGTGCAACTGAATTAACCTACCCACATTTGTGTGCTCTTTTTATCGACGTCATTGTAAGTATCTTTTTCGAGTTATTTATAAAGAAAATTTTAACTTTATTTCAGTTTTATTGTTCGAGGAAGTGATACAAAATTGGTAATTCAAGCTATTATAATAGAACTTTTTTTATTTTTAAATTGCAAGAATTATAATCTATTCACTTCCTCGAACCAGAAAAATAAAAAAAGATCTAATTTTTCTTTAGATAAATCGGCATTTCATGTGCACGGCACTGTAGTTAATTAAATGTCCATAATAACTTAAAAAAAAAGAGCCCACACTGCTCAGCGATATGATGTTACGATAGAATTAGAGAAACAAAAAAATAATGTGTGTGTGTATAGGTTAGTTGATGAACTATACAATACAGAAAAATTGAATATGTAGGTAGGTAGGTAAGAGAAAAAACGTAACTATTAAATGGAATAAATATTAAGAGCATGGGAAGAAAATAAAATTAAAAATGTTGGAATGATAATGAAATGAAACAAAGCAGCGACCTCGCGATTGTGATGGAATCTAATTTCCTGGATAAAATAAATTCAAAAAGTTTATAATTTTATAATTTGTTTTATTTGTTTCTCAGGTTTTATGTTTAACTTAGAAGTGATTTTAGGCTTAAAATTTGCGCAACAATATTGACTTTATGAAGCAATGCTAATCTTTGTCGATTATTGTATAGGTTTTAAGATATGAGTGCTTGTATAAGTCAACTAATGAAAAAAAAAATGGACAAAAAATGTAAAATTAATAATATTTAAGTTTGACAAATAATTAATGAAAAAAAATTAAAGCCATAAACACTCTCATAACAATATAGAAAATAATAAAATATATTTCAAATAAATCGGTTGACTTCTTTCTGAGATCGTGCGTTACAAACTTTAAAATGGTTTCGCTTTTATATCTATAATAGTATAGATATATGTAGATATGCATATTTGTTTGGGAATTTTGTATGTAAATCTGGCCCGGTTGGAAAGTTTAAGGGGCCGGTTATAGCTATCAGTAAAATCCATCAGTAAAATTTGAAACAGGAGGAATCTGAAATGTTTTACTGATGAGCGTTTATAGCAATCAGTAAATTTACGTCATTAAATTAAATGTCACTTTGAGGCTTCGCGCCTCAGACAATTTTTTTACTGCTGCTTTCATCAGTAAAATTTTTAATGATGTGATCGGAACAGTAAAAAATTGGAACACCAACAGTAAAACGAAAAGGAATTTTGTTTGGCTTTTGGTAGTCAGCTGTTCAGTAAAATGAAATTTCACCATTAAAAAAATTAAAATGGATTTATAAATTAAATAAAATTTTAAATGCATTGTTTCTTTTTGAAAAAAAAATACTTGAATATGGGATTCATCTTATTACATCAATCTTTTGCTAGAAATAAATCTGTAACATGTTCAAAAACTAAAAACAAAAATTTTACTGATGGATTTTACTGATAGCTATAACCGGCCCCTAAGTCCGAATGCAAAGGTTCTTGAAGAAATGTGTTTTGAAAATGTTCTTCATAATGGGATATATGTAGGTATGTGTTTTTCTTAAATTTGAATCTCTGTTTTTCTTAAATTTGAATTGTTTATAACAGCTTAAATATTTAAAGTTGACATTTTTTGATTTTGCATTCATTTGTATTCTATCAACTATCACCTATTAAAAATTCATAATTATTTCACAATTACCCCACTCGTCCCTACTACAAAAATGTGTTTACTTGATTTAAAATCGTTATTGATCATTTAATCTAATATTTGACAACACCAACTTGAGATCTTTGAAAAGATGATAATTTTTTCTCAAAGAGAGTCTGTGCACCTAAAACCGTTGAGCTAGTGACAAAAAAACGTATGTTAATATTTACAAAATTTCAGAAGAAACGATTTTGTAATTTTTTCGAATTTATCATTTTTTAAAAACTGATTTTCGGCACCAATATCTTTTTGAAAAATTAAGACATTTGCTTCAAACTAATTTCATATTATAGAAGAAAATAGTTCTCGACATTCTGTAAAATTTTATAAGAACACAAAAGTCAGTTTTTTTCATAAAAATTTAAATCTACAAAAAATAGTTCGCAAAATGGGTAAAAATTGTCATTCGATTCTCGATATTTCATGAATAATTGTCTTCAAAATGATTTCATTCTCCAAAAATCGAATCTATAGTTGTTTACCTATATAAGAAATACAAATTTTCAAGAAATGCTACTAAAATTGCTAAAAATTGGTTTTCGACTAAAGATCTCGTTAAAAATAGATTCAAACTATTGCATGACATGCAAAATATTGTTTGTAATTTTGAGTTAATTTTTTAGAAAAATTCAACTAATAACTTTTAACAAACAAACTAACACAAAATGGATAAGATGGTTTACGACTCAAGTATTAGGAGAACAAAGGAAAGATATTGACTTCAAATTATTTATCTCACACAAAATATTTTGTTAAAGTCTTGATAAATCGACAGATGGGGTGGGAAGTTATCAGTGTGGGTCGCACCCAGCCTCTTTTTACTGTTGTTCCAAAAAACTTTCACATTTATATGTAATTTTATTATTTTTTGTCATACAAGAAAATTAGGCATGTTAATTTTGTTTATCGCTTTCGTCATCCGAATGAAAAGTTTTTACTGACTTGTAGAAATCGTGGTATTACATTATATCTTTGTTACAATGGTCTAATAAATCATGATACTTTTCTGCTTTCTACACTTGCATAGGTCCCGAGGAACATTGAGTTAATTTTGCCAATTTATCTTTACCTCATTGAGGTAGAGGTATTTGACAGTTTTGAATTCTCCCAGATCGTTCTTATGTTCTATGTATGTTATTTACTGTACATATATTTTGTTTGTTTTGAAAACATTCTAACAGTAACCATCGAACGTAGGTAACGGTTCGTAGCTCATAGCACAACATTAGACTGCTGCGTACCAGGTCACAGTGATGTGCCTGGAAATGAGAGAGCTGATGAGCTGGCGAAGATAGGTACAACTCTGGGCTAATCCCATATAGACTCACGTATAAACACCCCATCCTGTGAACTTGAACGATTGCTTGTGAGCATATTAACAGGTCACATCAACATGTTGGGTTGCCATACAAAAAAAAACTCGGCTTACCACCAGGCTACAATGATGGGGAAAAATTGCCCACTTCTTATGACACTGTCCCCAATATCTCTTAAAAATCAAGTTAAATGAAACTATTGATCGCACACATTTTTTACCTATTTTACGAAGTTCCTTAAATGACAATTGGGATTACTGAAAAACGGGCAAAAATGTGAGGTTATCAGCGAATGTCGTAGTCTCTTTTGGTCTAGTTTTCGTTACATTTTAGGTTTTCCAAGAAATTAGTATTACACTTTCTGAAGTATTTCCAATAGTCTTTGTCATTGAATTTTATGTGCAACATACCGGTAAAAGCGTATTGTTGTGGAAACGTATCTGCATACAAATTTCTAAATTTGGCCCATAGATACGTATATTTCCAATTGAATTCCATATAACAAATTCCACTACACTAAGGGATTTTATTATACAGCAAAAACAAATGAGATTAGTTCCAAATAAATAAAAGAACCTTTAGCTTTTCATAAAAATAAATGTTGAAATATCTATTTTTGGGGCAAAGGATATTAAATAAATAATAATACTAATTTCGATAATAAACATGATCTTGTAGAATCTTGGCCTGAAATGGACATTTTCTTGCCCTCTTAAGCATAAAAGTATTAAAATTAAAATAAATACCCTATTCTTATAGAACGAGAACATTTTTTTATGCCTACCCTTAACTATTGCATGACGCATAAAACCTTCTACAAAAATGGTGATTCTGCCTTATCGTACTTTAAGAGGAGATTATGGTTTACATAATCGTCCAACTACGCAAGCAATCGGCAAAATTGTGAAGAAATTTGAAGAGACTGGAATATTTACAGATATTGTAAGGCCTGTGCATCATCGTTTCGCTCGTACCACTGAAAATATTGCTGCTGCAAGTGAAAGTGTTGCCGAATGTGTCGATTCCTCGTCGTTCTCAGGACTCATTAGGACTGTCTTACGGCACAATATGGCGTATTTGCATTTGGATCTAAACCTACAATAAATGAAGTGAAGCCAGGGTCAGCTGACCATTTACAAAGTCGTAGATACGTCGAATGGGTGCTTGAACCACAGGAGGCCATTTCATCAAAAGTCACTGTTTGATGCGCTCTTTGGTTCGTACTTCTTCGAAAACGACGATGGAACGACTATCACCGTCAATTTGGAACGTTAACTGACTTTTTTTTAGCTGTTATTGAAGAATATGTGGTTTCAACAAGACGGTGCCACATGCCATACAACTCAAGCGAATATGGCTTAAAAGCGAATATGGCTTAAAAACCAACATTCGTCAAGTTATGGCTGAGATACCGCCCAATTGTCCACCGTTAATGTTAACGTTCTAACTTTATAATAAAAAACAAGAATAACAAAGGTTAGCTTAGGTTAGGTTAATGTGGCTGTGGATACAAAAACCACACACTTAGGCCAGAAGAAAGGCCCATTGTGATACCACATGAATCTAGAGAATTACTTCCCACTAGTTGAACCATTTTGAGCTTTTTATAAAGCGAAGGAGATATCTGATATCCTTTTTAGCTAGTTCACTGGGATCATCAAAAGAGTATTCTCCCAGATGAAGTTTGCGTCTTCGTAAAAGAGCAGGGCAGGTGCAGAGGAGGTGAGAGATTGTTTCTTCTTCTTCCTCGTCCATACAGCTTCTGCAGAAGTCATTTGAGGCTACACCAAGTCGTATTGCGTGTCTGCCTATAAGACAGTGTCCCGTAAGGACACCTATTAGGGAGCTAATATGAAGTCTGCTTTGGGATAGCAAATCTTTAGAGCGCTTTAGGTCCAATGAAGGCCATATTAGTTTTGTGGCTGTGCATGTTGGTAAATTGTGCCACCTAGAGTTTGCTATCTCGAAAGCTTTTTCTTTTAGCAGAAGTTTACATGTAGCTATTGGTATACCTATCTTCTCCCTTTCAGGTGAAATAGGTATGACAGTTCCATTTTTAGCGAGTTCATCGGCTCTACAATTTCCTGCGATGTCTCTGTGGCCCGGCACCCAGCATAGGTGAATGTTAAATTGCTGCGCCATCTCCATAAGAGACGATCGACAATCGAGGGTCGTTAGAGGTTTGGTTGAGACGCCGTCAAGACTTGATAGCAGCCTGACTGTCAGAGAAGATGCGAATATCAGAAGTTGATATCACGTTTTCTCTTAGCCAGGAGAGAACCTCTTTGATCGCTAAAATTTCCGCTTGGAAGACGCTACAATGATTAGGGAGGCGGAATGAGATGCTTAGATTAAGCTTTTCTGAGTATACACCACTACCAACTCCCTCAGAATAACAAAAGAACAAAAATATTTTATATGTGTTTTATTAACGTTTACTTTTGAAACCGCAATATGGATTGGATAACCCTTTATAATACATTTTAAATAAAGTTTTTTCAATCAATAGTTTTTGAAAGTCAAAGGGGAGATATAGAGATAAAATGCTTGTATTGAGCCCCTAAAACTTTTATTATATCTTGGCACCAAAGTTATCTTACTCTCCCCCTGAATTTGACAGGCGTGAAATGCTAGCGTTATCGACTTATCACCACAAAGGAATGACTCTGTATTATAATAATTTAATTTAACTATTATGCAAATTAGTTAAATCTGCAAATATAAATATGCAATTTCTAACACCAATCTGTTTGCGTACCAAGTTCTTAATGTTTGGGAGTTTCTGAAAGAATAAAAATGCGTATCCCAGAGAATAAGCTTTTTTATAAAGTCCACCCCGACTAGCGCTATCTATTTATCCATATACATACATATACATGTCATGTTATTTAATTTGTCTACTTTTTTTTAATCATTCAAGAGAAGTAGGTACCTTCTATTTTCCAATCTTCATTGTGAGCTTAAAGATGCCTGTTCATGAAACCATCAATCGTAAGAAATATAATAACTCATAGTATTTGTCTGAAGCCAACAAAATAAAACAAAGCCGTTTGATGATTAGCAATTCGAACAACTTGTAATTTAAAAATTGATAAAAAGTAGCATTTGTATGTAATCGTTTTTAAACGATAATTGCCGACCGTCGTCGTTGGTTTTTTTCCATTCAATATTGTTTTAGAATCTATAATAATGATTTTCTAATAATTGTTTTTAAGTACATAATGCAAACAATCTTTAGTGAAGAATTCTTTATTTGAAATGGATTAATGGTGTAAGATTAAAGAGAAATTCTTATCGTTTCAGCTTTTTCTTAAAAGATTATAACATTTAAGGTTTGCATATCAAGGATGAGACTTACAAAAAATTTGTTCTGGACATTTTTTGTATTGAATGCTTTTATATTTTCCTACAGCTTCAATTTTTTTGAACTATGACCTTTCCTATTTACATATATAAAAATAATGCAGGTGTACCTCAGGGAACTGTTCTTAGGCCTATTTTATACATATTATATACATCCGATTTCGGGAATTTGAGATACTGTGAAAAGGGAATTTTTTCCGATGACACTTGCATTTATGTATCGGATTCATTTGGTTCCGTTACTGAAACTAATATGCAATATGATCCTATTGTAATTCAATCATATATACTCCCAAGAAAATTAAAATCTTGCATCTTACCCAATAACAACATCCAAATTGGGGCTAAAATAGTTCAATGGGGGTAATACCGCTAAGTACCTTGGGGTATTCTTTGACTCAAAACTAACATTTGTAAATAAAATTAACGTCACAATAACAAAAACCATATCTAAACTAAGCATAGAAATAAAATCTAATATGTATACATATATAAATTACGTGTCACGATGTTTGTCCGCGTTGGACTCCTAAGCTAAAATTCGTACACCGTGCGCAGTTTGATCCAACTTGAAAGATAGGATAATAATAATCGCAATATTATTTTATTGCAACTTATTTTTTGTATATTATTTGACAGTCACAATTATCTAATACCTCCGCTCCAAACGATAGATGGAGACATCTGTTGACTGGACTGAATAAGTATTCAAACTTGTCAAACTTCCAAACGTTTTTTATAAGCGGATAAGATTAATCCGCGTTTAAAACAATCATTTTTATGGCAAAGTGTTTAACACTTTGATTGACCATAAACATGCTCGTACGATCGCAAAATGATCCATCAGCACAAATATTTTCCGAGCAATTACTTGATTTTGGGAACGGTAAACCCACCATTTTAACTGGAAAGTTTAAAGGAAAAGTGGTACTGTTGCCACGTATTCCAATGATACCGTCAGATTCTATCATACCCTTAAGAAGGTTACAGTTTCCAATTCGTTTAGCTTTTGCCATGTCTATAAATAAGATTCAAGGCCAAACAATCTCAATTTGTGGTTTAGATTTGGAAAATCCATGTTTTTCTCATGAAAATCGTCGAACCTATTTGTGTTAATATTGTGCACCGATTAGTGCTAAATTAAATTGAAATTAAAAGTATTTATAATTCAAAATAACAAATATTATTGTTAGAAGGTTTTCAACTATCCACCCTACCTACCTCATTTATAAGATTAACTGTTACATGTTATTTACTAAGAACTTTGTAATATACTCATTTGTTACAAACTTGAATAAAAAAAATTGTAGTTAATTTTAAATTTAATTTTTTTGTATTAATTTTTGCTTTACATCAACTTTCGTATGTATATAATAATTCCATTGTAATAAGGGGTAACGGTAGTAGAAAATCAGTCATGAAGTCGACATGTTCTATGGCATCTATGTAAAAAGGTGTCTGCTGTTCTCCTACCGTTCCCCTTAAATAGTTTAGAACAATGTAATATGACAAAAAACGTTAGCCCCAGCAACGCTTGGCCGGGTCAGCTAGTAAGTATATAAATTCATGTTTGAAGCAATTATCTTGCAATGTTCTACAATGTGGGGTAAATGTGCGAAAACGCATATAAAAATATTAAAAATGGCTCAAAACAAAACTTTGAAAAATGATACTTGACATGCCTTGTCAGTTTTTAACGCAAAACACAAATACCGTGGTGGTCCAAAACAGAATTTCAAAAGTAAATGTAAATTATATTATTTTTGTAAAGTAAAGTTTTATTAGTAAAGGCAACTATACATAATCATTGCTTAGAGCACAGAAACTAAATTAATTTTGTTAAGATTTGTGTACCAACCTTTTGAAAAGCATGAAAGTCAGGTTTCATATTTCCGTGCTTCAAAACAACAAATATATTTATTTGAACTATATTCACATATAGAAGACTTTACTGCGTCCTTCATTACATAACCAAAGGTTTTTGTAACGGAAAAATAATTCATTGGCGGGAATTTTATGTAGTAGCATTCCATACGAGTACGAAAGGAAGTTCGGATGCAAGCTAAAGGATTTGTATATACTGACATTTTTCAAAGAAAAATGTAAATACAAATAATTTTCATCTAATAAATTATGTGAAAAAGGTCAGATATAATGGTCGCGAAAGTGCCTGTATTCTGACATAGGGTCAAAAACTATACCAATAAAGAAATTCTGTAATCCAAAACTCATACCTACATATATTATTTTTTGAGTTTCATAACGGTCCAAACACAAATTCACATTTATATACATATGTATAATAGCTTGCATCCTTTTTTGCAATTGAAAAAAAAATAGTCATAAATTAACGAGCCCATTGCCAGAAATACATAATCCAGGACATTGTTCTTTTCGTTTGTTCATCAGTGAAAAATTGTTGAAAATTTTTAAATTTCTCCCCAGACAAATGTAATGTAAAAAATCCCTTTTTGTCTATTGTTTTCTATGGTGTGTGCGTGACCTTTCTGCGTCTTCGCAAATTCCTTAAGCGTGACCCTCGATTATAAATCCGAACCCCTCTGACCTGGGTGACAGCTTTGGTCACTAAATTGACCCTCGCATTCTATAGTTGTGATGCAATTCTATAAAATTCTGTTCCGCATTTATTTTTTCGGTTTTTGATGATCGATAAATTCTTAACTCAACATAATCTATAATGTTCCTAGAAAAAAAGAGAGAGAAGGATTCAGAACTGAGGACATTTATTGACACCTATATTTAAACGTGTGAAGTAAATAGAGCGCCATTCCTTTGTTCCACGATTCATATACATTTTTATTTGACCCGCATCTGTTCTTAGAGGCTTCTAGGTGACCCCAATATAAATCGGGTTATGGCAACATATTCGTAGTCCTCTTGGACAGGACGATAAGCAGGATTACATGGTATTATGTATAATAAGTATATATGTATGTGTAAGGAATGAATGCAGCGAACAGCCATCCAGCTAGCAGCGGCGACGCACGCGGTGCCACGACAATCATCAAACGTAGTAACCGTTACTTAATTGGATTTTTCAGTATCCCTTTTATTATGTTGATTTGAAGGAATTTTTCATTTTGCAATAAAATATATCTTTCCATTAACAATGCCTACAAGTCCAAACTTTGACAATAACTTTTATTGAAACTAAGGATACAAAAGGAACTGCAAGCTGGAGAGTCGTTCAATCCATTTGGCGCGCTATGGTTGGGCCAATTTTTCTTTCAGGTTGTGGAATGAAGAGAGTAAGCGGCTTTCAATTTAGTGTTAAAGTTTTGAGGTAACGTATTAGGGTAATCAACTGGAATTTTTGTATGTATACATAAATTCTTCGAATGCTCAGTATAAACAACAATGGCGCAAAATTTTAGACGATTTAGTAGATACGATGTTAAATCATTTTTAGTATGATATTAAGGTATGTTTGTTTTGTTTGCTCCACAATCTGTCATTATTTAGATGTGTTCATGTTTTTTTTTTAATAAAATGGTTTTAGTTTAGCATGATACTAGTTAGCAAAACAATAAAAAGTGTTTAAAATTAGTGAAAAGTTAGTAGATTACTATTTATATAGTAAATTGTTAACTAGTATCGTGCTAAGGCCTTAATAATAGGTTGTTTAAAATTTTGCGCCAATGCTTTTAATAAATAGGTTAAGATTTTATGTCTGAAACATGTCCATAAAGTTCAATAGATTTAACGTACCTAATTCATGTTCTATTTTTAAATTTAAAAGAAAAATTACTTAATAGTAACTTTAATAATGTAAAAACTTTTCTTCCTAATCCAAATGTAACTTACTTGGGTTTTTAACTTACGAAATTATTAAAGACCATTTAGTCTTATTTTAAAAATATAATCAATTTTATGAACTTTACATACATAATATTCCATATTTAAATTAATACGACTTTTCTTATACCTACATAAATGTAACTACACACGATTTGTGCATTAAAGGTGTACACTGTACATACATATGTACTATTATAGGCCCGTCAAGTTGGAAACACCACAACCGAATTTCGAAGTTCTAATGATGCAGTAATTTAGGGCTCTTTCTGTGTTGATTTAGTGCTCAAATTATGGTTTGGTTCAAAATTCCCTTCCCCCTCAAACCTGTGGTGACTCCAACTTGGTGTCAAGCTGAAAACACCACACTTTAAGGTTCAAAATTATGATGAGGAAATTTAGGGCTCTTTTTGGGCTCCATAAGTTCGTGGAGCTTCAGATTGGTTTCTCAAGCCCTTACCCCCTAAATTAAGTCACAAAGCTGACATTTTTTAACAATATTTTTAAAAAGTAATGATGGTGTAATTTAGATCTACATAATGTACATATGTACATATTTTTGGGTTCCTTAGGATATGATGAGGAGATTTAGGGCTCTTTTTGGGCTCCATAAGTTTGCGGAACTACAGATTGGTATCTCAAACTCTTAACCCCAAACTTAAGTCGAAAAGCTGTAGATTTGGGGATAGATTTGAAAATGTATGTACAGTGAGTGCCATTAATATTCGGTTTTTTTGTTTCTTTCATAAAAACACTTTACTTTTCACTTTAAACTTAAACTTTCTTTTAAATATTTTGTATTTAATAATTTCAAATTATATACATTTTTTAATTAAAATAGCAATTTAACAAAATTTTTTTTATTTAATTTTTAATTAATTTAATTTGTTTATTTATTTGGCTCAAGAGCCATTAATTTACAAAATACATAAGTTAACATTTTTAAAAAAGAAAAAAAAAATATAAACATTTTAGGTTTGCTCTAGGAATTTTAACAATCAGCTAGTATAAGATTTTGCATATAACATCATTTGATTTTTAAATTGATTGAGTTCATTTATGTTTCTGATGTGTTGTGGTAGGTTGTTGAAAGAGTTTAATCCCATGTAAAGTATGCTAGCCTGCGCTCTAGATGTTCTGGTTCGGATGATATTGAACTCTTCAATATTTCTCAGGTTGTATTGTACCACTCTTCTTTCAGGTATACTTGTTTGTAGATATTCAGGGCACATGTTTTGTTTTATTTTGAAGACAAACACCATAGCCATCATAAAAAGTCTTTGATTAATATTAAGCCAGTTTAAGGATTGAAGCATTCTTGAAATTGATGTATAACGGTCACATTTTAAAATTGTTCGCATGGCTTTGTTTTGAAGTTTTTGAAGTCTTGATTTTTGTGAGTTGTTACAGACATATAGGAGACTTGCACAATATTCAAAATGGGGCTTAACAGTCACATTAAACACTTTTATTGCACTATTTTTTGAAATATTATTACGTGTTCTGCTAAGAACTCCAAGTTTTTTAGACACTTTTTTACATATATTGTCAACGTGATCATTAAGGGACAACTTGTTATCAAGCACTATACCAAGGTATTTAATAGATGTAACTTCTTCTAAGTGGATATTGTTTATACTGATATTTATTTGTTGATGAGTGTATGGTTTATTAATTATCATAAATTTTGTTTTATTAGCATTTAGTATAAGTTTGTTCATATTTAACCAAGAATAAATCGCACTTAGGTCATTTTCAATGTTGTTTTTTAGGGAATTGACATCTTTACCCGCTATATAAACTAAGGCGTCATCTGCAAACAACACAAGTTTAGAGTACTTTATTACTTTTTCAATATCGTTTATATATATCAAAAACAGAAGCACTCCCAATATTGTTCCTTGAGGAACTCCTGTATTAATTGAAGACGAGGAAGATGTTTTGTTGTTAACCGAAGTTCTTTGGGTTCTGTCACTTATAAAAGTTTTAAACCATTTAAGTTCAGAATTTTTTACACCATATTTTTCAAGTTTTTGTATTACGATTTTATGATTAACAGTCTCAAAAGCTCGTTTTAGGTCTAAGAAAACAGCTATGACACAATTTTTGTTGTCAATTTCCTTCTTCCAATCACTAAACACAAAATTTACACAAGTTTCACAAGAATGATTTGAACGAAAGCCTGATTGGTGTTTACTCAAGATGTTATTGTTATTTAGATGTGCTTGTAGTTGTTTTGATGCAATTTTTTCGATGATTTTTTCATAAAGAGGGAGCATGTTGATGGGTCGTAAGTCACTACACTTAATTGAATTTATCACTTTCTTTTTTGGAAGTACAAGTGACTCTTTCCAGGTTTGTGGGAAGAATCCAGAGCTAAATGAGCTGTTAATTATACGCACGAACACAGGACCGGTTATTTCTAGTGAATCTTTAAGTATTTTTGCATTCATAAAGTTGAAGT
This sequence comes from Eupeodes latifasciatus, assembly GCA_920104205.1. Taxonomy (NCBI): domain Eukaryota; kingdom Metazoa; phylum Arthropoda; class Insecta; order Diptera; family Syrphidae; genus Eupeodes; species Eupeodes latifasciatus. Next base: position 168,729,001 of record OV049924.1, on the reverse strand, counting down.
CATTTTTTTGATTTATCACAGAAAGGGTATTGCTAATTTCTTCGGTGTCAATTAAGCTAAACTTAAACTCTATATTGCACTCATCAACTAGACTAATATAATCAGAAAATATCACAGAATTACTAAGATCATTTATACTTTGAATGAAAAAGTTATTGAGCTTTTCAGCTATTATTGCACTATTATGTTCTTTATCACCGTTATTGAATTGCACTTCAGTTATTTCATCTTTATCAGTCTTCAAAACTTATTTCTTTAATTGCCTCCACATATCTTTTTGATTTTTGGCGTTGTGAATTTTTTGGGATATATATGTCGATTTAGTAATTTGAATTTGTCTTTTGTATTGGTTTCTATGTTCATAGTATGCTTGCCAGTCACTAGGTGTATTTCTTAAAACAGCTGTTTTGTACAAATTTATCTTAACAGTTTTAGAATTTCTTAGAAAATTATTGAACCATTCACAGTTTTGATAGGGAATAGTTTTTGACACTACCATACTATTTACAACTTTTTTTAATTCAGTTGCAAAATTTTCACTTAAAACATGTAAATTATGTGAGTGTTCAGGATCAAAATCAGCAAAAAAATGGTTTGATCTAAGTTCATTTAATAAGTGCTCTTTGTTGTACTTACAGTATCTGACTGTTTTTGTATTGGGTTTATTTTGTTTTTTGCAATGAATAAAAACTTCTAACGCTTCGTGATCACTTATTTTTATGTTATGATCCACTTTAGCACTGCATATATTTTTGTTATTAGTTAGGACATAGTCAATAAGAGTACTAGCTGTTGGTGTTATTCTAGTTGGTTCTGTGTTAAGCATTGATAAATTGTTGTCAGTCATTATTTGATTTAAGCGTCTTGAATATGTATTGTTTCTATCTAACCAATCAATATTAAAATCACCCATTATTACGAAATCACAGTTACATTGTTGCAGAAAATCTATCCATTGTTCTAGATTATCACAGAAAGTATTTTTAGTCGACAGGTGAGATCTATAAATTGCACATATGTATATCACAGTATTGTTTTCATATTGCACTTTTGTTATAAGACACCAGAAATTCATTGTAATGGCAAATTGTTTGACAAACGAACACTTAAACATTTTTTTGACATATATCACCAAACCACCAGTGTGGCTGGATTCACTATCACAGTTAAAGATATAATAACCATCAAGTTCTGTTTCAGCATAATTATGATTTTTTGTCATATGAGTTTCAGTTAACACTACTATATCACAGTTATATTCACTTATAATTATTTGCAGACTAGAAAAATTATTTATCAGTCCTTCAATATTAGTAAATACACATTTTATAGTTTCTAGTTGCTAGTAGCTGTAGTGGGCTTCAGCAGCTTTGAGTTTTCTCAAAAATACTGGGCAATTTTTATCAGACGATGCATGGTTACAGTCAGTTTGTTCATTGGTTTGTACACTTAAGGAGACACAATTTGCACATTTATAAATTTCACTTTTACAATCCTTGACATCATGGTTTTCCGAACACTTCAAGCATGTTTTACTTTTGTTACAAAATTTTGCTATATGATTGTAACCACAGCAATTATAACATTTAAGCACTCTTATATATTGGTATACACGACAACGGTCCCATCCAATATTTAATTTTCCCATATCCATAATTTTGGTGTTGGTAACACTATTTATTTCTATTATTGCATTATATTTCCTCCTTCTGTGCGATAAATATATCTTGATACATTTGATATCACTGTCATCCATTTGGTTTTGACACTTGATTGCTTCAACCAGCTGGTCTTCATTTATCATCTCACTCATACCCACTATATTAATTTGTGGATTACGATGTTCTTGTATTTTTGCATTATAATCACTCATTTTATTTTTAATTTCTGATTCAATTGTTTTAACTGATTGTTTGTCACATTTGATTAAAATACCACCATTTTGCACATTTTTAACCTCTTCTATTTTTAATTTCATTCCCGTGGGATTTATGACATTTTTTAAATCATTCCTAGTTTTTTCATTGTTATGATCACTTTTGGGTTTTACTACAATAACTTCACTCTTTTCTCTCAAAACGTTTGCATATGAGAGTTTCGATTGCGTTGGTGTTGTTGCATTAGTGTTTTTTATTTCTTCGACACTTTTTTTCATTTCAATGTTGTTTTTTATGATTTCTGCTATTTGTTTACTTAAAGCAGCTAAGATGTTGGGACAGTCCAAACACATAAACTTGATTCTTTGGTTAAATAAAGAATACGATAACTCAAAAAATAACACTTCATTAATATTCTGTTTTTTTTTTACATACTTATATTATTTTTTTAATTAATCATTGATTTTAATATTTTGTTGGATACCCTTGATTGGATAAAACTCCGTCCAGTCGCTCGGGCATGTTTTTTATAATTTTTTGAAGGTATTCAATGCCTATTTTGCTCCATTCTTCTTGAAGCCGTGTCTTGAGTGCACTTATTGACGAGACAGGGTTTTCGCGAACTCGACGGTCCAATTCATCCCACAAATTCTCGATTGGGTTAAGGTCTGGAGATTGTGGAGGTGTTTGGATAACTTTTGGACAGTTATACAGAAGCCATTCTCTTACAACATGCGCCTTGGTGCTTCGGGTCGTTGTCCTGGTAAAATTTGAAATTCCTTAAAATGCCCATTTTCTCAGCACTTTGCCTTAAATTTTCTTTTAGGATCCGCAAGTAGTATTCCTTGTTCAATATACCGTCGGTGAATACTAAATTTCCCACGCCTCTTGCCGAAATGCACCCCAAAACCATGATGTGCCCGCCTCCATGCTTCACTGTTGGCTTCGAGTTCCTGCTTTTAAGCTCTTCATTTGGTTTGCGCCACACCATAACTCTTCCATCCGATCCAAAGAGGTTATACTTACTCTCGTCAGCAAATATTACATCATCCCACCAAGTTACATCCTTATTTTTGTGTTCCCTCGCAAATTTTGATCCGAATTTGCCTGTTGCGCATATTCATAAATGGCTTTTTCGGGCAACACGACCATTGTAGCCATTTGTCTTTATGGTTCGGCGTACCGTTGATGCAGACACTTTCTTTTTGCATTCCATTAACACTTCTTGCACAATTTTTGGTGCACTTAAACGAGGATTTGCTTTAATTTTTCTTACTATAAGCCGTTCTTCTTTCGTTGTTAACTTTTTTGGTTGACCCATCTGCTTTTTTGGTTCGATCCTTCCTTCTCTTTTATACCTCCGAACAATGTCACCGACAGTGTTTGGCTTCATGTCTAAAATATCAGCAATTCGTTTGTATGTTTTACCTTTATTATGGTGAAAAATAACAAGGTTTCTTTTTTCAAGGCTTGCATTTTTTCCTTTGCGCCCTATTATTAACTTTTTAAATAAAACCAAAAGATCTTACACTAAATTGTTTTAAAAATGTATGCAAACGCCAAACGTATAGCGAACACTTTCTTTTAACGGTACTCTTGAATAGACAAACTGTTAATCGGGGCAAATGTCAAACTCAGCAAAGAAAACAAAAAACCGAATAATAATGAAGCACTTACATACATGTGTCTTTTTTGCGTTGTTTATCATATATCTTAATGCAGTTAAGTGATTGCACCATTTTCTTTAATGAAATATTTAGGGAATAATATACTAATTTATAAAATAACCAAATAATAAACCTAAATTCAACTTTTCCTATGAGAAAAACAGCAAAAGTATGTTTAAGAATAAAAACATACATATGTACATACATATGTAAATTTTAACAGTACATTTTTTTGTATTCAATATTTGTAAATTTAAATTTGATTAATTAAATTTTCAAGGCATATGCGAGCTGTTTTGTTTTCAAAAAAGAAACTATTGACCTGATTGGTTGAACAATTTCGTTTGGTAAAATATGTACTAAGATAACAAAAAGGTTGATGTAAAAATCTTCACAGTAAAGCATTATTCACATGAGCACGACCAACGACCAACGAATGAACGAATATTCGTCGATTTTGACATTTCTTTCACATGAGAGTTTTTAATTCGTCGCGAATGAAGTTTGACTTTGACAATTGTTTTTTTTTTTGTGTTTATCATATTGTGTTTTGTTTGAAAACAACCGATTAAGAAAATGCGGTCGAAGCTATATTTGTTAAAAAAAAATTATTGGTGTCCTTGTTAATAAACAAAACAAGGAAAAGATTTCATCTGCATCCACAGCCGAACACCATTCACCATCGAAATCAAAACACAAGAATGATTTTTTAGGTTATGTAGCGCGCGAACAATTTATTCGTTGCAGTGTGGATGGTATGTGGAACGCGATCAATTTATTCGTTGCAGTGTGGATGGTATGTGGGACGCGAATAAAGTTTGACAGTTCGTATCAACTAGAATTTTGTTCGCGACGAATAAATTTGTTTTCTTAAATTTATTAATATATGATATTGAAAAGTAAAAGTATGCACAATAAATCAAATAGAAACTACATTGCTATCGTTTTGTTAGGAATTTGTGTGGAAATATGTCTTCAAACGTATATAAACTCACATTTTGTAATTCATTCGTCGTTCGTTGGTCGCGCTCATGTGAATGCTACTTAACTTCGAAATTCGGTTGTGATGTTTCCAACTTGACAGATCTTACTATTATACGTACATAAACTGATTTTTTCTTTTGATTATAATGGTTTTCATTGCCAAGAAGACCAACTTAGAACAAATACTTTGCTTTATCAACATTTCTTCCAGATACCTTTTGAAACCTTCAAAATCACTTGTACGTAAGGTCAGTCAAAACATTTTTAATTTAATTTTTTTGATTCATTACTTCGGAAATAGAGTCCAAATTTGTTATTTCGTCCGTCTGTCTGTTTGTCCACACCCCTACAGCCCTAACCATTGGATTGGTTGAGTTCAAACTTGGAAGTAAAGGGCCTGATATAATTTAACCGAATTTTCTCAAAAACGAAAAGATAGATTTTTATTAAATTTTCTCTAAAACTTCTTTACTTAACTTGGCTTCTTTAAATAAAAAAAAATATTCTTGCCTAGCTGCAGAACCGTTTTTTAAGTTTGTGCACAAGCTCTTATACTGTTTTAATAATATTTGATGATTTTTAAAAATTTGACATCTTAAAAAACGGATCAATATTTTTTAACGAAAATTAAGGGTAAAACTAATACTAGTAAGTTCTAAAAAACTGCGTACTAGAATTGTTTTTAAACTTAAATTGAAAAATGTTATATGTATGTACATAATTTTTGACAGCTCACGGACGGATGTTTCGTGTTTTTACCAGTTCTTCAGTTTAGTCTATAATATTACCATGATTTGTCTTACAAACGGACAACGCTTGCAAATTATTAAATATCAAAGTTTGTACTTTGGTAAGAAAGTTTATGATGCTCTTCTTCCATTTTATCGTCAGTTTAATCGACCAACTTAGGCGCTTTTCGGGCTACAATTGTGACTAAGTTTAACATTGTTGGACATTAAACCATCTGTTACTCCACTATGGAAAATTGTACCGAAAAATGTACATAGGTGCCTTTCAAAATACAGCTACAAGAATTCAAGTTGACTGAAGATTGGACTTAGTCGATGGGCCATTTGAAGCATAACCGCGGCCAACATTAGCATGAAATAAACTTCAAACATTAAGTTATCGATTCAAATAATGATTTTATGCATTTTTCCGAATCTTATTTTCGATAGTTCTCAAAAAATCGCTCGTTATAATTTATTTGCAAGTTCTTTGCTGAAGCATAGTTTTAGTGAAAAAGAAGTTATTTTGTAGAACTAAAATACTCCTTTTCAATCACTTGAAATTAAATTTCAAAACAACTTAAAAAAAAGTTTAATTATAATTCAAAATATTACAAACTCTTCTTCTTATATTTCATACACCTGTAATACTGAGACGGCATTAAAAACACCACACAATTTTTAACCTTAATTTATTTAGTGTAAGTATTGTTCATATATGTATGTATGTATATTCTTTATTTGATTCTAAATTCTAATTCTTAAGATTCTTAAGCTAATATTCGAAATGTGAATGATAAGTTGGCAAAATATTTTCTGTTAAAGTTTTAAAGTAACTTTCATCATAATTTTGATCTGATCTAGTGATTTTTTGTGATTTTTTTTAACTAATAGAACTTCTTAACAGACACCGATTGTTTCATTCTCAAGAACCAATACCATTTCCAAGTGGGTACTTACTTTAGTTTGAAAAAAAAATAACAAAACTCTTGCTCGCATTACCCAATGGGTTTCAAGGTTTTTCCAAAAACATATTGAAAATACTATGTTGAACAAAGGTTTTGTGAAAATAAAAAAAAAATGCGTGCTCTAGTTTTCATTGTCTTACTTTACTGATGTTGTTCAAGGATTCATGGTTTGGCTCATAAATAATTATGACTTCACATTCGCTCTTAATTAATAGAAAGTATCCCTATTTGCCATCACCACAGGTATAACTATAACTATCTCCCCCTAGCATAAATATACATATGTATAATGAACTAAACGGTGATATCCTAATCACTAAAAATTAACAATGAATGTCTTGCGCGACGATTACTACAAAAAATGCAAATTTTATATTTGAACAACATATTTTTAAATAAAAAAATAAAGTCTACTTTATAGGTAGGTATAATAATAAAAGATGCTGACATAATTATTATCCTTATGAAAGCGTAGGTACCTTCGTTTTTCTAAACAAGGAAGGATTAAAGTATTTCGCTGGTATATCCCGATCCCTTAAGATGACCAGTACCAACCGCTTTGAAATATATATGTAGACGGTGTGTCCTTCTTGAGGTCAGTTATTGTGTGTTTTTCTCCAGTTCCATACGCGTCCATTTTTATGGCTTCACAATTTTATGATCCCTCAATAAAATGATCTCGGAAACAGAAAAAAGTTTCTTATTTTTGTTCACCTTTTTTCTTTTATTTTTCTTGATGTTTTTGTTCTTTTTACGATCGCAATAGCGGTAATACTTAGGATTTATTTACACAGGATTATATGTTATTTAATGGAAAAAGTTACTACAGTTTTTTTTTTTCATTTTTAATTTTAAAAGTCTCATAGGTATATTTTGTCCTATGTTCTTAGCACACTAAGGACTACCTCCGGAAAAAGGACTTCCGAGAAATGTAAAGGCTTCTTGTTAATGTACATAGAATTGTTGCTGTTGTGTGGAAATATGAAAACAACGAATGGTTTAATTTTTTTATGACGAAAACCTTCAACCCTTTCGTATTTTGTTTAAGATTTAAAAAAAATTGATTTATTTTTGAAAATATTTTATTGTCAGCAAAACAAGTACTACCAATCATATTGAGACCTTTACTTTTATAACAGATAATAAAAATAATTATATTCATTTTTGAACACTTTAACCCGTTCACATACAAAAGATTAAGAATAATACCAATAAAACGTTTTAAATTAATCCAAACATGAATGGTAAGATGTTGCTTATTTTTTTAAAAGGGTTATATTTAAAAGGATTTCGTATTTTTCGCTTTAAAAATATGTAATTAAGAGAGGTGGTTTTCATAAACATAAGGTATACCAGGATACTCGTACTTACAAAAATAATATTAAGATTTTTTTTATTGAGGAAGCAAGAGTTGTAAACTATAAGAAAGGAAAAAAAGAAAGAGTTTAGTCTCAAATACGCGAACATATTTTTCTTCCTTCTAAATTACAAACAGGTTTTATACCTAGAGGCTAAAATATTTTGAAATAATAAAATTACAAAATGGAAAAACATAATTTTGTCATAAACTGAGCAATCGAAAAAAAACTCCTTTTACATGATAATATGAAACCAAAATGCTGAAAAGGCTTGCGTTGTCATTATATTGGTAAATGCACTAACGTAACACTTTCGAACTTATCAAGTAATGAGAAAAACTCTATATTACTTTTAGAAATCCTAATTTAAATTTTTTAAAAAGTTGTAGTAAATATTTTTCACCAAATTAGTTTGTGATTCCTGTATTCCCAAACTTTTTGAACAATTTATTTGTGACAGTTTAAATTTTAACTGCAACAATATTATATGCAATCAACAACATGGTTTTATGCAAAAACGTTCGAAAGTTAGTAATCTACTTGCATTTTTTCATAACTGCTCAAATACCCTAGAACTCGGTCAAGAACTCGACAGCATTTACTCTGATTATCATCTTCAAAATATGTCATCTTCAAAATATCTCATCTTCAAAATATATCTTGTCAAGTTAAATTTAGAAGTTCTTTCTCTAACCCTTTCATTGCCAAATCAGGAGTTCCCCAGGGTAATCATTCAGAACCTCTACTCTTTATATCAGCTATCAATGTTGTACCCTTTGGCGTACGATAAAATTACATTTTTAATCGATGCGGATGATATAAAAATCTAAACCTTATCCCAATTAAATTTCAGGCAATGAATTTCTCTAAAAAACGTATTTCTAATTTGATTGATTATAAAATATCGCAACACTATAAATGACATCGCGTTCATAGTTTTAAAGATCTAGGAGTTCTTTTTAGTTCTAATCTCGATTTTACGGAGCATATTAATTAGATCGTTAGTAAAGCCAACTCTATGTTAGAATTTGTTAAACGTTGGTCTAAAGAATTTTAGGATCCCTATGTTACTCTCGCTTTATATACTACTTTGGTCCGCCCCCATCTTGAGTACGCATCCCAGGTATGGAGTCCTTTTTACGAGTTCCCCAAGAATATAGGATAGAAAATGTTCAACGCAACTTTGTACGTTTCGCCTTAAGAGGGCTACCATTGTCTGATCCTTATAACCTCCCTCCTTATGAACATCGGATAAAGCATCTTCAAATGCAGCCTCTATCGCAAAGGAGGGTTAATAATAATATTGTCTTTATTCATCAACTTTTAACTGGTGCAATTAATGCACCTGATTTATTAAATTGTATAATTTTAAACTATGATGGAGGTAACCACAATACCCGTAGTTTCCAATTAATGCATGTTTCTCAACACCGCCCTAATTATGGTATGCGTGAGCCACTCGAAAGTCTAAACTTTTTAATATGAACTCAAACATATTTTTAAATTTTCTATCAATTTGTTTGTAATTTAATTTGGCTTTTTCTACGTTTTGAATACATATAATTATCTTTTTTGTTAAAGTTCAAAATTCTTACAATTTATTAGTTTTAAATTGAAAATAAATACAAAAAAAAAATAAAATAATTAATTAAAAGTTTTAAATAGTGGTTACTGGCATAAGCAATGCTATCCATATGTCTCTATTTTTGGCTTCGTTGTACCAATTTTTACTTATTTCTGATAGATCGTCACTCCATCGTATTGTTAGTCTATATTTGTCTCCATTTCGTTGACATTTTTGTCCATCTTTGGTCCTGAAGTCCAGATACATGTCCTGCCCAGCTTCATTTTAGTCTTCTTGTTCTATTTGTTTGTAGTCCATTAGTGAAGATCGGTAGAATAGCAGAGTCGAAGATATATTTCATTGAGTCTGCACTTTGGTCCAATTTTAAAATATGTTTAAGGCTCCAGAATTGTTTCCAGCTATTTATGATGCGTCCGTTAATTTCTTTATTTTCTTGGTTGTTTAATAATTTTAGCGGTCTTGTTAATGTATGTAATCTTCAACGTACTCATTTTTTTCTTCGTCCAACATTATAACGTTTTTGGTGTAATTTGTCATGACTTTAGTTCTCGATTTGTTTATTTGAAGTCCACAATTTATACACAGGATAGATAGTTCCGTCAAAAAGTCTTGAATGTGTGTAGTTTTTGTAGAAATAAGAATTATATCGTCTGCAAATCTAAGATTGTTAAGAACTTGTCCACATATCCTTATTCCATATATTGTCTTCCAGTCAGTTTTTTGGAAAATTTCTTCCAGAACTGAACTAAATAGATGTCAAGCTCCTCTTGTTGTATTAAATTCTCTGTTTTTATTCGTGCTGTGTTATCTTAATATATATAAATTACATATCACATAACCGATTTTAATCAAATTTGTGCACCGTGTGCAATTTGATCCAACTTAAAAGATAGGATACCTTACATCTCAGTTTATGATCGCAATATTATTTTATTGCAAATTATTTGTCAATCATTTGACAGATGGCAACATTTGTTGACTGCATAGAGTAAGTATTCAATAGATGGCGCCATGCCAAACTTTCAAACGTTTCAAATAAGCTACAATTTAATAGCATAACTGTACCACATGTTGCTGAGGTAAAATTATATAAAATAATAGCATAACTGTACCACATGTTGCTGAGGTAAAATTATAGGTTAAATTTATTTTGTAGTAAACGAAATACAGTGAATTTTGCTTTTTCAATTTTTTGGTGTTAGCAGAGTCGGCCACGAGTAACTTAGACTGAAGTATAAATTAAATTCATATTATACTGAATATAATACAACCAAATACGCAATGCACTAAACTGTCAGTCAATTTCTGCACTGGTCTTCAGTAAAAAAATTAATTAATTCATAGTATTTTTCCGGATATACAGAGTAATTGCTTAAATCATAACTCGAAAGTTTAAAGGAAAAGTGATCCTACTGACACGTATTCCAATGATACCGTCAGATTCTCTCATACCTTTCACAAGGTTACAGTTTCCAATTCGTTTAGTTTTTGCCATGTCTATAAATATTAAGGCCAAACAATCTCCATTTCTGGTTTAGATTTGGATATGTTGCATGTTTACGTGTAGAAAAACCGTCGAACCTATTTGTGTTAGCGAAAGACGGGTTAACCAAATTGGAATTAAAAAATAATGAATATTATTGTTAAAATATTGTGTACTATCCGCCTATCATTTATAAGTTCAACTGACTTTTAGTCTAAATTCATTACATTTTTCTATTAGCTGATTCATGTCTGGTTGTTCTCTTGGTTGATTTGTATTAAATTCTTATTTGATGGTCCTTTAAAGTGTTTTGGAGAAGAGCTTGTAAATTGTCGAAATGTTGCATATGGGTCTATAGTTATTGATATCGTCCTTCTTTCATTTTCTTGTGTATTATATTGTCGTTGTTTCTTTTCATGTATGTTGCTTGCTAGCCAAAAATAAATATGGGTTAGCTACTAGGAATATGAATTTAAAAAATGGAAATCTAAAGCTTGTAAAATGTATGTTTTACATTCGCTGATCCGAAGTTATAAGGGTCTAATGTTAATTGTTTTATTTTTTAAAGTATCATACAAAATATCTAAGAACGCTTAAAAAAAAATATTAAAACTAAGAAACATAAGTTTGTGTCAGACATGCTCTACACCGTACCGTTTTTTCCTTTTTTTTAAATTTCATTGACAGTTTTTGAGGTCTGCAAATGTAAACAAAAATAATGCAGCGATCTTCAGCTTTACAAAAACTCAAAAATCCGTTTATTATATTAATTAGCTAAATATTTATATGCCCAGGCCCTACAGTCACAGAAGAAAATCATATGTTCCTGAGGACATATTGAGCCGAAAAACTATTTCGTTTTCGCTGAATTTTCGACTGTATCTGCAACTTGCTTCATTCTTTTCTAGTTTCGTTATCAAAACCGGCCCGTTACGTGCTTCGCTACGTATAAGGCATAGTAAAAAAAAAGATTATTAAGTTCATTTATTCAAACCAAAAAATATTTTAAATTGCTAGCTATTTAAAAGTCCAAATTACGCAAATGATATATTGTTTATATTATATTTATCAGCAAAGAGTAAAAACTAAAAAATAAAAAAGAATTGGGTAGGTACTCTTACTATGGTGGGTCTATATGGGTTAGTCTAAAACAGTTGGATAAACAATATTTTTTGTTTTTCATTTTGAGCATGAATAAATACATAGTTGGGGGTACCGACTCTGGAACAGGCAACATAAAGTTGGCCATGTGAAAAACATGATTCCTCCAAACTAACACCACAAACGTGAAGTGTTTGCCATTGGGCCTTATTGATGGACATCGCAAATGATAAACGCACAGGATATTGTAATCTTTTGAATTCAAATGGCATATCAGTTCAAATCATAGGGATACGCGGTATCAAACACACTTGACACACTGATTTACCAGTTAAGATTGTAGCTTCAATCAAATTTGGCAATAACTTTTTCACTGCCAATCTAGTGCCATTGCACAGTTTTGGTGGATTAATATTTCGCAATAATATAATCAAAGAACCAATTTTCAGATTCAAGCAATGCGGTGGTATACCAGCCGGTTCCAATGAATATAAAAATTCAATTGGATAATTCATTGCCTCAACTTGATTCATAAAACTGTCAATTGATTTATATGTCGTGACTACACCTGGCAGTTTTGCTTGAATTTGAAAATTAATGGCATTGATATGAATGTTCTTCGGTGCTAAAATGGCGCGTTCTCTCAACCAATTATGATTTCTGTAATTCTGAAGAATATTCGGAAAAACACATTCAATCAACTTATCTATAGATTGCGCAATTGTACAAAAATTGTTCGGTAAAGTGATCAATCCGTCGGTACTGTCGATTGGTATTTTGCCATCACCAATTTCAAACATTTGTTTTGAAAACTCATGGGCAGTTGCATCATTATGTATGTGAATACGCATATTAATGTTCAGTGTCAATTTTCGTACATATGTATCTCCAAAGAACTGATAACTTCAAACAGGCGTTTATTTCATCAGCAGGAGTTGATCGAGGAACGACAGGCAATGTTTGAAGAAAGTCCCCTGACAGCAATATCAGAGCACCACCAAAAATCTGTTGATTACCGCGTAAATCTTGCATTGTTCGATTAAATGCTTCTATTGATTTTTTATTCGCCATTGTGCACTCATCCCATAAAATAATTGACGTTAATCGCAGAACTTTTGCCATAGCAGAATTTCTCGAAATATTGCAAGTTGGTGTTTCAATCACCTGTACATTCAATGGCAATTTTAATGCAGAGTGTGCGGTCCGACCACCTTCTAATAATGTAGCAGCAATTCCCGAAGATGCAAGTGCCAATGCAATTTTCTGTTCCGATCGAATAGTCGCTAAAATCAATGATACAACGAAAATTTTGTCTGTACCACCGGCTTGCATGATTGTGTCATATAGGTACATGTTTTTGTTGAATATTCAATTTGATGCTATTACAATTTTGTGATTATCAGATGGCATACGATCAAGAGCAATTTTGAACAATTGAAACCAATAAAATAAATTTGCAAAAATTGATGATCAGCGTCGGGGTATGGCAATAACGAACCAGCTTGATGATAAATCTGGCCCTGAATCTGTAACATGTATGCAATTTTTTGCTAGATGTTGAATCAGAATTTTTAATACTTTATGATTCAGATTGATATAAACATTGGACAATCCTGTTGAGGTATTTACCTTAAAAGTCGGCATAAAATTATCTCTAATAAATTTTAGTAGCACCAAAAGAAGTCATTTGAAATGCCGAATTGTATCGACTTCGTGATCGCCGTGCAAGATTAAGTACAGGTACAGGGTCAACAGATCTATTCTGTGCAGTACGTTCACGCTACGATGCATTAGCTTGTTCGCGTTCATCTGTAGTCTGAGATCGTCTTAATAATGCCACTTTTGCATTACGCGTTCGCCGGCCTATGTTTGGTCGTCTTGCTCGTGGCATTTTACCTTCACTCAACAACTCAACAATATTTTGGAAAATATAAACACAACAAAGCAATAATTATCGCTGATGAAATGAAATGACATATATGATGACAGTAAATTTGTTTGACAGAACTAATGTCACTTTTTTTGTCTTCGATTGTTTTACCCAAGGTTCAAATTGGCTTTTAAGTATTAGTACAAATTGTTTGTATATGGGAGTATAGAAAGATGTTGATTTTACACTTTTTCAAGATGTTTTTTTTTTTAAATTTTCTCTACGCACAAACCTTCTCTGGACTTCCACGAATAATTCAAGACCAAAATTAGCCCAATCGGTAAAGGCATTGTTGAGTTATAAGATTACAACGTAAAGTGGCATTGATTTTTATATATATATAGATTGTAGTATAAGTTTGCTTTTTTGCTACATACTACTTTTTGAAGTTTACGATATTTTTTTAAGTATTTGACGACTTAGTAGTAGTTTCTTTATTTTGTAAAAAATATTTTCAAAAAAGTCTATGACCGCTCATTTTACAATTCAGAGATTTAATAATTTATGTACCTATATCTTACAACTGAAACAGTATCTTGGGAGAAAAAATATAATAAATAGTTAAGAAGAAAAATCGAAGGAAAATACGAAAAAAACCTTCATTTAAAATATTACAAAAAAAAGTGTAACAATAAGCAAAACCAGAAAAAGTAAATTTAATTTACATAAAACATTAAGAGAATAATAATAAATAAATAAAATGTAGAAACATAATGTATTAGCAAAAAAAATAAAAACAATGGCAAATAAATAAATGAAAAAATTAAATAATTTAACAACCAAATAATTGAATACAAACATAATCAACAAATAATAAATAAATTAACACATAATAAATCAAAAAAAATAAACAAATAAATAAATAAATAAATAAATGAATACATAAATAAATTAAAAATAAATAAATTAAAAAAAAATAAATAAATTAACACATAAATAAATTAACAAATAAGTAAATTAAAAAATAAAAAAATTAACAAATAAATTATTAAACAAATAAATAAATTAACACATAAATAAATTAGCAATAAATAAATTCAAAATTAAATGAACCAACAAATAAATAAATTAACATACAAATTATTTAACAAATAAATAAATTAACAACAAAAATAAAAAACCATTAACATAAACCAAAAAGAAAAGAAAAAAAACAACGACTTAAATCTCGACAAATATCAATCTTAATCGTTCAGCACCTTTTTTGTAAAAAATGGATTCCTTTTAATGTTCGGCTTATATTTCTTCTGTAGTCCTTCTCATTAAATGGCAGATAACAAGAATTCTATAAAAGAATTATGTTTAGAGTTAAGGATAAGCAGCAACTGAAACTTTGGTAGAGCATTCCATTCTGAGAAAATATCCTCATTGGGCGAGATACTATAACCCTCTGCCTTTAAAGCCATATATGGCTGAGATTGTATAACTGCGGTTTAAAAATTACTGTTAAGATAGTTTATAATAGTCTTTTATCTATATGTATTTTTGTATTTGATTTACTCTTTCTCTGTGAAATCGCCAATAATCGATGTAAAAGTAAATTTGCTTATTGTCTATGGAATAATTTCCATGAAATAAAGCAAAGTGGAAAATCCATCTTTAAAAAATTGGGTGTATTTCAATTTTCCAAAGTGCAATAAGACCAATTTTCAGCAGTCTTAAGTACAAAATGGTTTTATTTCACTTTCAACAGCTTTGTTTTCACCCTGAACACAAACAGTAAGCTATATATGGAGAGGGCATGCTGCCATCCTACAACCCTCTTTCTTTGGTGCAAGGTTGGGTGTATGCAAAATTTCGTTTTCATTTAAAGAAACTGGATTAAAAGTAAGTTACTAAGGTCTAGTGTACGACTATAATAAATAATTTTTATAATTTAAATCCAGGTTCGTAGGTATAGGTACTCGCGACATTACTGTAATTCATAATTCTAGACCTGCTTTATATACCAACAATGGAGATTGTTGGTAGTTTCGAATACTAGGAAACCTAACAAACCTGTAAGGAATGTCAGTTCTACTAACTGTAAAAGGTTCAATACGCATATAGGAAGAAAGACCATTTTGCCTAGACAAATATACATATCTAAGCCAAAATATTTAGATAAAATCACAACAGAACTTACAGAAATTTTACAAAAATGGTCAACCTTGAGAAAAGCAAAAGAGTGCTGCAAACAAGATCCCAACACAATTTATTCGTAAATAGCCTCAATTGGGTTATGAGGTCGGAGTATATATACATATAATGCTAAGGTCTACAGACCCTATAGTATCACATGGTTTATTACTACAATTTATTCTGTCGATTTTTCTAAAACTTTATCAAAATATTATAACAACATTTTATGTAAGATAATGAAATTTGAAGTCAATATATTTGTTTGTTCTCATAATACTTGATTCGAAAACTATATAGTTTTTTGTGCAGGTTTTCGTGTTCTGTAAAAAAGTTACCAATTTTGCGTGGTATTTTTTTGTAGATACTTATTTTCATAAACAAAAATTGGCTAATAGATTTGTCTTTCAAAATTTGTCATAATATAAAATTAGTTTGGAGCCAATATCTTCAATTTTTGCCGAGATATTTGAGTCAAAAATCAATTTTTACCAACTTTCAGTAGTGTTTTTGTTTAGGTTGTTATTATTAACTTCCCATGGGCCCGATTTGTCAAATTGAAAATTTTGAAATTTCTCGACGTTTCAAGGTCCCTAGGGTCGAAATAAAAGATTTTTAGAAAGATGTCTGTTCGTGCGTGTGTACGTAAGTCCGTATGTCCGTATGTCCCTACGTCCGTACTTTCGCGACGTTTTTTTCGTAATCCATAGTTTAAGAACCAGAAGAGATATCGACTTCAAATAAATTTTGTTATACAGATAATAAGGCAGAAATATGCAAAACGGGTTCTCAAAAAATTAGGTGATTTTTTCACCATAGCAGTTTAAAAAAGGGTGCAAATTTTGGTTAACCCTAAATATCTTACAAACCAAAAACGCTAGAGACTTGAATTAAATTTTGTATAATATATTGTAACGTGATACCAAACAAGTATATTTTTGAAAAAAATCCAATTAACGGTTTTTGTATAAATCAAAAAAACTGAAAAAAAAATTTGTCACCTCGAACATTTTACGAATACAAAATGATTTGATCACTAAAACAATTTTGTGCAAAGAAAAATAACGTTTTCAACATCTGGTAAAATTTTGAGAAAAATGGAATTGACAGTTTTTTTATTTAAAAAAAACCTAAAAAAACATTACTCAAAGTTGCTAAAAATTGAATTTCGACTGAAATATCTTCTCAAAAATTTGAGATTATGGCTACCAACTTATTTTAACTTATAAGAAATATTGTTTTCAACATTCTGAAAAATGTTGAGAAAAATCGATTGACAGTTTTTTTACAAAAAATAAAAACCTAAACAAAAAAATTAATAAAAGTTGGTAAAAATTGATTTTTGACTCAAATATCTTTTCAAAACTTTGAGATATTGGCTTTAAACTACTTTTATCTTTTAAAAAATATTGTTGTCAACATTCAGTAAAATTTTTAGAAAAATCTAATTGACAGCTTTTCAAAAATTAAAAATATTGTCTTCAAACTCTTTTTATTTCACAGAAAATATTGTTTTCGATATTCGATAGTTTTATTTATAAAAATCCAACAGTCCGTTTTTTCATAAAAAAAATAAAATCTACAAAAAATAGTACGCAATTTTGATGAAAATTGATGTTCGGTTCTTGATATCTCTCAAATTAATTTCATCCATCCAATCTGTAAAAATATAAAAAATGCTACTTAAATTGGTAAAAATTTGTTTTCGACTAAAAATCTATTTAATAAAACTAGATTTTCAAACTAAACTATTTCTTTATATGAAAAATATTGTTGGTAATTTTAAATTTTTTGAGAATAATTCAACTAACAACTTTTTTAACCCCACACGAAAACGTACAAACTTTTAAGCAAGACAAATCGACAGACGGGATGGGAAGTTATCAGTGTGGGTCGCATCCCAGCCTCTAAGAAAACCGTCACTTCAATTTTTCTCAAAATTTTACCAGATGTTAAAAACATTATTCTTCGTTGTTTTATCATTTTATGTGTAAGTACGTACACACGCACTTCAAAGGAAAATAAAAAAAAATGATAAAGATACCACTTTTGAGGCAAGACAAAGAACATTATAGATGATTTTTGCAAGAGAGCATGTTGCTTGGAGCAGTGAATGGAAACGCGTTGTCTTTTCGGATGAAAATAAGTTTAACCTTAACGGCCCCGCTGGTTACAACTTTTATTTCCATGATCCAAGAAAGGATGAGCTTATTTTGACGAGGTGTTGTATGGAGCTTTCATATACTATAACACAATCGACTTCGAACAATAAACGGGAACAACTATGAATGTTTGCTGAAACGGTCATTTCCAAAAATATAAAACATTTTTGGACCACTTACTTAGATTTTCCAATAAGGCAATGCTCCCAACCACACTTCCAGGGATGTAAGAAGTTGGATTCAATCGGGTTAGGTTAGGTTAAAGTGGCTGTTGGTTGGGAAGTCCAACACACTTAGACCAAAATATGGTCCGTTGTGATACCACATGGATCAGCTAGTCAGCTTAACTCGTTGAACCAATTGGAGCTTCGAATGAAGCGTAGGAGACAAATAATGTCAAATTTTTTTATATCGCTGGTATCGTTGAAGTAGTAGTCTCCAAGGTGGATTCTACGTCTTTGTGATAAGGCAGGGCATGTGCACAGAAGATGAGAGATTGTCTCCTCTTCTTCTTCTTCCATACAACTCCTACAAAAATCATTTGCAGGGGCTCCAAGTCGAATAGCATGCCCAGTCAGGACACCTACAACGTAGCTAATGTGCAATCTACTCAGAGAGATTAATTGTTTTGAGTACCTGGCGCTAAGATTAGGCGAAATTAGTTTAGTCGCTACACAGGTGGTGGTGTTATTCCACCTGAAGTTTGTTTTCTCTATGGTATCTTGCTTTAGCATGAGTTTACATGTAGCTAAGGGGATACCTATGCTAGCATTGTGAGCCAGCAGAGGTAAAGTTGTTCCGCTTTTTGCAAGTTCGTCAGCTTTGCAATTTCCTGGAATGTCTCTATGGCCCGGCACCCAGAAAAGGTGAATGTTGAACTGTGTAGCCATCTCCGTAAGAGATGATCGACAATTTAGGGCTGTTAATGAATTTGTGGAGACTGAGTCTAGGGACTTTAACGCAGCTTGGCTATCCAAGAAGATGCGTATATCATTAGTTGATATGACGTTTTCTCTAAGCCAGGATAGGACTTCTTTTATAGCCAGGATTTCAGCTTGGAACACACTACAATGATCGGGTAGAAGAAAGGAGAGACTTAAGTTTAGTCTATCTGAGTATACGCCTCCACCAACCCCATCCTCCGTTTTTGATCCGTCTGTATTCTCCCAAGAAGACCTGGAAGGTATAGTCACTTTGAAGCTATAGTTATTAAACTGAGGATGGGGTATGGTGTAGTCAATATTACTGTTTATAGTTATGAACGAGTTCAAAATAGTGGTGTGGCCAATTCCATTATTTATTCACAGAGAGGAGGCTTGAAGCCGTATGGCTGTATTAGCGGCCGTTTGCTTGCTGAAAATGTCCAGCGGTATTAGATGGAACAGAACATCAAGTGAGGCGGAGTTGGTAGAGCGAAGTGCTCCTCCCATACACAGGCAGGCTGTTCGTTGGACTTTGTTGAGTTTATCGCGATTTGTCGCTATATCTAGCGCCATCCACCACATCCCCTACTCCATAAGTAAGGATCGGCCTTATGACCGAGATATATAGCCAGTGTAGTGGTCATTTCACCCCATTGAATTTTAAATAAAACTCCCTACGCTACTGACCGCGAAATGAAAGGAGAAAGAAGAAAGAAGAAAGAAGAAAAAGCTTGATTGAATTTTATATAATGGAATGGAGTAGTTGAAAACAAGCTCTCGTGTGCGGCAGTCGGATCGGGTCTTAAGTCTAATAATTGTATTCTTATTTAAGTATCGAAGTGTTTAAATAAAATCTTTTATTTATATTATTTAAATAATATTCATTGTCCTTATTGAACTAATTGGACCCACATATTGGTGACCCCGTTTTGAACGCATATTCAACAACGCAAAAATAAACTAAAGACAACAATCATTAGAAACATAAAAGATAAAACAGACAATTCATCGATCATAGTGAAATACCCGATTTTGCCAAATAACATTATTTATTGGATTTAAAACCACGCAGCAAGTTTTCAACTCTAACGAAGATCAATTAATGACTAACAAGATACTACAAATCATACAAATTACTTATTATAAACATCATAACAAATATTAATTTCATAATTAAATACATAACATATAAGAAAAAAAAAATTGCATGCATTTTGTACTCTTAATATTATTTGTTTAACATAGTTCTTAATTTTAATTCTTTTTTTTTCAGCTTGTAAGCCAAACACGATAGCATGTTTAATATAAATATACAGTGAAAAAAAAAAATTCTATTGAGTTTCGTCTTCTTTCTTTTCGTGATTTTTTTTTTATAAATATGTTTGAAGAGGGAGACGAGAGTAAAAGAGTAGGTGACAGGGCTCAATCTTCATCGTCACAGGGACAGTCTTCTACTATTGAACAAGTTTATAACACGTTTGAAATGTCGTCCATAAAACTCCCGACTTTTTGGGAGAAGGCACCAGCAGCGTGGTTTATTGCTGTTGAAGCACAGTTCGCAACGAGAAAGATTACAAAAGATGACACTAAATATACATACGTATTAGCCTCACTTCCAGTCGATGCTATAAACAATATAATAGACGTGTTGAATAATCCTCCTGCAGATAACAAATACCAGAATTTGAAACATATTTTAATAAAACGCCATAGCCTTTCCGAACAACGCCGTTTAGAGCAGCTTTTGTCAGCTGAAAATTTAGGTGACCGCAAGCCATCTGATTTATACCGTCACATGACAACCACGGCCGGAAACATTTCCACCTTATGTGAGGATTTAGTAAATTCGCTTTAGGAAAGAAAACTTCCCACGCAAATTAGTATACGTTTAGCTGTGACAATAGGTCAATCATTCCAAAATAAATGAGATTTAGCTGACAAAATTTGGGAAACAACACAAACGGCAGGTATTAGTTCAATACAGCAGGCTTCAGATGGTCAGAATTCTAGTATGGAAGAAAGGTTAATGAGGGAAATAAACGAACACAAATCGTCTATCCAAAAGCTATCGTTTCGGGAAAGAGGGCGTTCGCCACATCGTTCCGTCGGTTTTAAAAATTTAAGAAGAGAAAATAGCAAAAGTGGAAGCAGTCAAAGAACATGTTGGTTCCATCGTGCGTATGGCGAGAGGGCTAGGAACTGTAATCCACCATGTTTTTTCAAAATCAAAAACAACACAAAAAACTAGATTCGCCGGGTGTATCCACGGCGGACACTCGGTATACAAACTATCGCCGACTTTTCGTTAGATGTGAGATTAATAAGTTAAATTTTCTTACTGGGGCTGAAATTTCAGTCTTACCACATAGTCTCTACGCAAACCAAACAAAGTCCCTTTCAGAAGAATATATTACAGCGGCAAATGGATCTCAAATAAAAACATACGGCACAAAGCTACTTAATCTAGACTTAGGCCTTCGACGCGAGTTTTCTTTTACATTTACTCTGGCCGCAGTCACTAGACCAATTATAGGTGCAGATTTTTTGGGTTATTTCAACTTACTGGTAGATATTAAACGCCATCGACTCACTGATCGTTTAACAAACCTATCTACCTGTGCAAGCATAGCCTTGAATAAATCGGATTTTGAATCGCCACGCCTTTCCATCGTCGACAATGAATTCGGGAATTTGCTAAGACAATTTCCTTCATTAACAAGACCTCCAGATTACACCATGCCAGTTAAACACAAAGTTGTTCATTATATCGTAACCTCCGGGCACTTACCAGTTTCGATACCAAGGCGACTGGATAGTTCAAAATATAAATCTGCGAAGGCTGAATTCGAACAAATGCAAAAGCTAGGTATCTGTCGCCTTCTTCATCGCCCACCTGTTCTCCCCTACACATGGTGCCCAAGAAAGAACCATACGACTGGCGTCCGTGCGGGGACTATCGGGGTTTAAACTGTGTTACAGTGCCAAACAGGTATCCCATTCCGCATATTCACAGCTTCTCGCAAAATTCACAAGGTTGCAAAATATTCTCGAAAATAGATCTAATACGCGCTTACAACCAAATTCCGGTCGCGAAAGAAGACATATTTAAGACCGCAATCACAACTCCGTATGAATGTATGAATTCACGCGGATGCCTTTTGGCCTGCGAAATGCAGCGCAAACTTTTCAAACGCTCATGAAAGAGGTTGTAAGAGGTTTGGATTTTATTTATGTTTATATCGATGATATACTCGTAGCGAGTCAAAACAAAGATGAGCATTTAAAACATTTAAGAATCTTATTTGAGCGTTTGTCAGAGCATGATTTAACCATTAAACTAGGTAAATGCGAGTTTGGGAAGCAATGTTTAGATTTCTTGGGGCATAAAATAACAGAAGCGAGAATCTTACCTTCAGACGAACGGGTAAAAGCAATTCAAAATTTTCCCAGCCCATCGTCCTTGAAGCAAATCCAACTTTTTGTTGGAATGGTAAACTTCTACCATCGATTCATTCCTAAGCTTGCGGAACTCTTGTCTCCAATTTATAAGCAAATAAAAATTCTCTGCAACAGTAAGAGCAAAAAACGAGTGTGTGGCCAATAGAATGTTCAAATGTTTTTTCGAAAATTAAAACAGCATTGTCTGAAGCCACATTACTATCGGGTGATTTTTTTGAGGTTAGGATTGTCATGCATTAGTATTTGACAGATCACGCGGGATTTCAGACATGGTGTTAAAGAGAAAGATGCTCAGTATGCTTTGACATTTCATCATGAATAGACTTACTAACGAGCAACGCTTGCAAATCATTGAATTTTATTACCAAAATCAGTGTTCGGTTCGAAATGTGTTTCGCGCTTTACGCAAATTTTATGCGTTTTTTTTTTTTTTAAAGTTCTCAAGCTCTTAAAAAATCACCCATTATGTATTTATTGTCCTCCATTGAAAAGAGGACATTGTTTAATATAATGGGTGATTTTTTAAGAGCTTGAGAACTTTAAAAAAAAAAAAACGCATAAAATTTGCGTAAAGCTTGAAACACATTTCGAACCGAACACTGATTTTGGTAATAAAATTCAATGATTTGCAAGCGTTGCTCGTTAGTAAGTCTATTCATGATGAAATGTCAAAGCATACTGAGCATCTTTCTGTTTGACACCATGTCTGAAATCCCGCGTGATCTGTCAAATACTAATGCATGAAAATCCTAACCTCAAAAAAATCACCCATTAGTACATCCGAGCGAAAGTTCACCTACGCGACTCACAGTAGATGCATCTAACTTTGCTGTTGGATCCGTACTAGAGCAATTCATCGATAAAGAATGGAAACCGATAGGTTTTTATTCGAAGAAGTTAAGTACATCTGAAGTTAAGTTTTCGCCTTTGATCGAGAACTTTTGGCTATCTATCTGTCAGTACGTTATTTTAATTACTTCTTGGAAGGCAGAACATTTGTCGTGTACACAGACCATAAGCCTCTGACTACAGCTCTATTTACCAAAGCAACTAGAAGCCCGAGACAAACTAGGCATTTAGAATGGATAGCTCAGTACACAAATGATATAGGACACATTAAAGGTAAAGACAAAAAGATTGCTGATTTTCTATCGCGACCTGAAGAAAACGCCATATCCAGTAATTCTTCTGAGAATTTGCAAGTTTTTTCACCCGAAAATCTTATTAACGCTCAGGAAACTGATGAGGAGCTGAAACACCTTTTAACACTCAAAAATAAGTCTTCATTTAAGATCGAAAAAAGTGCATTCCCATTGTTTACTCGTCCCATATGGTGTGAAACATCCAACAAAAGGAATAGACCATACATACCCAAGTGTCTAAGGCATGCAGTTTTTTCTAGTTTGCATTCTCTCGCACACTGGAATCCGAGGTTCTAGAAAATTACTTACGGATAGATACTTCTGGCCAAAAATGAACTCGGAGATCAAAACCTATGTGCAATCTTGCATTCAGTGTCAGCGCTCAAAGATTCATAGACACCAAAGCACCTCTAGGTAACTTTAATGCTCCTACCGATCGCTTTGAGCATGTCCATATGGATTTGGTCGGACCTCTAGACGTATCAAACGGGAATCGTTATATTTTAACCATTGTAGACAGATACACTCGCTGGCCAGAGGCTTATCCTCTTAAGGATATGTGTACTGAAACAATTGCCAAAGTTTTCGTTTCGAGTATATTAGTCGATTTGCTGTACCACTACGAATCACCACAGATCAAGGCGGACAGTTCGAGTCGAAACTTTTTTTCGAGCTCTCAAACTTGGTGAAGATGATGTACCAAGTTTAATAGCCAAACTTAAAGACGGCATGAACGCATTACGACCTAAGAGCACTAGCCACGAAGACTTTCACGTTTATATTCCAAAACATCTATCAGATTGCGATCAGGTTTTTGTCCGCACACCACCTAATAAGACAGGACTGAAACCTCCATATGAGGGACCCTTTAAGGTTTTGAAAAGACTTAGAAAATTTTACATCCTGCAAATAAAAGGTTAAAATGTTTCCGTATCCCTGGACCGTCTAAAGACCGCGTTTGTAATTGATTCATCGCATCAAAGAAAAATTAAAAATTGCAAAACAAGTCACATTTGCGACTGGTTCTTAAAAATAAATTGTCAAATATGAAATCATTTTTTTTTTTTTAAATTCAATTATAATTTTTGTTCATCGCCTTCGGCTGGAAAGGGGGTAATGTAGTGGTAATTTCATCCCATTGAATTTTAAATAAAACTCCCTACGCTACTGACCGCGAAATGAAAGGAGAAAGAAGAAAAAGCTTGATTGAATTTTATATAATGGAGTAGTTGAAAACAAGCTCTCGTGTGCGGCAGTCGAATCGGGTCTTAAGTCTAATAATTGTATTCTTATTTAAGTATCGAAGTGTTTAAATAAAATCTTTTATTTATATTATTTAAATAATATTCCTTATCCTTATTGAACTAATTGGACCCACACCAGTGTTTAATTCGGGGCTGTAGGCCCTATTTATTACCAATGGCCTTTTTACAGGAGAACAGGGCTACTGTGGCCTTGTTTATTCTCTCTTGAATGTTAGGTTTCCAACTTAATTTCTTATTATGAGACCCAAGTATTTTGCTTGTTCAGAGAATTTAAGTGGTACACCGTTTATGAGGGGAGGGTCAATGTGTGGGACTTTGTATTTCATTGTGAAGAGGACAAGGTCGGTTTTTTGTGGGTTAACGCCTAGTCTACACCGATTTGCCCATCTGGTGAGCTTATTTAAAGCGTTTTGTAAGAGTTCTTTTTGTATATTGGGATGTTTACCCGTTACTGCAATAGCAACATCGTCCGCATAAGCAAACACTCTGTATCCCTCTCTTTCTAGAGTAATTAGTAATTCATTTATTACTAAGTTCCAGAGGAGAGGGGATAGGACACCACCTTGTGGCGTACCTCTGCTGACACCCCTTTGTGCAGTAAAATCGCCCAGTTTTGAATTGATAATCCTGCTTATCAGCATCTGATTAATCAATTTGCTGATCGACTTATCTACCTTCGACATTGTTAAATGCACCTTCTATATCTAAGAAGGCAACTAAGGTGTACTCTTTATGATGGAGGGAATATTCGATTGTACGTACTATACTGTGTAGAGCCGTTTCAACTGATTTCCCTTTGTTGTAGGCGTGTTGAGCCTTTGAAAGGAGGGACTTATCAATACTTGCCCTTAAGTGGATATCGATCAAACGTTCAAAAGTTTTGAGATAGGTCTTAGGTCTTTAGGGTTAACGTGGCTGGATTTTCCAGCTTTTGGAATAAAAACGACTTTAACTTGTCTCCAAGACATCGGGATGTATGCCAATTTAAGGCATCCCTTGAAGATGTTTTCTAGGATGGGTGGATTCAATCAGAAGACGTGGAACTTTTTGGGCATCATATTTACTGGACTTATACATAATTGCAAACGTTTGTTCCTGCATATCTCTTTAATTTTATGAAGGTGGGAGGTAATTTAAGGAAGCAATCCGTGATACCTGGCCCAAATTTTCTATTATTATTTAAAAACATTTCCCTAATTTGTTCGTTTTTTCTAAAATGTTGCATGTGGCCTCATCCTAGTGAAGCACTTTTTTATACCCTTTTTAAATACTTTATTTTTTTTTAACTCGATTGATCTTGGGGAATTTGCGAAAAATATGCTCATTGAAAGTATAATTTACCCTATGACAACTTTCAAGGAACAAGGTACGATTTCTTAACTCTCGAAAGAGAACGTATAGATCTATAACAGATAAAAGAAAAGGACAATCAATATGATAGGATAAGACATCCGGCGGTTTTCTAATGTCTGAATGCCAATAAGCTGACAAGGCATTTCAATGTTTCATCCTAATTTGTTTACAACAAATCTTATAAATTTCTTTGGAACTTTTTTGATTCTACTTATATGGTTATTATAATGTGGGTTCCATACTACGCAGCAATATTCTAGGATGGACCTTACGAATGCAACGTAAAGGTATTTTAGTAAGTGATGATCATTTAAACCGAAAGAATTTTGTGAGACGAAGCCCAGCATGGAGTTGGACTTATTATCCATTAATTCTATGTGACTAACAAAGTTTAGCTTGAAGTGAAATATTACTCCAAGATCATTTTTCATCGAAAATATATTGATTTGATTATTTTGAATGTTGTTATTAGAAACAATAGGTAATAAACGAGGGGTAAAAGAAAAAAACATTCACTTTCATTTCATTCACATTCATTAAGGCTCAATTAATTTGTTTTGCACCGTTCATTCAGGTTGGTGATATGATTTTGAAGAAGCAAGTAGTCGGTTGATTTTTAATACATCCAAATTTGAGGTCATCTGCAACAGAAGACGTTAATAAATATAAGGAACAACAATGGACCTAAATGGCTGCCTTGTGGAACGCCTGATGTGACTGAAAATGCATTTGATTTTTCGAATCCATTAAAACTTGTTGACTTCGTCCTGAAAGATAGGTCAATAATAAGCATGCTTGTATGAAATCCTATAAATTCAAATTTTTTACATTAAGATTTTATGATGCAACCTATCAAACGCCTTATAAGTAAAATCCGTATAGATAATACAACTAACCCTTTTCTACTGAATTTAGAATAAAATTTGTGAAAATGGTATGCCTGATATAAAACCATGTTGGAAAGGGGATATGGTTTCTTTTAATACGAAATTTAGTTTATCACAAACTATTTTTTTTTTCAAATAATTTGGGTATTCAAGATAATTTACTGATTTTGTGAATAGGAGATACAAAAGACGTTTTTCACTATGAGAGAAATTCACCATATTTTAGCGAACTATCGGGTGATTTTTTAAGAGCTTGAGAACTTTTTTTTTAAAAAAAACGCATAAAATTTGCAAAATCTCATCGATTCTTTATTTGAAACGTTAGATTGGTCCATGACATTTACTTTTTGAAGATAATTTCATTTAAATGTTGACCGCGGCTGCGTCTTAGGTGGTCCATTCGGAAAGTCCAATTTTGGGTAACTTTTTCGAGCATTTCGGCCGGAATAGCCCGAATTTCTTCGGAAATGTTGTCTTCCAAAGCTGGAATAGTTGCTGGCTTATTTGTGTAGACTTTAGACTTGACGTAGCCCCACAAAAAATAGTCTAAAGGCGTCAAATCGCATGATCTTGGTGGCCAACTTACCGGTCCATTCCTTGAGATGAATTGTTCTCCGAAGTTTTCCCTCAAAATGGCCATAGAATCGCGAGCTGTGTGGCATGTAGCGCCATCTTGTTGAAACCACATGTCAACCAAGTTCAGTTCTTCCATTTTTGGCAACAAAAAGTTTGTTAGCATTGAACGATAGCGATCGCCATTCACCGTAACGTTGCGTCCAACAGCATCTTTGAAAAAATACGGTCCAATGATTCCACCAGCGTACAAACCACACCAAACAGTGCATTTTTCGGGATGCATGGGCTGTTCTTGAACGGCTTCTGGTTGCTCTTCACTCCAAATGCGGCATTTTTGCTTATTTACGTAGCCATTCAACCAGAAATGAGCCTCATCGCTGAACAAAATTTGTCGATAAAAAAGCGCGAAACACATTTCGAACCGAACACTGATTTTGGTAATAAAATTCAATGATTTGCAAGCGTTGCTCGTTAGTAAGTCTATTGATGATGAAATGTCAAAGCATACTGAGCATCTTTCTCTTTGACACCATGTCTGAAATCCCGCGTGATCTGTCAAATACTAATGCATTAAAATCCTAACCTCAAAAAAATCACCCATTATTTTGAAAATATGTAACACACAAAACTCTAGAGAGTGTGGTCGAACATATTTTAAGAAGAATAGGTGGAATACCATCAGGACCTGCATTCGTATCTTCATTTAAACCAGAAAGCGCCGCTTCTACTTAAGATATTGAAAAACTTAAGTGACCTATATTAACACAATTTACAAATTGACCAATCGAGTAGTTTGAAAAATTATTAGAGTCAATAAAATTGGATTTGAAAAATTCAGCAAATGCGTTACAAACATAAGGTAGACTCTTATAAGTCGAACCCAATTATTGCACATTTTTGGGAATTCCATTTGATTTTCTTTTATTTTTATTTTTAATGAAGCTCCAAAAACATTTACTGTTCTTTTTTAACTTGGATTCCATTGAGTAAATATAGTTTTTGTATATATATTGTTTTAGTTTTAGTTTTTAGTTTTAGTTTTATTTCATCAATCAGATTACAATCTTATAGACTAGATACTAATACAAAATATAATATAATTGTTGGTGGAAATATACTAATATAAATAAATAAATATTACTATAAATTACATTTTTTATTTATAATTTACAATTAATAATTACAACTTAATGATTTAAAAAAAGATTAAGTCTTAACATTTTTTAGGAGGTTACAGTTTAAATATTATTTAAAACATATTTTTTAAATGATTCTCTCGAAACATCAAGATTAAAATCAATCCTATTGCAAATTAAATTCACTTCTCTTGTGCAACGCGTAATGGGTTCATTCCTGCCATAATTTGTACGATGAAACTGCTCATAAAAATGAAACCGGTAGCGTGTAGTTCTAGAGGGTGCATTTACACAGTTAACTAGTCTTCGTAGAGGAGGACAATTGATATGAAATGTTACAATGCCTCTTATAAATGTATGGGAAACTACGTACCTATTCACAGGTATTATGAATTTTCCGGGTACAAAACTTTCACTAGGTATAAAAAGCAAAAATCGACTGCAATGTAGCCTCATTGTAGTTGTTGGCAGTGTATATGAAAACACCAACATTATATCGAAGTTAAGTGCATTAAATAAAAATTATAATGAATTTGAATTTAATAAAGTCAAACTTCAAATAATACCGAATGTATTAACATCCAATTCAAATTTTATTAGAATAAAGTAACAATTTTTTCAATACAAACATATTTGAATTTATTAGAAAAGTATTAAATATTCGATGTAATAAATTTACGCACTTAATATTATATTTCAATCCTTTTTATTACCTATACATTTATCTTTTATGAAATTAATACACACTTTTTCTTGATTTGTTTCAAATATCAACATTTTTAAACTATATTGCAAACAATTTTAATACACATCCTTGTATTTGAAAATACCCCACAATTTTTAACCGTGTGCACAAGTGCAAAAATATATACTCCACCCACAAAATTTCAATACTCAACCATAAGGATTATATATCCCGCGAAAAAAAAAACATTAATAGAAAAAGCCTAGGATATTTGTTTTCTTTTTCAAAAAATAAAACCAAGCTAAAAGAAAATGGAAAGAAATATACAAAAAATCAACCCCACAACATAAATTGGAATATTAAAGAAAATAGCGTCTTCAACGTTCTTGTGTCGTTATTGTCGTCTTATTGCTTTCCTGCACCTTACACCAAATGCTATCTCCGAATTTTTAATATTGTTCGCTGAATCTTCAACAACAACCACCCTTAGTCGTGGCCGTTCTTGCATCTTTTATACTGCCAACAAAAAAAGATTCAGTTTTTATGACTATGGAATTCTTTCATATTTACTACACACTTTGGACCATTTGAGTATAAGCTGGTCTCAACATCCACCTCCATCCCCCGCTTACCGCTTACCAAACCAGAGTTGCCAGATTCCACAATTTGTATTTTTTGTCCTCAACGCAATAATTAATAAAAATACTTCTATTATTTGGAGTTGTTAGGACCTTGTATAACAAGAGGTTTCTGCACTGTTCGCTAACGTTTTCATTCTTTTGTAAACATATGGGGGTATTTATAAAGATAAAGAAATGTTAGTTCTTTGTCGGGTTTGTTTGTGGTGCTGTTGCTGGTGATTTTACAATACAATGATGTCTAGGTAACTTCACAATTGAAGAGCACCTGTTATTGAAATAACGATCGTAGTAACAAAGTTAACCAAAGCTGCACCACAAAGTGAATGGTAGAAGTGTTGTGAGAACAATTTATTCAACAATACCTTATGAATTAGATTTCCAGTCTACACTTGAGTACATTGTTGTTACATTAACTTTTATATTGCTTTCTTAAATTTCATTACCTTTTTGTAATTATCTTTCTGTCATTAAACTTTATACATTCAACATCAAGTCTTGTTTTTTACTCTGCTCCGATGAAGAAAAAGTAGTAGCTTGGAGGAAATCTGATGTATTGGTACAAAAGCAAATAATTTCGACCGACGATTTGACAGCAGCCCATGTTGCATATCATAAATTGTGAGACTTCCAATGCTAAGCTCCACAGCGTGTACGAACAAAAATCGGAGTCTACTACAACAACGATTCTACAGTTTCTCGAAGAATCCTGGTGATAATATGGTGTGTCACATTTCAAAATTGGAAAAAGATTGTGCAGCAGCTCAAGGATTAAGGTGAACCTATTTCAGAATCTATGGCCATAACAAAAGTATTAATGACTCTTCCTACAAGTTTTAATTTTTTCCATAGCGCATGGGAGTCTACAGACAAAAGTCAGCTCACATTAGATAACCTCGAATGATATCACAGGAGGAACCAGCACCAAGTGAATCCCTAGTTGCAAATATGTTCAGACGTTTCGAGAGGAACAACAAGCAGGGAAGCAACAACTACAAATTTTTCCTTTAACCAGGAAAATGCTTCCTTCGTAACGAGATCGGTCATTGGAAGAAGGTTTGCCTAAAACGACAGGGTAATACGAGTAGGTTACTCAAAATTTGACAAGAAAACTAGTGACGCTTTTATCAATGAGGTCATGTTATCTAAATGTGTCGACGAAAACGAGTGGTTTCTCCACTTAGGAGCTAATGACCATATGACCAACAAAAGATGTTAGTTTAGTCATTATGAAGCTTTGGATGATACTATTCCTGTTAAAGTTAGAAATGGTAACATAATTGATGCACATGGTAAAGGCAAAGGTATTAGCTTTTGATGGAGATCAATAGGATGAAAAACAACTAAAAGATATTTTATTTGTACCGGAGAAAAACTATTTTTTTTTGAAATGATGTTCAAGGTTGTGCTGATGGTGGCCTGGTTTGGGATGATGTGAAAGAAGTGTATGATGCTAATGTAGCATCTCGTCAATCGTTGAGGTTATGGCATGAGTGACTGGGCATCATAGTCTGTGGCTCATGTGAGGAATTTTCTGGAAGCTGCGAAGATTAAATCTGAGGACGAAGATAATTTCCTATACGAAGGCTGCATTTTCGGCAAAAATCATCGTGAAGTTTTTCCTCGAAGCAAGAGCAAAGCAACGAAGCTTGTAAATGCTGACGTCTGTGGCCCCATGCAGGAACCGTCCTTGGGTGGTTCGAGATATTTCCTTCTCTTCAAGGATGATTTTTCTCATTTTCGCACTGTTTATTTTATGCAACACAAATCATTGGTAGTTATGTTTTTTTTAAACATTTTTTGCGATCTCTTAGGAATGAAACTGGGCACTACATCAATACTTTACGAAGTGATAAATTGTTTGGAATTCGTAAGATGGAGAATGGAGGAGATACTGAAAAAGGAAGGCATTTGTCACCAGCGCCAGCGTAGGGCTCCATATTCACAGCAAAACGGCCGAGCGGAGCGTGAAATGAGAACAATAGCCGAAGCCGGACGAACTCTGATTTTTTCATGTAACATTGGACTGAAATTTTGGGCGGAGGCTAGAAGTTATGGGGTACTAATGGCTCCAATTAATCCATGAATTCAAAGTACACTATTTTCAATACAAAATTTAAATCATTTTATAGTTTTCAAAAAAGCATACAGTGGCACAATTTCACTATTAATGTTTTTTTTTCAGTATGGCAATACTTACAACACCATCTCAAAGTTTATATTAATGGCATGGAGAGAGGAATCATCCCTTATTTCATAAAAAGCATCCCACCCCCACAATGCCGTACAAAAGTGTGTAGTAAGAAAAATAAAAATATGGCTGAATCGCACAAAAAAGCACTAAACTCCACACTCACCATAGTCACATAAGGGTCGATTTTTTCCATAAATGCTTCTTTGTTGACTTTATTTATATGAAACAGTACACATACACCAACAAAATTATAGATGGGATAAATGTGTATATCTACTTTTTTTCGCAAAAATACTTGAATCTAAATTAGAATTATTACCAATGCTGGGCCAAAGTGGATTGTATTTGTGGAGCGACAGGAGAGTTCAGAGTTAGTTTTGGGATAGGAAGGTATTCGTTTATCACCGAGGGTAAGAAAAGTAATTTTTTTGAGAAGAACAGAAAACTCAGAATAAACAACTGGGGAATTAAAAAGAACGATTTCACCATCTTTGTACCCTCAAAGGTATACAGTACACATACACACAAACATAGGAAATGTTTTAAGTTTGGGTCTTGAAATACACAAAAAACCAACAACAATAAAAAACAAAAAAATACCTATAGATACTACGGCTTATTTATAAGATGTTTTACTTTACTTTTAAGCCCGGATTTTAAACAATGCAAAGGGCCTGTAGTAGAAAGACGAGTAAATAATTGAATATCATTAATTAAAAATGCCTTTTTTTATAATGTACAGTCACTCAAGGGGTTTTTAATGCCCTCAACATGTTTATGTGGTTAAAAAAAGAATATCTATGCTTAACAGTACGTCCGAAATTAAGCTCAAGAATAAACTGAATGCAACTAGCTAATTCGACAGAACATTTTTCTAAAAATGTCTGTAAAACAACGAAAGCATGTAAACATTTCGGTTATAGTTCTATCGCCTATCAAAAGCTCTATCTAAAAGACTTAAACTTGTTTCAAGGGCACCTGCCAAATAATTGAGTTATATTCAAGTTTTGGACGAATAAAGGCTTTGTAAATTACAGCCAGATCAGAAAGGGTGAAAAATGTCTTGCACCGTGCGTCGTCGGAGAAATCCTAAGAAGCACCTTGTTGCGTTTTTGGCGATATCGAATATGTGATCATTCCATAAGAGGTGATCTGTGATACACATACCGAGTACTGATTGTTTCCTAGATGCAAGTCCCGCTCATGGCATTGGGGGTGGGTTACGCTTTAACGATAGGATACTTTATTGAGTTTTTGAAGCATTCAATTTTACACGGTTCTCAGTTCCCAATTGGACAATGCTGTTGAGATCGGAATTTAATGAGCTTATCATACTCTACCCTGTAGTACCCGTAGCGTGATGTTTTGTGCGTTGGACTGTCATGCAAGGGGTCTTGGGTTCAATCCCTGCCTGTGCCACATAACTTTTTTCACGGGTACTGCCTCTTGCGAGGAATTGGAAAATCGTCCAAAAGTAATTCTTGTCATGAAAAGTGCTTTCTCAAATTAGCCGTTCGGATTCGGCATATAAACTGTAGGTCCCTACCATCTCTGACAACATTACTCGCACACAGCAATGGTTGAGAGTTGTAAGTCACTAGGCTCTGGTTCTTCATGGACTGTTGCGCCACCTAATTTATTTTTATTTATTTTTTTTATCATACTCTACCGTTGAAGTTCCATATGAATATGAGGAAGAGAGTCGGAGACAAAACGGAGCCCTGGGGAACACCAGCATTAACTATTATTTTATGGGTTTCCAGATTTGAAACCATCCAATACAGCTTACATTGAACGGTTCTAAAGGTAGTTTCTAATCAAAAGAAGAAGAGATTCATCAATACCAAAAGCACGCATTTTCGATAAAAGAGCTTGATGCCAAACTCTATCAAATGCCTTTGAAATATCAAGTGCAATAATCTTACTTTCTCCAAAACGGTGTAAAGATTTGTTCCACTGTTCGGTGAGATAAACCATGAGATCACCAGTGAACCTGTCGCTACGAAAACTATACTACCGGTCATTAAGATGTTTTCGTTCTTCGAGATATTTCTTAAGCTGATAATTAATCAGCGTTTCCATAACCTTGGAAAGAAGGAACGTGAGTTCTGTTGGATGATAGTTGGAGGGGGAGCCTCCTCCCCCTCCTTCGCCTTTTTTAAGGACAGGCTGTTTTCCATCCGCAGTTGTTTTCCTAGCATTTAAGAACACCTCTTCAGAACAATAGGGGAGATACTATACTAGCCAGCGAATTTGTGTACGTCAAGGTCTTTCAGTACTCTTGCAACTGCACGAGTGCGAAAGAAGATTCGTCCCATAAAATCGTTTACGCTCTCAAGAACAGGGGGACTCATAACACTCTCTGGTAGCGTCGTATGAACAGCAAACGAGCTTTCATAGGAAAGGTCGTTGTGGACGAGCGTTGGAACCGAGGATGACGTGGTGTTTCGTACGTTTTTTTACAAATGGCCAGACATTTTGACTACCTTTGGGACATTGCAGTATTCTTTGCCTAAATTTCTGCTTAATTTGCTTAATTGTATGTACCTTATTTAATGTTGGTTTATATGCAACCATTTAAACTAATTTTAAAGGGTAGAATTTCTCGAGTCTAATGCGACCAAACTCACTCTCATTCAAATCTATTTCAACTCTGTCCCTCCGAAAGGATACAAAAAAAACGAGCTTACTTATACAAAAAAGTTAAACCAAAAAACAATATTTTATTATTCGTTTCCATTATTTGGCGGATAGGACGATATGGAGTTTGGTGACAGCTTAGTATTGGGGAAGATATTCACTAGGTTCTTCCAAATGCGTTCACTTTGCGTAGGGTTTATATACATACATGTATTATCATAATGATAGGCCGTAAGTTTTATTTGCAGCCTACCAAACCTTCCCTTTTATTTTTGTTTTTGGAAAAATCCTTAAAGCTATTTTCTGTACTTCTTTCACAGGATTGGGTTGGTATAGGAAACTGGGCTTTAATGCCTGCCAGGAGGGGCCATTTTTTCGTGGGTGTATATATTATGCATGCATACATACATACTATATAGTTTTTTTTGTTTTGTTTTGCGGATGACACAGGAATTCGTAAATTTTATTGCTAACATCGAGAAGAAAGAGGAAATACAAAGAAAAATAAAGGACACGGAAATGGAGAGTACGATTTTTATGTGTTGTTGGATTTGAAATGGGTTATAACGTGAGTAAGAATAAAGATTTTTTTTGTGCTTTGGAGCTTCGTTGTTTTTTTTTTATTTACTTGTATCTCCGATGTTTTTCTGCGAATCTAATGGAGAAACTAAGTTTTTGCTTACAATGGACAAAAAGCAGAGATATGTATGTATGTATCTACTCTACTTTTTGTCAAAGTTGTAACTTAAGTGTGAGCTAAGGACATTTTTGTTTATAGGGAAACATTTTTAACTTAATTGCATATATACAGAATATGGATGTTGTGTGAAAGTAATTGATTAATGAAATCAGAACAAGAAACAAACACAAAAGCCCCAAATAGTTTCTCGGGAATAGTAAGAAATGGCATTCAAAATAAAAATCAAAAACTATAATCAACATTTAAAAAAGAGGCTGGTCTGTCGATTTGTCTTGTTTACAACTTTAACAAAATATTAATAACTATATTTTGTGTGAGGTACAACATTTGAAGTCAATATCTTTCTTTGTTCTCCTAATACTTGAGTCGGAAACCATTATTTGTGAGTTTTTGATTGTTTTTGTAGGTTTTCTTGTTTTTTTTTTTAAAGTTGTCAGTTGATTTTTTCTAAAAGATTAACTTAAAATTACCAACAATATTTTGCATATTATGATATTCTTGATTTCAAAATCTATTTTTGTTAAAGATAATTTTAGTCGAAAGCCAATTTTTGCCAATTTTAGTAGCATTTCTTGAAAATTTGTATTTATAATGATACCGTCAGATTCTCCCATACCCTTCAGAAGATTACAGTTTCCAATTCGTTTAGCTTTTGCCATGCCTATAAATCTTAAGGCCAAACAATCTCCATTTGTGGTTTAGATTTGGAAAATCTATGTTTTTCTCATGGGCATCTAAATGTTGCGTGTGGGGAAACCGTCGAACCTATTTGTATTAGCGAAAGACAGGTTAACCAAAAATATTGTGCACCGATTAGTGCTAAATTAAATTGAAATTAAATGTATAAAATAATCAATATTATTGTTAGAAGATTTAATACTATCCGCCCTACCTTCCTCATTTATAAGTTTTACTGTCACATTTTATTTACCAAAAACTTTGTAATATAGTCATTTGTTACAAACTTGAATAAAAATGATAATAAATTTAAAATTGAATTCCTTTGCATTGATTTTTGCTTGTAGTAGTCAGTACATTTTTTTTACCAGCTTTAACGTTTCCGTCTTCGTTCGTAAATAATAATTTCATTCTAATAAGTGGTAACGGCAGTAGAAAATCAGTCATGAAGGTAGCCATGTTTTTTACAAGTGGCATCTGTAAAAAAGCATGGTGGTGCCCACGTCTGATATTCTCCTACCGTTCCCCTTAAATAGTTCTCAACGATGTAATATGACCAAAAACGTTAGCCACGGCAACGGTCAGCTAGTATAATATAAAATTTTATTCAAGTCGATAGCTTTATTGGTTCCTGAGATATTTTGGGTTAACCACCCACTCAATTTTTTTAAAAAGTCATTTCTTTATCTTTCTTCAATATAATCTGTAATATTATCTGTATAGCAAAATTTATTTGAATTCGATATTTCTACTGGTTCTTGAGATATGGACGACTAAAAAAGCTTTCAGAACGTACAGTCGTACGGACGCACAGACATCACTCTAAAAATCTTTTATTTAGATTCTAGGTACCTTGAAACGTCGAGAAATGTCAAAATTTTGAATTCGACAAATCGAACCGATTACAATAACTTCCTATGGGAAGTTTTCATTTTTGAAACCTTACATGCGGGAGCTGAAGTTGTATATAATAGTAGATATAATAAAATAAATCAAAATTGGGTAAGTACCTTGCCCCCAAGTGCATAATCTCAGGTTTTCGATGTTTGCCTTTGTAAACACATAAACCCCCCGAACAACCCCTTCACTAAATTTCATTGTACTTCATTATTTTATTGTTGTAATTTTCTAATTCTTTCCTTTCAGTTGGAATTTTTCACTTTGTCTATAAAACAAAAATTTGCCAACTGAATGCCCTGAACTAGCTTAGAAAAAATTGCAAATTTAATTTGATTGTTTGTAAAGAGATGTTTCAGTTGGCGCAGCTTCTACTACACTACTCCCTTTTAACAGAAAAAAGAGTGTGTCTAAGAATTAGACTGAGCACTACTGTGTTGTTTGAATACACTGAAGTTTATTTCATGTTTAAATCTCAAGAATTTGAGTCGTAAAATGTAATTTTGTCAGTTTTTTGAAAATGTTCAAAACTTACCAAAAATTGTACACTTTTCTCAGTTTGCTAATTAAAAATTAACTAGTTGACTTTTTTATGGTACTTATAGGTAGCCAACCTTACATTTCTGCAATTACTCCCTAATGGAATCGTTTAGCTGAAAATTATTACTTTCTGCAAATATAAAAACCATAAAAACCATTCCATATACAAAGCGAAAAATAATCTTTGTTTTTATATAGGTACAAAGTTTTCATGAAACCTTTGTATATGAAAAGTAGATATTTAAATTATAATGTTGTCACCAGGCAGTGTGTTGCATGCTTTGACTGCAAGGTGTCGCTGTAGCCAATTGGAAATAATCTTAGTTCTAAGTAAATGGTTGTCGCCTGTGCTATCTTTAAAACCTTTGTATATGAACTTTGTCTTTGTATATGAAAACCTACCTTTGCATATGAAAACTATAGTACTCTCATGGTGGAAGTCGAATAGGGCGGCATCTAGATATTTTTTATGGAACGTCTAGTGGAGAAATCAATTTGCAGACGGGAGACTTACGAATATGATAATCAGCGTTGCCACAATGTTACAAGTGTAACAAAAGTGTTACACTTTTCTTAATTTGTTTGTATTTGTTACTATGTTACTTTTTTTTTTCTTTTTGTTACACTTTTTTCTCCAAATTTTTTTTTTTCTTTAAAAATTTAATTTGATAAAAAATGATTTAACCAATAGGTGAATACCATTGAATCAATAATGTTTGCAAAACAAATAAAAGATCAATTCTCTTAATTTGCCTAAACATGTTTTATGTAAAACTTAAAATTTGTCTTACTTATAATAATTTATTAACTTATTATTTAATGTATAGTTTTGTACTGAATTTAAAAACTGTGATGAAAAAAACTTATGTTCCTATTAAAAATAAAAAATTGAGTTCAAGAGCATTTTTTGATTTAAATCATTTTTTCAATTTGTTACATTTTTTTCGCTTTTGTTACGTTTTTTAAAAAAATGTGTTACACTTTCGTGAAGCCCAGCGGCAACGCTGATGATAATTCGAAACAGACAAAAATAGGGAAAGACTATTGCGTATTTACAAGAGTTGGAGTGAATAAGGAAAACACATTTGCTTCAAGGAATATTCATATAACAACGTACCTAGGTATATATGTATGCTTTTTGTTTGTATTTTGGTTTGGATATATTTTGGTTAAATAGGCAGAACGGTAGTCTTCCTATACAAATATGATAAGAAAAAACAGGTGAATTGCGATTTCGTGTAGGAATTTTGTATTGTTGGATGAGATTTTATATTTTTGATGATTTGAGGATCGTATTAGGGAATTATAATTTGAACTTTTACAGGCAAGTAAATATGTAGGTATGTATTTCATTCTTGTGCAATAATAGGTAGCTAGCTAAATAAATTTTAAAAATTTAATTTGACTTATGTAGCTTCCTAACAATTTTTTTCAAAGTGAGCATAAAGAAGTTTAAATTTTCAAAGTCATAGAAAAATGATTTTTTTTTAGTAAATAAATCTGTTGATTATTACCTAATGAAATAAAATATTTTGATAGATGTTTAATTTTGTACACATTCAAAAAGATAATAAACCTACCTATTACCGTATGATTCAAAGAAATTTAAACTAAGACGTTTTTTAATGATTGTGATACCTATGTTTATAAAGGGGATGAGGAGCTTTTAAAAATTTTCGTTTTAAAAATTAACACATATCTTTGAGTTTATAAAGTTTCAAGGACAAATTTTGAGACATACTTTTACTTGTTAGTTATTTCTTATAAGAAGGATCTTTCTATCTACAATTTTGAATTATCAAGGACATAAGGAACTACTTACTTTTACTTAAGTAAAAGACTTTAGTTGGATATTTATTTTTAAGGAAATTTAGTCTTTTTAATTGTACTTACATAAATTTGATGCCTTTGTCTTAAATAAATAAATAAATTAGGTGGCGCAACAGTCCGTAGAGAACCAGGGCCTGGTGACTTACAACTCTCAACCATTCCTGTGTGCGAGTAATTGCAGGGATGGAGGGGACCTACAGTTTATATGCCGAATCCGAACGCCTTATTTGAGAAAGCACTTTTTCATGACAAGAATTACTCTTGGAGAATTTGTCAATTCCTCGCAAGAGGCAGTACCCGTGAATAAAACTTTAGGTGGCACAGGCAGGGATCGAACCCAAGACCTCTCGCATGACAGTCCAACGCACTAACCTTCATGCCACGGGTACTACAGATGCCTTTGTCTTAAGATATCTAAATTCTAGCAATTCTAATTTTTTTCTGTCAGAGCAAAGTTTTTAAATTTTGGGGTAATTTTTCTATAAATTTGATATAAACATAAATTTTTACTACTGTTTTAAAATGTAGTTACTAATAATAAAATTAAACTCCAAGAGAAATTTACGAAAAAACAAACATTTAATGATGCTGGAGAAAACCTGAGATGAGTGATATTGAAAAAGCAGTTTTATGCTATAAGCACCAAAGACTATAAACAGAATAGGAGAGTACGATAGCTTGGCCTTCAAGATTTGGTCAAAAGCGTGCACTTTTGACTATGTAGGAAACCTAAAATAATAATAATATAATAATATAATCATATCCTAACATAAAATAAAATAATACTAATAATACATAATAATAATCCTAATAATCTATAATAATAATAACTATATAATATTAATCATGACAATAAAAAGAATAACAATAATCAAAAAAATAATAATAATCCTAATAATAATACACTATTAACCATAATACCTACAAAATAATAATGATACCTACCTATAAAAATAATACCACCTAATAATAATATACTAATAATCATGATACCTACAAATAAGAATAATACCTATAATACAAATAATACTACCTTATAATAATATACTAATAATCATAATAATCATAATAATAATAATAATAATAATAATAATAATAATAATAATAATAATAATAATAATAATAATAATAATAATAATAATAATAATAATAATAATAATAATTGGGTCTAATTCGCCGCTCATGACTGTGTTGACCCAATTATCAACTTAATAACATGTTCACAAAACAATTAAATATTAAAGAACACCTCATCCATCAGGCCATGGGATGCTCCGTTCTTTAATCAGACCACTGCCTAGACCTCCGCTAGAGCACAGTAAATTTATAAAAAGACCGTTGTCCAAAAAACTGTCATAGACAAAATGCAACAAAAAGTGCTGGAAAAGGGGCGGAGCATAACCATGGCTATGGGAAATAATTAATTTTTGCAAAAGAAATAGTTGAGTTGATAATTGGGATTAACACGGGTGAGCCGCGAAAACTTAGATTCGATAATAAGCTGTGATACGGGCGAGGCTAAATAAGTAAAAGTGGAAATAAGTGACGATCGATGAAATGAAATACAAAGACACCCCGAAATAATTTCGATATCGTCTGTAGAGAATCTTCGATTCGTAAATAATTTAAGAAAGTTCATGATAAAATTGATAGTGACCTAAGTGAAAAAAAAAAAATATTAATTACCAATTCTAAACAAAAAGAAAATACAACAAATAAAAGAAAGTGTAAAATTGGTGTAAAAGTTCATTTTCCATGTACATATATTACTTACCACTGCCTAATTTATCCGGAAAGAAACGATCTTAAAATTTAAAATACTATAAATATAATAATACATACTTGTGCCGTGTACATCCTGAAAGAAAAATACATACATATACATACGTACCTACATACCTTTGCAGTGTACCTCCCTAAAGAAAATATATATATATATATATATAATACTCCCCTGTGCCTCGTGCCTTTAAAAAGAAAAAAAAATTATATATATATATAAACCTAACAATAAAAAAAATACTTACCCGTGCTTTAAATAGATATATATACTTGCATGCGATCGTGC
Organism: Eupeodes latifasciatus; assembly: GCA_920104205.1. Lineage (NCBI taxonomy): Eukaryota > Metazoa > Arthropoda > Insecta > Diptera > Syrphidae > Eupeodes > Eupeodes latifasciatus. The sequence continues at coordinate 168,687,429 of OV049924.1, read as the reverse complement.
ATCCTAAAAAAAGTAAATACCTACAAAAAAATATAATACTTACCCTTGCCTCAGTGACCCCTAAAAGAAAAAGAAAAGAAAATCATATTCTTACCTACAAGTGCCCCCGTGCAAAAAATCAAAAGAAGGGAAAAAACATATGGACAATATCAACCTGTGCCCAGTGCAACTACGTAACATCGGTATATCGATTATCATACCCCCCTCATCATCATCATCAACAGCAGCAGCAGTAGCAGCAGCAGCAGTAGCAGTAGCAGCAGCAGCAGCGTAGCAGTACCCCCATAAATTTTTCCCTGTAAAAGTGCATATAGTGTCCCAGTGTACCTTCCCTCAACCCACTCCATAAACATACCTACCTACTTTATATTCCCCCCTGATTTTGTTTGTGTAATCCCAAGTTTGTGATTTCGTGACGTGTGTTAAAGTTTAGTGTTTAATTATAAGTTTATTTTAAAAGAAAAAAAAGGAAAGTCTTAAATTAAAATATAAAAGTAAACAATAAAAGATTAATAAGTTAAATCAGAAAAAAAATTAAAATTAAAATATTAAACCTAATCAAATAAATAATTATATCCGTAAAAAAAAAAAAAAAGGATTCATTGCAGGTGAAGGAGCAACACAGTGGTGCACTACGGTGGGGCTGCCCCCTAATTTTGTGAAACAAAAAAGAAAGTATTTTCAAAGTAAGTTTATTTTCTTTGATCTTTTTAATGAATTTGATTTTTGGGTTTATGATTTCTTTTTTTTTGATTTGATTTTATGAATTGAGGTATAAGTTACGAGATAATCCTTCTTTTTTTTTTAAATTCTCCTATTATTTCTTTTCTTATTTTTTTTTAATTTTCCCATTAATTTTTATTTAAATATTTTTTTCTATTTTAATTATTATTTAATTTTTATTTAATTTTTCTGTAATTTTTATTTAATTTGTATTTAATTCTTAGTTAGTTTTTTTTCAATTAATTTTTATAGAATTTAAATCTTTTTTAAATTGTAGAATATTATTGTAATTTAATTATAACAATTTATAATAAAGCAAATTTTATTTTATAACGTTTTAAGAGATGAAAACTATGATCTTTTATTAACTGAGTTTTCAGTTGCTTCTTAGTTGTGTCTTTGCTGTGGGAAGGCGGTTGTTTTCTCTTGTTTTTTTTTATAGCTAGGATGGCCGGCTAAATACTCGAGGACTGAGGTGAAGGTGACGCACCTGAGGTAAAGTGCGTTAGGCGGAGCTAAAGGGTGAGTTAGGGGCTACTACATAAATAGGAGGTAGTAGTAGCCAAGGTGGTATCCGTTGGATACAAAGGGTGGGCAAATTCCTCCGAGGGTCAACTCCATCAACGACCCTCCCCCTCTATAGGGATCACTCTACCCAAACCAAGGACAATTCGGGTCTCCATTTTTTTTTTATTTTTTTATTTATGGCATGAAGTCGTAACCCCGTCCAGTGCTACGGTGGCAAGAACCCCCCCCGTCGGCGAGCTAGTCTGTGCGATGCAAGCATGCCAAGCTACCGTGGCCTGGACACCCTCTCCTTTCTGCTGCCAGGATCAGCCCCGGGAGCCTGTAGCCCGAGGTTGTAATGGTAGTAAGGAAGGGAGAGGTTTACACCCGAGTGGTTTCGTTACAGGTGGCGCCCAACGTGGGGCCCGAATTTGTCCTAACTTTTAACATCATTTTGGGGAAGTACGATCAGGATTCTACTTAGTGATTGTACTGGGTACACCTATAGTGTTTTGGTTTTTTGAATGGTTCTTGCAGCAAATAAAATCCTATTAATCATTTTTATTTTTTTTGTCTAGCAGTGGTAGGAGCGTCCGCTAAATAGGGTAATCCACCATGTTTAGGCAGTTGCGTTTCCTACCACAGCAGACTTTCGTCAAGTTATTTTCAACTTTTTCCAAATCCTAAGTTTTGCGATTGTTAAGTCATGCTTCAGTTGTTTGGAAGAACATTTTTGGAAGTATTTTTTTGTTGGATTCGCTGTGCAAGGGTCTTGATGCTTGGCTGTCAGCTTGGCTGGGGAAGCCAGCTGGACAATGCAAGCACAAGCCCTGGCATACAAGGACGTTCAAGAACCAAAACACCATATTGTGGGCTCAGTGTAATTACTCGTAGCCTGATCGGACTTCAGTGATTTCATAGAGGGTACTTTACTCGTACCTGCTCTTGCTGATCGTATTGCTTCGGGTGTTGTCATCTTTACCTCAACCTTTTATGATATTGTTTTTTCCTTCTTTCTTATTCTCTTACTTCTTTTTTTTATCTCTTTTATCTAGTTATTTTTTTTTGGTTTCGGTAATTTAGTTTTTAATTTCTGATTTCAATAATTAAGTTTTTATTTTTTAATTTCGATTCGCGATTTCTTTTAAATTTATTCTTTGATTATTTTTTTTTGAATTTCGATTTCGTACTTTTTATAATAATTTTGATTTTTTTGAAATTTCGTTTTGTTTTTAAATTGATTTATTTTTTAGTTTAGTTTAGATTTTAAATTCTTTATTTTATAGATTAGTTTTTTTTCTCGTTTTTTTTTTCGAGTTTTAATCCTTTTATTTCGGATTTCGGTTTCATTTTTAATTCCTTTTTTTTTTTGTTCTTTGTGAACTTAGCTTTTACTTTTTGTTAATTTAGAATTTTTCTGGATAGTCTTTTTATTTGATTTTTTTTAATTGATTTAAGATACATTTTTTTTTATTTTTAATTCTCCTTTTAGTTTTTTTTTAGCTTTGATTCCTATTTTCTTTTTTTTCTCCTCTTGTCTTTTATCTTTTCTTCCTTTTTTCTGTCCTTCTTTCGTTTCTTCCTTTTCATTTCATTCTCCACTCTTCTGTTTTTGTTGCTTTCTTTCTTTTGGGATTTTCGTTTTCTTTAACTCGTAGTGAAGTGGAAAAATAAAATAATGCGTAAGCGTGTGACAAGGTCAAAGGGTAAGGCTCCCTTGCGAAGCCAGGTCCTGAGGTCACAATTCCTGACCGACTCCTTTGCGGACTTAGGTGTCACTCAAGACACACCTCAACCCCCGCCTCCACAGGAAACGGATGGTGCAACACTCGGTGAAGGAGCAGCATCCTTGTTGGCTCAGGGTCATGGGACAAGGTCGCGTCAACCGGTAACCAATCCACGGGCACGTGAGTCATTGGGAGGGAATGATGAGGAACTCACCGGGTACATCCAGGAAGTGGTCACTGCTGCAGTTGGGGCAAGTCGTGCGGAAGATTTCCGGTTCTTTTCTGGGGAGATGGAGAGAACAAGGACGGCTCTTCGCGATGAAATGGCCAACATCATTCGAGAGACGCTGGCAGCACCAACACCAGTTGCCAAGGGTTCCAGGCAAATGAACCCAGGTGAAGCACTCAGTCGTTTCTCGACATCTCGTGAGCCTGTACAAAGATCTTCCTCCCCTCCTCAGAGCAGAACTCCGCCTCGGATGCAGCCTCCCCCTCAACGGAATGCAGCAGCGGACACTTCTAATATGGATGAATTCCTGCGCCGGTTACATGACCTCACGTTGAGCGAACCAAACGACCCCATCCAAGCACCACCCCGTTCTACAGGCACCCGCTACCACAACTTCCACAAGTGGGGGTTGAAATTTGATCCGAAGAAGATGACGGTGGACGAGTTTTTGTTCAGGCTGGAGAGGATGAAGACGGGTAACAAAGCTTCTTGGGACGAAATAGTCTTGAATTTCCACCACTTTGTTACCGGACAAGCAGAAACATGGTTCTGGGTTTACCTGAAGGGTAATCCGGAAGTTCCATGGCTGACGCTCAGGGATGCCCTCATCGAGCAGTTCCGGAGCTTGGAATCAGACTCCGAGCTGTCAAGGAAGCTGTACGACAGGCATATGGGTCAGAACGAGTCCTTCGATGACTTTTATGCTGACATCCAGAAGCTCAACAGCATGCTTAGGATTCCCAAATCTGATCTGGAGATCATTGAGGTGCTGAGGACAAATGTGAGAAGGCAGATGGGAATGTTGCTCATCACGTACGACACCCGTACTCTGACCCATATGGTTCATGTCTGCAGGAAGGTCGAAAAATATCTCCTTGACCGTGAAGCCGGAGCTCTGAGACCAAGACCTGGAGCTGTTCCCCCGACAAGAAGAAGCGCAGTTTCTGAGCTGGTTGTAGAAGACAGGGTGGAAGAGGAATTTTCTCCCGAGCTCGAGGCATTCCATCCGAAAACGGAGAGGGACTCTCGCAATTACACGTGTTGGAATTGTAAGGGTAAGGGTCATTCCTTCGTTAAATGCCCTGACCCGCAGAGAGCCCTCTTCTGTTTTAAGTGTGGATGGGACAACACCACCACGCCTCAATGTCCTCGTTGCTCGGGAAACGAACCGAAGAGCAGTTTGAAGCCCCGGGGGAATTGCTCTCTGGAGAAGACCCCGGAGTCCAAATGAAACTCGCTTCCACTCCTTCTTCACAACACAACAACACCTTACCCAAATCATCATCAATCCCTCCAGTCCCAGCCGTCAGGATCCTGACCAGACCGAAGACCATTCCCGAATCTACACCACCTGTTACTCCCAGAAGACCGCTTAAACCCCTGCACGAAAGACTTCAAAACTATATGGAAGTTCGAAAAAGGATTTTCGGAAGTCAAAACCCCGTCGTTTCCGAGAAAGTGGCTAAGCTGAGGAAGAAGTTTCGAGAAAAGAAGGAGTCGTACAAAGCCATTGAAGCTACCACCTTATGCAGTTCAGACGATCCCCGTCCTTATGCTACGGTTCACATCTTCGGAGAACCTCTACTAGGGTTACTCGATAGTGGAGCTAGCATAAGCTGCCTAGGTGCGGATGGCTACGACTTCCTTCGAAAACTCGGCAAAAACTTCTCGAAACTTACTTCCGAAGTGAAGACCGCGGACGGTAAACAGCAGGCTATAGTGGGCAGAATCTGTGTGGAGATAACCTACAAAGGGAGGACGAAAACAATTCCCCTGTATCTGGTTCCATCCCTGCAGCAGAAACTGTACCTGGGTATCGACTTCTGGAAGGAATTTGACATTGCTCCTCAGTTGATCTCTGAAATCTCTTCAGTTCCTTGCCCGATTGAGACAGACCGTAATGCTCATGTGCTGACCGAACAACAATCAAAAAGGTTACAAGATGCCATTAGCCTGTTTCCTTCCTCTGCTGTACAAGGCTTAGGAAAAACCACGCTAGAGGTACATACCATCGACACAGGGGATGCTGAGCCCATTAAACAGCGTCATTACCCGATTTCCCCAGCAGTACAGAAACTGCTATATGAGGAATTGGATCGCATGCTTAAACTCGGAGTTATCGAGGAAAGTACCAGTGCATGGAGCTCTCCTGTAGTCTTAGTGCGAAAGCCCGGCAAAAATCGCTTGTGCCTAGACTACAGGAAAGTTAATGCCAAGACAAAGAAAGATGCGTATCCTCTTTCTCATATAGAAGGACTGCTATCGCGTCTTCCAGATACACACTTCATTTCAAGTGTGGATCTGAAAGACGCATTTTGGCAGATTCCGTTGGAGAAGTCTTCTCGGGAAAAGACGGCGTTTACTGTGCCCGGTATGCCCCTGTTGCAGTTTACTGTTATGCCCTTTGGCCTCTGTAATGCGCCACAACGCATGGTCAGATTGATGGACAAAGTGGTACCTCATCAACTGCGAGAGAAAATCTTTCCATACCTGGATGATCTGTTGGTCGTGTCAAGCACGTTCGAAGAGCATATCGAGCTGCTGAAAATTTTGGCTGGTCGACTGAAGGAAGCAGGACTCACGATGAACGTCCAGAAGTCGAAATTCTGCTTCAAGGAATTAAAGTACCTGGGATACATTGTTGGAGATGGTTGCCTGAAGACGGATCCAGATAAGGTGACGGCCATCTCAGATTTTCCCACTCCCACTACGGCAAAACAAGTGCGACGATTCTTGGGACTAGCAGGATGGTACAGGAGATTCGTGAGAGACTTCTCTTCACTGGCGGCTCCCATCACGGATACGCTGAAGAAGGGAAAGAAGTTTATCTTCAACGATGAGGCGGTTGAGGCTTTCGAAAAACTTAAAACGGCACTTACCACCGCCCCGCTCCTTGTCAATCCGGATTTCAACAAGGAGTTCATCATTCTTTGTGATGCTTCCAACACCGGCATCGGTTGTGTGCTGAGCCAGTTAGACGAGAGTGGTAACGAACGCCCCATTTACTGCCACTCACAGAAGCTCAATGCGGCCCAGCGTAATTACAATGTGACCGAGCGTGAATGTCTGGCTGCTGTCATGGGAGTACAGAAGTTTCGCGCATACGTAGAAGGGCATGCGTTTAAGATTGTGACCGATCATGCGAGTTTGAAATGGTTAATGAATCAGAAAGATCTCAGCGGTCGTTTGGCGAGATGGAGCTTAAAGCTTCAGGGATTTGATTTCACCATCGAGCACCGAAAAGGATCTCAGAACGTCGTACCCGATGCGCTTTCGCGAGTGCATGGAGTCGATGCTCTGATTTCCGAGGTTACAATGTTGACAGATCCCTGCGATGTGTTGCATATTGATCTTGAGGATCCTAGCTTTAAATCTACGGAATACCTCAAGCTCATAGACAGCATCGAAGAACAAAAAGATAAGCTACCTGATCTTCAAGTGTCGGAAAATTTCGTCTACAAGAAGGTCAAACATTGCACAGGTAATCCGGTAGAGGATGACCTCGTTTGGAAGCTTTGGGTTCCTCAATCTCTAACCGAACGATTGATCGCACTCGCTCATCAGCCACCAAGAGCTTCGCATGGCGGTATCGCTAAAACCTTGTTCCGACTACAGCGTCAATTCTTCTGGCCTAACATGGCAGCCCAGGTGAAAGCATTCATTGGGAGGTGCGACATCTGTAAGGCCACGAAAGCCCCAAATGCCACCCTGAGGCCTCCGATGGGTAAAGCATTTTTGGCTGAGAGGCCCTTCCAGATGTTGTACATCGACTTTTTGGGTCCGTATCCTCGCTCGAGAGACGGGAACACGCATATTGTGATTGCGCTGGACCAGTTGACTAAGTTTGTGGTAGTGAAAGCTCTTCGCAAAGCAACAACAGATACGGTGTTGAAGTTTTTACAGGAACAGGTGTTCTCTATTTTTGGGATCCCGGAAACAATACTCTCCGACAATGGTAAGCAGTTCACAAGCCGTGAGTTTGAGAAGCGAATGACATCGTTGGGGATAAACCACATTCGAACAGCCGCATATTCCCCGCAAGCGAACGCCAGTGAAAGAGTCAACCGGTCAATTCTTGCAGCAATCAGATCCTACATAGATCCGGATCAAAGGAACTGGGATTGCAACTTGCAGTCCATAGCCAGTGCCCTCCGAACATCGATCCATTCAGCGATAAACATGTCGCCGTATGAAGCGTTGTTTGGACAAAGCTGTATAGAGCATGGGTCCGACTATAAGTTGCTACGCAAAATAAATGGGTTGAACAACTCCAATGTGGAAGTTGTTCCGAAAGCGGCGCAGATGAATATCTTGCACGCCTATATAAAGAAGGCATTGGCAAATGCTCACTCCCAGTATGAAAATACCTACAATTTGCGGAGCAAGAACGTCAAGTTTGCCGAAGGAGATACGGTCTTCCGAAGAAATTATGCCTTGAGTGACGCCTCCAAAAAGTTCTGCGCAAAACTAGGGCCAAAATTCGTAAAAATGAAGATTGCTAAGGTCGTAGGCAATAATCTGTACGAATTGGAAGATCTACAAGGAAAGAAAGTAGGCATTTTTCATTGTAAGGACCTGAAAAAATGAAAATTGCGAAAGCCCGGCTGCAGTCTGTGCATGAGACGAGTAGGTAGGAAAGTACAAGGTTTCATTTCTTCTTCTTTCAGTTCGTAAGAACTTACTGAAAGAAGAAGCTTTGTAGGAAACCTAAAATAATAATAATATAATAATATAATCATATCCTAACATAAAATAAAATAATACTAATAATACATAATAATAATCCTAATAATCTATAATAATAATAACTATATAATATTAATCATGACAATAAAAAGAATAACAATAATCAAAAAAATAATAATAATCCTAATAATAATACACTATTAACCATAATACCTACAAAATAATAATGATACCTACCTATAAAAATAATACCACCTAATAATAATATACTAATAATCATGATACCTACAAATAAGAATAATACCTATAATACAAATAATACTACCTTATAATAATATACTAATAATCATAATAATCATAATAATAATAATAATAATAATAATAATAATAATAATAATAATAATAATAATAATAATAATAATAATAATAATAATAATAATAATAATAATAATTGGGTCTAATTCGCCGCTCATGACTGTGTTGACCCAATTATCAACTTAATAACATGTTCACAAAACAATTAAATATTAAAGAACACCTCATCCATCAGGCCATGGGATGCTCCGTTCTTTAATCAGACCACTGCCTAGACCTCCGCTAGAGCACAGTAAATTTATAAAAAGACCGTTGTCCAAAAAACTGTCATAGACAAAATGCAACAAAAAGTGCTGGAAAAGGGGCGGAGCATAACCATGGCTATGGGAAATAATTAATTTTTGCAAAAGAAATAGTTGAGTTGATAATTGGGATTAACACGGGTGAGCCGCGAAAACTTAGATTCGATAATAAGCTGTGATACGGGCGAGGCTAAATAAGTAAAAGTGGAAATAAGTGACGATCGATGAAATGAAATACAAAGACACCCCGAAATAATTTCGATATCGTCTGTAGAGAATCTTCGATTCGTAAATAATTTAAGAAAGTTCATGATAAAATTGATAGTGACCTAAGTGAAAAAAAAAAAATATTAATTACCAATTCTAAACAAAAAGAAAATACAACAAATAAAAGAAAGTGTAAAATTGGTGTAAAAGTTCATTTTCCATGTACATATATTACTTACCACTGCCTAATTTATCCGGAAAGAAACGATCTTAAAATTTAAAATACTATAAATATAATAATACATACTTGTGCCGTGTACATCCTGAAAGAAAAATACATACATATACATACGTACCTACATACCTTTGCAGTGTACCTCCCTAAAGAAAATATATATATATATATATATAATACTCCCCTGTGCCTCGTGCCTTTAAAAAGAAAAAAAAATTATATATATATATAAACCTAACAATAAAAAAAATACTTACCCGTGCTTTAAATAGATATATATACTTGCATGCGATCGTGCATCCTAAAAAAAGTAAATACCTACAAAAAAATATAATACTTACCCTTGCCTCAGTGACCCCTAAAAGAAAAAGAAAAGAAAATCATATTCTTACCTACAAGTGCCCCCGTGCAAAAAATCAAAAGAAGGGAAAAAACATATGGACAATATCAACCTGTGCCCAGTGCAACTACGTAACATCGGTATATCGATTATCATACCCCCCTCATCATCATCATCAACAGCAGCAGCAGTAGCAGCAGCAGCAGTAGCAGTAGCAGCAGCAGCAGCGTAGCAGTACCCCCATAAATTTTTCCCTGTAAAAGTGCATATAGTGTCCCAGTGTACCTTCCCTCAACCCACTCCATAAACATACCTACCTACTTTATATTCCCCCCTGATTTTGTTTGTGTAATCCCAAGTTTGTGATTTCGTGACGTGTGTTAAAGTTTAGTGTTTAATTATAAGTTTATTTTAAAAGAAAAAAAAGGAAAGTCTTAAATTAAAATATAAAAGTAAACAATAAAAGATTAATAAGTTAAATCAGAAAAAAAATTAAAATTAAAATATTAAACCTAATCAAATAAATAATTATATCCGTAAAAAAAAAAAAAAAGGATTCATTGCAGGTGAAGGAGCAACACAGTGGTGCACTACGGTGGGGCTGCCCCCTAATTTTGTGAAACAAAAAAGAAAGTATTTTCAAAGTAAGTTTATTTTCTTTGATCTTTTTAATGAATTTGATTTTTGGGTTTATGATTTCTTTTTTTTTGATTTGATTTTATGAATTGAGGTATAAGTTACGAGATAATCCTTCTTTTTTTTTTTAAATTCTCCTATTATTTCTTTTCTTATTTTTTTTTAATTTTCCCATTAATTTTTATTTAAATATTTTTTTCTATTTTAATTATTATTTAATTTTTATTTAATTTTTCTGTAATTTTTATTTAATTTGTATTTAATTCTTAGTTAGTTTTTTTTCAATTAATTTTTATAGAATTTAAATCTTTTTTAAATTGTAGAATATTATTGTAATTTAATTATAACAATTTATAATAAAGCAAATTTTATTTTATAACGTTTTAAGAGATGAAAACTATGATCTTTTATTAACTGAGTTTTCAGTTGCTTCTTAGTTGTGTCTTTGCTGTGGGAAGGCGGTTGTTTTCTCTTGTTTTTTTTTATAGCTAGGATGGCCGGCTAAATACTCGAGGACTGAGGTGAAGGTGACGCACCTGAGGTAAAGTGCGTTAGGCGGAGCTAAAGGGTGAGTTAGGGGCTACTACATAAATAGGAGGTAGTAGTAGCCAAGGTGGTATCCGTTGGATACAAAGGGTGGGCAAATTCCTCCGAGGGTCAACTCCATCAACGACCCTCCCCCTCTATAGGGATCACTCTACCCAAACCAAGGACAATTCGGGTCTCCATTTTTTTTTTATTTTTTTATTTATGGCATGAAGTCGTAACCCCGTCCAGTGCTACGGTGGCAAGAACCCCCCCCGTCGGCGAGCTAGTCTGTGCGATGCAAGCATGCCAAGCTACCGTGGCCTGGACACCCTCTCCTTTCTGCTGCCAGGATCAGCCCCGGGAGCCTGTAGCCCGAGGTTGTAATGGTAGTAAGGAAGGGAGAGGTTTACACCCGAGTGGTTTCGTTACAACTATCGAAATGGGGTTTTATTTCTCTTCGTGTAGTAGGTAGAGGCAATTTTAGAAGTAATGAGTTAAATTGAAAAAAATCCTATACCGAGTCTATTTAAAAATATTTCCTATATTTTAGGATCTTAAAATATACCTGTTAAAAAATGTTGTTTTCAAAAAGGTTTGTAGGTTTTCGTGTTTTGTTAAAAAAGTTATCAGTTGAACTATTCTTCAAAATTTAAAAATTACCAACAATATTTAGCAAATGATGAAGTAGTTTGATTTTTAAATCTATTTGAACGACATTTTTAGTCGAAAACCAATTTTTACCAATTTTAGCAGCATTTTTAAAATAGTTTTTATTTCTTATATAAACAAATACAAATTGGATGAATTAAATTAATTTGAAGTCAATATTTTCTATCGTTCACGAGATATCGAGAACCGACCATCATTTTTTACCAATGTTGCGTACTATTTTTTGTAGATTTTAATTTTTTATGAAAAAACTGACTGTTGGATTTTTATAAAAAAATTACTGTGAGATAAAATTAGTTTGAAGCCAATATTTTTAATTTTTGTACAGATATTTGAGTCGAAAGTAGTTTTGTACCAACTTTTAGTAATGTTTTTATTTTTTGTAAGAAAACTGTCAATTTGATTCTACTCAAAATTTAAGTGAATGTTGAAAACAATATTTTTGTTTGTAAAATATTCAAAGTGACAAATATTTTTTTAGTTTTTTTTTATTTATAAAAAAACCGTTAATTTATTTTTTTTTTTTTAAATATATTAGTTTGGTATCACGTTACAATATATAATATACAATTTAATTCAAGTCTCTAGCATTATTGGTTCGTGGAATATTTAGGGTTAATCAAAATTTTCACCTTTTTTTAAATTCCTTTGGTAAAAAAACCACTCACGAAATTTTTTTGAGAGTGCTTTCTGCATCTTTCTGCATTATTATCGGTATGACAACATTTATTTGAAGTCGATATCTCTACTGGTTCTTGAGCTATGGACGACACGACGCACGTACGTACACACGTACGCACAGACATATCTCTAAAAATCATTTATTTCGACTCTAGGGAGCTTGAAACGTCGAGAAATATCAAAATTTTCAATTCGACATAAGTTAAAAAAATATCTAGGATACTAGTTGGAATTCCCTTCGAAATTTCATGAAATACCTGCCTACATATCAATACCTTTTATCTTTGTATATGAAGCGGAATAGTAATACCTTTGTATATATAATCTATAGTACTGTTATGGAACACGAATTTTTAGTTCTTTGACGACAGACAGGCGGCCGGCGCTCGGAGTACTGCAAATTTGTTGTGCAGATTTTAGAAATTAAAACAAAAAAGAGTTGAGGAAAAGAGGGTTTTATTATTTTCTCTCTTGTTAGAAATGAAGAGAGTAAGTGAGGCAACAAAATAATACAGTTGCTTATGTTTTTTTTTTTGTGTTGTCATGGAGATATTCCTATGTATTGAACTATGTAGGTTTTGTTTTTGTTGCATTTGATCTTTGTATATAGAGTGGAATAGTACAATCATGAAGAGGAACGAACGAAGCGACGTCTGGCCTAACGTCAATGAACTAAATCTGCAAAGTTTGTGCAGAATTTTAATTGAGGAAATTAAGAGACAATTTGACAATACAAAACAGAGAAGAATGTAAACAAAAGTAGCTATGGTTGGAGGGGACAATTAAGAGACATTTTTTTTGTTTATTTATTTATGTATAAAGCAATAATAAAGACAAATACCAATAAGCCAAATACCAGGGGCCCTACTATGTAACTCGTTCTACTTTTGATTCTATTCGAAACTCATTTCCGATTCTACTTTCAAATCGTACTACGTATGAAAGTAGAATCGGATGCCGGTTATACCAACTTGTTTTCAAAAAATTTTCTACTTTCGAACGAGTATCGAGTTGTTTGACAGTTTTAAAAAAAAAATTAAAAAAAAAAAACAATAATAAACATCAAATTTTTGTGCAAGAATTATTATTACAAAAATGGACACAGTTGGAATTTGGTTCAATTTGCAAGGAAATGAAGAACGGTACGAGCAAATTGAACGCAGAAGAATAAGAGATAATTCCAACATAATGGAGCTGAGTGAGAAAAGGTTTGTACATATATATACGGTAGGATATTTGAACGCATTTTTAATGAAAAATATGTACTTTTGTTTTAGTTTTGTTAAGAACTATCGTCTTTCTAAAGACGGATTTATGTTCTTACTTAACACCATATCATCCGACATGACTACTCGCAGAAGAAAAATGCTGTTCCGGTTATCATCAAATTATCAGCAGCATTGAAGTTTTTGGCAACAGGAGGTTACCAAAACCAAATCGGTGGTGACAAGAACGCTGGACTTGCACAACAAACCATGTCAAAAATACTTGCCGAAGTTTTGACTTCAATTGAAAGAGTGATGTGCCCTCTGATGATAAACTTTGAAATGAATGAGGAAGAGAAACGAAAGTCCAAACGATATTTTTGGCAAAAATCACGAATTCCCGGTGTAATTGGGGTGGTTGATGGAACTCATATTCAAATGATTCGCCCGGCTATGAGTGAGCATCTCTTCTTCAACAGAAAGCTTAAACATAGCATTAATGCCATGGTGGTAAGTTTATATTTTATAATATAACGGTGCATACTTTACATACATACATACATACATATTAATTAATTTTTTTTAGATTTGTGACTACAAAATGTTCATTAGATCGGTTAATGCCCGATATGGAGGGGCATGTCATGATTCACACGTATGGGCTCTTAGTGCTGAAAGAGCATATTTAAAACGGGGTTTTGAAAATGGAGAAACGACTTCATGGATCTTAGGTTAGTAACATTAAAGTTTTGAAAGAAAATATTTAACATTAGGTACTCAAATCTTTTCATAGGAGATTCCGGATATCCCTTGGAGCCTTGGATTATCACACCATATAGAACTGCAGCTGAAGGTTCTATTGAATCTAAATTCAATGAAAAGCATTCGATTTCAAGATCAATAATCGAACGAGTTTTTGGTCTCCTGAAGGCAAGGTTCCGATGTCTTTTGTCGGCAAGAGAATTGCATTATTCGCCCGAGAAGGTAGCACAAATTATGAACGTTTGTTGTGCACTTCATAACATCTGCTTAAAGTTCAGAGTCCCATTACCCGAACCTATTCAGGACATATTTTTGGAAGAAAATGGCAACCCTATAAACTTGGAACAACATTCAACTGACAACGACCATTATTTAAACATAGCTAAAAGAACAAGAGATAATATTAGAAATGATTTGTTGAATGCATAAATTAAAAATGTATTTTCTTTTTATTTCAATAACAAAACATAATGAATAACATATACATACATACATACATTACATACTATGTACAAGAAATTAAACTATAATATAATAATTAATTCCAGTGTTTGAAATGATTTTCATAAATAAGGAATATACATATGTATGTACATAAGTACAATAGTTCGTAAATCACTGTGATAAATCCTTTATTTCAAGTTGCACTTTGAGAATTTCTCTTTTAATCTCCAATTTAGCTTCTTGAATTTTTTTTTTCTCCAAATAACTTTTTTTTTTTAATTCGAATTTCATTTTTCTTATTTTGAGATTTTCTTTTTTAACTTTGTAAATTTTTTCAGTCATTTCACTTTGCCTCCGTGTATACTTTAACATTTCTTTTAAATTTTCGTTAATGTTTGTCATGATATTATTTGAGTTAGTTTGATATTCGGTTTGGTTTTGAACTTGTTTTTCAAGCAAATTAATGTGTTGGTTTTTAGGATTTATTTTTTGCCGAGGGATGTTTTCACTTCCACTTCTACTTCTTTCACTTTCAATTTGTTTTTCAATGTCCGCAGTGACAGAGTCATAGATCATTTGTTCTTCATTTTCGGAATCAATAACTCTACTATTTTGGACATGTCTTTCATCACTGTTATTATTGGCGACCCCGAAGCTAGAAATCCCTGGCATTCCCTCGACGGCTGTTGAAAGGTCAAGCAATTCAGCTACTTTATTTTCCAATGGCGTAAGGGATTTTTGCTTCGGAGGACCCCCACCAGTGCCCAATAAATTTAATTTGTTTGTTCTCAACTTGGCCTTGGTGCTGTTTTTGAAATCTGACCACACCTGAAAAGAAATCATGAATTAATAAGGGGGTTGTTAAATTGAGTGTACATACTCACTTTTTTTCATCCTTTGATGTCACGTTGTGGTGGACCTTCTGCATTGAGATTTTGGGACAAATTTGTCCACATATGTTGCGATTTTTGTCTCGCTTCGGGTGATTTAAAATATCCTTTGGAAAGGTCCCGATTATTTGACATGAATTCTATCATGATTTCAAATTGGGTCTGGTTGGTATTTGATATCTTTGTTGATTGCCTATAAATTTGAAAATTAAGTCAATGGGTTAGCAATTAATTTTAAAACAATTAGTTAAATTATGTTTATATTTATGTACTTACATTTTTCTTGTGGACAGTCCTTTTAGTTTCTCCTCGCAAACAAAATTATAAAACACACAAAGTTAAATGAAAAACTTTCAAATTCAAATTGCATATTAATAATTACTTACATTTTGACAAACAAAACTTCGCTCGCAAACACATTTGATGTAGAGTGATTATTTTCGATTTTGCCTTGTTTTGAAGTCTACTTTCGAGTTATGTAGTTCCTCGTTTATTAGAAAGTTCATAAGAATATAGTTGGCACTACTAGAACTATTCGATTCTCGTTGGTTCGAAAGTAGACAAATAGATGCATAGTACCAATTTTTCGAATTCGAGCGATTTCATTGTAGAATCGAGTTACATAGTAGGGCCCAGTTCAAATTTAAATTTTGTAACTGTTTTTTAAGTTTTGTAACTGTAGCCGATTGCCAATGAATACAACAAAAATACGTTGAAATACCCATTTTCAAAACAAAAAGAAAATAGGTACAATGTTTTGTTTTTCTTAGGTATATATGCATCTGCATATGTATATTAGGTCAAATGAAAGTAGGAATTATTATTATTGAAATGAAAAGAATACGCTATCAATACAGGTATGTATGTATAAGTATATTTGAAAAGAACACAAATAAAAGTCAATGGCGGATCCAGGGGGGTTGTTTAGGGGTGATGACACCCCCCTGGAAGCTATTTTTTTCATTTTCTTAGAAATTCCCTTGAGTTCAAAACTTATAGTACCTATTGCCGTAATGGATTTCACACCTCTTAAGTTAAGTTGCATAATTAAAGACTTTATCTAAAGATTTTTTAGTAATTTAACGATATTTACCAAAAAGCGATTTGAAGCAAATAAATATTGTAAGACATTCTTAAAGTGTTTTTTCTTTCAAAATGGATTTCCTATTAAATACAAAATCTTGTAATATCTTAAAAATAAAAGAAATCTACTTTTTGAAGTGAATTTGCTCTGGAAGCTCTAGAACTAAGATTTAAACACGAATTTCAAGAATATAAATGTCCCAAAAACATCAAAAGTGACACTTTCGTCAAACTAATGGCAAATTGAAACACATAATAAACTTTTCATATCTATTAATTTAATATAAAAACGTTTTCGACGTCTGTTGTAATTTTGATAAAAATCGAATTGACAGTTTTTTTTTTAATAAAAAACCTAAAAAAACATCTAAAAGTTGGTAAAAATTGATTTTCGACTCAAATATCTTTTAAAGAATTTAATGTATTGTTTTTGACATTCAGTAACATTTTTATAAAAAAAACAACATTCAATTTTTTTGTAAAAATTAAAACGCAAAATTGGTAAAAATTGGCTTTCGACTAAAAATCTCGTTAACCTAAAAAAGATTTTGAAATCAAACTTATTTCATCGTATGCAAAATATTGTTGATAATTTTTAGTGGCACGAGTACGATAACTTTGGCGCCAAGAAATAATAACGGTTTTTGGTAGAGGGGCTTAATACAAGCATTTTTTACTATGGGAGGGGGGGTCTATCTCCCCCCGTTCAGGCGGTAGGGGCAATTTAAAAAAATTATTATTTAAAATGGAAAAAAATAATTAAAAAATAACGGTGATACTTACAATTAAGTTTTATACATTTTTTTAAAGCCAACATTCTGTTTTATTAGCCAGTTTTTAATTCAAGTCAAAACTGTGCGTAGTTTTTAAAAAATTTAATTTTAAACTCAAAATTTGAGTAAAAAAAGTTAAAAAAAAAAAGGTCTAAAGTGTAATTTTTCAATACTTCAAGATTATCTACCATTGTTTTTATTTCAGAATTTATTGCTCTTATTTGTTTTTGATCAAAAACTGAAAACTAGATGATTTTATGTCTTTTAGTTTTTGAGAAAATTAAAAATAACCACAACTACTATTTTAATTTAATTCTTTTTTTTTTTTTGCTTGAGTGGTCTTATTTTGATAGTAACAATGGTAGGTGCGAGTTTGGGTGTATGCAACAGTAATGTGTGTGCGAATTCGGGTGTATGCAACAGTGGGATCTGCTTGGGAACACTATAGGTCTTGGGGTGGGTGCAAGTTGGAGTGCGTGCAAGGGGGGGGAGGGGCACGGTTCGGTGGGTGCAAGATGGGGTGCATGCAAAGTTTCTTTTTTGCATTTAAATAAGCTGGATTTAAGAAAAACTAATTTACCCTAGGTGTATCTTAATCCATATTCGATTATTACTATCAAAATAAGACTACGTTAATACTTAAGCAAGGAAAAAGTAATTTAATTAAAATATTTATTTTGGTAATTTTCAATTTTCTCAAGAACTAGAAGACATAAAGTCATCTAGTTTTCAGTTTTTGATCAAAAACAAATAAGAGCAATGAATTCTAAAAAAAACAGTAAATAATTTGAAAGTTTTGAAAAACTACACTTTAAACCTTTTTTTTTAAATTTTTTTTGCATAAATTTTTAGTTTAAAACATTTTTTTTTTCAAAAACTATGCATAGTTTTGACTTGATTTAAAAACAAGCTTATAGACAAAAATGTTGGCTTTAAAAAAAGGTATAATACTTAATTGTAAGTATTACCGTTATTTTTTAATTATTTTTTTCCATTTAATGTACATATTTTTTTAAATTGCCCCTACCGCCTAAACGGGGGGAGATAGACCTCCCTTCCCATAGTAAAAAATGCTTGTTTTTAGCTGTTCTATACAAATCCGTCATTAAACTTTGTCGCCAAAGTTATCGTACTCTCCCCTTTTTAGTTAATCTTTTAGAAAAATTTAACTTTTTAAAAAAACACGAAAACCTACAGAAATAACAACAAATGAATTATAAATGGTTTTTTACTTAGGTATTGAAGAACAAAGAAAAATATTGACTTCAAATTATTTATCTTACACAAAATATTGTTATGAATATTTTGTAAAAGGTTTAAGACGGGATTTAAAGTTATCAGTTTGGGTCGCATTATTATTCTTATTATTATTTTAGTTAAAATTATTAACTTTCAATAATAAGTTATTTTTATCGGTCCAGAATGTCTTAATACAAATAAGAATAACGTTTTCGACACATGTATCAATTTTTGGAAAAATTAAATTGACTTCGACTCGAACATCTTGGCCAAAATGAAGATACTGGCTTCAAACTAATTGTTTTTTACATTAGGTAAAATTTAAAAAAAGATCTAACTGACACCTTTTTCAACAAAACAAAAATTAACTAACGATTGGTAAGTTTTTTTTTTTTTTTTTGCTTCGAATATTTCGAGGACAGTTGAAACTATTGTCTTCAAATTTAATTTATTTAATACAAGATACTGTTAATAACATTTCTTAAATTGTTTAGAAAAAGTCGACCTACTATATACCTATAATACTTTATAACTATGATTACAATAGAATATGGCAACAAACAAAAATCTGTTGCCAATTTTTAAATATGCACATCCACACAACTATGTACAATATTCAAAATATGACAACAGTGTATTTATTGTGAAAAGAAATTTGAATTATTTTAGATTTTATAAATTTGAAATCAAATGCAACAAAAATAAAACCTACATAGTTCAATACATATGAATATCTCCCCATGACAACACACAAAAAAAAACGCAAGCAAATGTACTACTTGTTTGCCTCCCTTACTCTCTTGATTTCTTACGAGAGAAAATAATACAACCACCTCTTTTCCTCAACTCGGTTTTTGTTTTAACTTCTGTAATCTGCACAACAAATTTTCAGTACTCCGAGCGCCGCCTGTCAACCGTCAATGAACTAAAAATTTATGTTCCATAAGAGTTTTATAGTTTATATATACAAAGATAGTACTCTCATGAGCAAAAACACTCTATATGAAGATATAATGGCTGAATCACATACACGCTTCAGCTTCAGCTTCAGCTTCGGCTTCGCCTGACGTTTACGAGTTCAGCCATAGGAATTCAATGCATGCTATCACAATGGAGCTTCGAGCTCACGTTTCGTTTGACAATCGTAAGGAAAAGAACGTAATGTAACGTAATGTGACTCTAAACGGAAGCTCTAGTTCAATTATCTGAACATTTGCTTTGTCTGACAACTCAAGAGCTGTAAAAAAATGTCAACAAACAAAATATTTGCTTTTTGGAGGGATGAAATAATAGAAATGTCATTCATGGCTGAATCACATACACGCTTCAGCTTCGGCTTCGCCTGACGTTTACGAGTTCAGCCATAGGAATTCAATGCATGCTATCACAATGGAGCTTCGAGCTCACGTTTCGTTTGACAATCGTAAGGAAAAGAACGTAATGTAACGTAATGTGACTCTAAACGGAAGCTCTAGTTCAATTATCTGAACATTTGCTTTGTCTGACAACTCAAGAGCTGTAAAAAAATGTCAACAAACAAAATATTTGCTCTTTGGAGGGATGAAATAATAGAAATGTCATTCATGGCTGAATCACATACACGCTTCAGCTTCGGCTTCGCCTGACGTTTACGAGTTCAGCCATAGGAATTCAATGCATGCTATCACAATGGAGCTTCGAGCTCACGTTTCGTTTGACCATTGTAAGGAAAAGAACGTAATGTAACTTAATGTGACTCTAAACGGAAGCTCTAGTTCAATTATCTGAACATTTGCTTTGTCTGACAGCTCAAGAGCTGTAAAAAAATGTCAACAAACAAAATATTTGCTCTTTGGAGGGATGAAATAATAGGAATGTCATTCAAAGCAACCTTGAAGCATGCCCAACGTAACGCAGACGAAGCCGAAGCTGAAGCGTGTATGTGATTCAGCCATCAAAGCAACCTCGAAGCATGCCCAACGTAACGCAGACGAAGCCGAAGCTGAAGCGTGTATGTGATTCAGCCATAAATCCTTCGTACGTATCACTCTTCAAAACCCATTTGTTTACATTGTTGTATTTGTAATGTGGAAGAATTCAACGAGTAAAATTGACGTGTTTTCACGCATACAAAGACACATTTACTGAGTTTTTAGGGGAAAATTCATAAATTAGAGTAGAAATTACACGCACACTAAGAAATACTTTATGAGGCCAGTTTCCGGTTTAGCTTGTAGGCAAACCAATATGGCTACCGAGGATTTATATCTTTACTAGAGTGTTTTTGCTCATGAGCAGAAACTTTTAGGGCGACCGGATGCCGAGTCGTTGGCGTTAGTATCGAAAGTGGAGAAATTCAGCGGGAGTGAGAGAAAAATATTATTTCCATTCCCATAAGCAGCCAGCAGAATAAGGGAGATAATTAATTTTCCACCCAAAATGTCAACACAATTTCCTTCATTCTATTTCAGTCTATCCTTGTATATATGTTCATATACAAAGCTTCCATATGAAGGTCGATGAATTTGTTTTTGTTTTTTCTTTATATCAATGCACTTTTATATGAAAAACAGCAACACTCTAATAAAGATATAAATCCTCGGTAGCCATATTGGTTGGATAAACTCATTTAAGTATGCGCGTCATTTCTACACTAATTTTATGAAATTTCCCCTAAAAACTTAGTAGTTGATTCTATGTATGCGTGAAAACACGTCTATTTTTTTCGTCGAATTCGCGTCCACATTACAAATACAACAATGTAAACAAATGGGTTTTGGAGGGTGATACGTACGAAAGATTTATATCTTCATATAGAGTGTTTTTGGTGTACAAACTGAGATAGTTTGACCTTTGTATATAGAGTGAATAGTACTCTCATGGAACACGAATTTTTAGTTCATTGACGGCTCGGCTTATACAGGCGGCGCTAGGAGTACTGAAAATTTGTTGTGCAGATTTCAGAAATTAAAAGAAAAAAGAGTTGAGGAAAAGAGGGTTTTATTATTTTCTCTCTTGTTAGAAATGAAGAGAGTAAGTGAGGCAACAAAATAATACAGTTGCTTATGTTTTTTTTGTGTGTTGTCATGGAGATATTCCTATGTAGGTTTTGTTTTTGTTGCATTTGATTTCAAATTTTCAAATTTATAAAATCTAAAATAATTCAAATTTCTTTTCACAATGAATACACTGTTGTCATATTTTGAATATTGTACATAGATGTGTGGATGTGCATATTTAAAAATTGGCAACAGATTTTTGTAGGTTTTTTTTTGCATTTTTTGGAAAGAAATAATACGGTAGGTAGGGAAATTCAATTTTGAGTCAGATATGTATGTAGGGAGGTAGGTACAATTTTTGTTACTCGTAAGTTGTTGGATATTAAGGTACAAATTTGAAAACACTAATTAGATAGTGTTTACAAATTTGTACCTATGCACATGTAGGTATAGGTATAGCTTCATTTTTATCATAGGTTATTCGTATTTGGTATTCTGTTGTAAGCATAGTTATAAAGTATATTATAGGTACATAGGTATATAGAAAAACTGTAGGTCGAGTTTTTCTAAAAATTAATTAATTAAATAAATTAAATTTGAAGACAATAGTTTCAACTGTCCTCGAAATATTCGAAGCAAAAAAAAACTTACCAATCGTTAGTTAATTTTTGTTTTGTTGAAAAAAGGTGTCAATTAGATCTTTTTTTAAACTTTACCTAATGTAAGAAACAATTAGTTTGAAGCCAGTAGGTATCCTTATTTTGGCCAAGACATTCGAGTCGAAGTCAATTTAATTTTCCAAAATTTGATCCATGTGTCGAAAACGTTTTTCTTATTTGCATTAAGACATTCTGGACCGATAAAAATAACTTATTATTGGAAGTTAATAATTTTAACTAAAATAATAACAAGAATAATAATGCTGATAACTTTAAATCCCGTCTGTCGATTTGTCTTTCTTAAACCTTTTACAAAATATTCATAACAATATTTTGTGTAAGATAAATAATTTGATAAATAATTTTTAAATTGCTAGCTATTTAAAAGTCCAAATGACCCAAATGATATATTGTTTATATTATATTTCTCAGCAAAGAGTAAAAACTAAAAAATATGGGTTAAATATGGGTTTGTCTAAAACAGTTGGGGGTACCGACTCTGGAACAGGCAACATAAAGTTGGTCATGGATATTGTAATCTTTTGAATTCAAATGGTATATCAGTTGGAATCATAGGGATACGCGGTATCAAACACACTTCTCCTTTTGATTTACCAGTTAAGATTGTAGCTTCAATCAAATTTGACAATAACTTTTTCACTGCCTATCTGGTGCCATTACAAAGTTTTGGTGGATTAATATTTCGCAATAATATAATCAAAGAACCAATTTTCAGATTCAAGCAATGCGGTGGTATACCAGCCGGTTCCAATGAATTTAAAAATTCAATTGGATAATTCATTACCTCATCTTGATTCATAACACTGTCAATTGATTTATATGTCGTGACCCTGGCAGTTTCGCTTGAATTTGAAAATTAATGGCATTGATATGAATGTTCTTCGGTACTAAAATGGCGCGTTCTCTCAACCAATCATAATTTCTGTAGTTCTGAAGAATATTCGGAAAAACACATTCAATCGGTTGGTACTGTCGATTGGTATTTTGACATCACTAATTTCTAACAATTATTTTGAAAACTCATGGGCCCGGGCAGTTGCATCATTATGTGGGTGAATACGCATATTAATGTTCAGGTTCAATTTTCGTATATCTACATATCTCCAAAGAACTGATACCTTCAAAAAGGCGTTTATTTCATCATCAGGAGTTGATCGAGAAATGACAGGCAATGTTTGACGAAAGTCCCCTGACAGCCATATTAGAGCACCACCAAAAAGCTGTTGATTACTGCGTAAATCTTGCATTGTTCGATTAAATGCTTCTATTGCATTCATTGTGCACTCATCCCATAAAATAATTGACGTTAATCGCATAACTTTTGCCATAGCAGAATTTTTCGAAATATTGCAAGTTGGAGTTTCAATCACCTGTACATTCAATGGCAATTTTAATGCAGAGTGTGCGGTCCGACCTTCTTCTAATAATGTAGCAGCAATTCAAGAAGATGCAAGTGCAATTTTCTGTTCCGATTGAGTAGTCGCTAAAATCAATGATACAACGAAAGTTTTGCCTGAACCACCAGGTGCATCCAAGAAATATAATCCACCTGCATTATTGGAAACGGCTTGTGTCATATACATGTTTTTGTTGAATATTTAATTTGGTGCTATTACAATTTTGTGATTATCAGATGGCATACGATCAAGAGCAATTTTGAACAATTGAACTAATGCGTTATGCTGATGAAAAAACCTTTGTAGCTCACGAATAATTTCTCGTCTTGTATTTGAAACTACGCACAACGTTGATCCAATTCACGATTTTCATCACCAATAAAATAAATTTGCAAAAATTTATGATCAGGGGTATGGCAATAACGAACCAGCTTGATGATAATTCTGGCCCTGAATCTGTAACATGTATGCAATTTTAGGTAGATGTTGAATCAGAATTTGTAAGACTTTATTATTCAGATTGATATATAAACATGGGACAATCCTGTTGAGGTATTTACCTAAAAAGTCGGCATAAAATTATCTCTAATAATTTTAGTAGCACAAAAAAAAGTCATTTGAAATGCCGAATTGTATTGTTGAATATTACTAAAAACTGCTTCGATGTTTGAGATGTACCAAAAATAAATGAATACAATGGTTCGGGTGGAGTTTCTAATGTTGGCAATCTCACTTTGCCATTAGCACAACACATTCCGGGCGTTTCACCTGGAAAGTTAGCCGCATCACAATGTGGACATATGCGTCGCAGCACGCGGCATTTCATCCAAAACAGCACGACGTATTCGTGATCGCCGTGCAAGATTAAGTACAGGTACAGGGTCAACAGATCTATTCTGTGCAGTACGTTCACGCTGCGCTGCATTAGCTTGTGCGCGTTCATATGTAGCCTAAAATCGTCTTAATATTGCCACTTGATTTGCCTACGCGTTCGCCGGCCTATGTTTGGTCCTCTTGCCCACTAAACAACTTAACAATATTTTAGAAAATATAAACACAAAGCAATAACTCAACAATATTTTGGAAAATATAAACACAACAAAGCAATAATTATCGCTGATAAAATGAAATGACATATGATGACATTAAATTTGTTTGACAGAACTAACGTCACTTTTTTTGTCTTCGATTGTTTTGCCAAATTGGCTTGTAAGTATTATTACAAATTGTTTGTATATGGGAGTATAGAAAGATGTTGATTTTACACTTTTTCAAGATTTTTTAAATTTTCTCTACGTACAAACCTTCTCTGGACTTCCACGAATAATTCAAGACCAAAATTAGCCAAATCGGTAAAGGCATTGTTGAGTTATAACATTACAACGAAAATTGGCATTGATTTTCATATATATAGATATAGATAGATAGATTAAAAGATATGAAAAATTTATTACGTGTTTCAATTTGCCATTAGTTTGACGAAAGTGTCACTTTTGATGTTTTTGGGACTTTTTTCTTAGTTCTAGAGCTTCCAAAGCAAATTCACTTCAAAAAGTAGATTTCTTTCATTTTTAAGATATTAAAAGATTTTGTATTTAATAGGAAATCCATTTTGAAAGAAAAAACACTTTAAGAATGTCTTACAATATTTATTTGCTTCAAATCGCTTTTTGGTAAATATCGTTAAATTACTAAAAAATCTTTAGATAAAGTCTTTAATTATGCAACTTAACTTAAGAGGTGTGAAATCCATTACGGCAATAGGTAGGTACTATAAGTTTTGAACTCAATTTCTAAGAAAATGAAAAAAATAGCTTCCAGGGGGTGTCATCACCCCTAAACAACCCCCCTGGATCCGCCATTGACTTTTATTTGTCTTTTTTTCAAATATACTTACATACCTGTATTGATAGCGTATTCTTTTCATTTCAATAATAATAATTCCTACTTTCATTTGACCTAATATACATATGCATATATACCTAAGAAAAACAAAACATTGTACCTACCTATTTTCTTTTTGTTTTGAAAATGGGTATTTCAACGTATTTTTGTTGTATTCATTGGCAATCGGCTAACCGGCAACAGTTACAAAATTTAAATTTGAATTGGTATTTGGCTTATTGGCATTTGTCTTTATTATTGCTTTATACATAAATAAATAAACAAAAAAATGTCTCTTTATTGTCCCCTCCAACCATAGTTACTTTTGTTTTCATTCTTCTCTTTTTGTGTTGTCAAATTGTCTCTTAATTTCCTCAATTAAAATTCTGCACAAACTTTGCAGATTTAGTTCATTGACGTTAGGCCAGACGTCGCTTCGTTCGTTCCTCTTCATAATATTACTATTCCACTTCATATACAAAGGTTTGACTTTCTTCTGATTTTGGTTTGTCAAGGTGCATGTAGGGTAAAATATTCCCTACAGCACAGAGAAAGTTTAGTTACGCGGCCAATAGAAACTACACTTGTGTGCGCACCGGTGTACTGATTCATGCATTTCGCTACACACACTAAATCGTACACAGATTAGTTGTAAAAGAGATCTCAAAGAGAAAAGATCAGAATGAGTGACGTTGAAGCTTGAAGCTTTTATTGAAACAACTTCCGACGCACGATTCAATTCAGATGCAACTAAATAGTAAATGTGAGCGCGCATCCCCATACAAATCACACCGATCGAGACACCGACACAGAACAATCAAAAACGTTTGGTTTTACTCGCTCCGTCGCTGCACAGCACACATATCTGTACACAGACACAAGTTTGAACACAAGTGCGGTGTATGTGGGCTACTTTAGGTTGCAAGATCTAAAATCTAAACTAACTTTCAAAAAGTGTTCACTGTTCGCACTACATTAATATAAAGAGGTCCAACAAATAGAAATAATTAAACATAGTCACATTCCAGGAAAAAAACGAAAAAAGAGAGATTAACATAATTTCAATTGATCTTAAAAATATTGTTTAGCTAAAGTGATTTCATTATAAGGTACTTTGTATTATAACATGTACGTGCTTTTATGTACTCGTATATGTTCCAATTAATATAAAACATAAACAATTTATGAAGTTGTCATGCAACAGGATCAAGTGTCAAATTATACGCTTCGTTGTTTATGTATCAAGTGTCATTGCGCGCACTCGTGCGCAAATTCGTATGACTCCTGAAAGATTATGAACACAAAATATATACACACCTACGAAATCTTCCTGCTAGCTTGTGGCGGCATTCCAGTTACTAAATCGAAACAAAGGCAAACGATGATTATAATAAGCAATACTACTAAGAGCAACTTATCCTAAGTCTCTCCAGGAATATTTGTTTGTTATGAACGTTAAAAGAGCGATACTGAATAAAGAGTATGCAATAAGTTGGTGGTGGAAAGGCAACAGAGCGAAACATTTTTGTTTCTCCTCAAACATTGTTACAAAAAATACAAATGAACGGACTAAGGAGTTCCATATTAACATAATTTAATTGTCCAAAATGTTGATTCTTTTAAATTTAGGAAAATCGTTTCTTTTTTAAATGTTTTCCAAATATTACACTGCAGTATTTTTTCCAAAGTTATGAAAAAATTTTGAGTAAGACAATTATACATCATTAATATAATGTAATATAACATAATTTCATAACAACAAAATGATTGCAGGTCATATTTCTAATATTTCTAATCAAGTTGTGTTTGTGAATCTTAGAATTTTCGGAAAATATTTTATATCAACAAAAACAAATACAAATTGCTAGATAATTTATTCAAGCCTAAAAATATAATAACTTAATACATCTAACCGACTGGTGGAGTTCTGGCGCAGAAAATAAACTTTGCCCAACTCAAACAAAAACAAGGAAGTTAAATACATACTTTTAATTCACCGCCAATATGTGTGAAAAGAAGACACCAGTTTTGCACATTTGCATACCTCCATTTATACTGTATTAGCATCTACAGGGACGAGCTGTATAGAAAGTGAGTGGAGTAGAAGATGGAACGACGAGCTCTACGGATTGTACAGTGACGTAGACTTACCCAGAAGGATAAAAGTCTAAGGACTGAGATAACTGACTAACGTAGTGCGCATGGAAACAAATGCTCCGACCTGGAAAGTCTTCGAATCCAAGTGGAAAGTGACCTCACCGAAATATTGAGATCGCAACTGGCGACCGAGTTAGATGGAGAAGTTTGTTGGGTGAGGTCCTATTTCACTCAGGGCTGTAGCGCCACCTTAAATAAGTAAGTAAGCCCTTAATTGATGTTCACTTCATTTTTTGGACTAAAGGGTAATTAGAACGTCTAAAGTTGTCTAAAATGTAAAACAACATACAAAATAAATTAGGTGGAGCAACAGTCCGTTCAGAACTAGGGCCTAGGACTTATAACTTTCAACCATTCCTGTGTGCGAGTAATGTTGTCAGGGATAGAGGGGACCTACAGTTTTAATCCGAATACGAACGGCTAATTAGAGAAAACACTTTTCATGACAAGAATTACTCTTGGAGGATTTGTCAATTCCTCGCAAGAGGAAAAAAAAACTTTAGGTGGCACAGGCAGGCATTGAACCCAAGGCCTCTGGTAAGACTGTCCAACGCACTAACCATCACGGCAAGGGTACTACTTACATATAGGTAATACATACATATGTTTCTCACTCAAATATTTGTAATTCTAAAAGCCTATAAATAAAAGAAGATATACAAACCTTTTGCAACAATTTTGAAAAAGTTATAAAAATTAGTTTCATTATTTTAAAAGTAATCAAATTTCTACTTCACTTTGAGGCATTTCCCTACAAACCCTAAGTCCGTCTTCATTTCTTTCTCGTATACCAAATGCGAGCAATTCTTTTGGCTCACTTTTGTTTAAACAGTACACTCCGATGAAAAAGAGGGTAGATATGAGTATACTACTAAAACAAAGCAATATAATATATGACTTCTTTCGGTATGAACAGTCTGTTCTTCTTTGCAACGCTTGATGGGTGATGTGGAAAGAATCAGCACATTAGCCATTACAGTCGTGGCTATCAAGCTCTTTTGCTTAAAACTTCCAAACTTCCAATTCAGTTAACATTTAGCCGTTAGCGAAGAAACTCCGAGTTACTGAAAAAAGAAAAACGTGCGCGATAAAAACGTATTTTTTAGTTTTGCTATTATCCATTCAAATCAACATTTCCGGTTGGTGAAACAAACGCAACCAATACCTACTTTAACTCTCCTATATTTTCTCATTTGTTATACTCCTAAATACATAAATACTTGTTTCTAGAAGGAAAGTGTTACTCAGTAAGCTAAGTACACTGGACATTGCGTGCAACAAAAATAATAACAAAAACACCACAGAGAAAGTGCATTTTCTGTGCCCGCTCTTGACGGCGGCGGCGGTGTGGTGATTAAATTTAAGTAAGGGTTGTAAAAGTAGCAATCCTTTGGATGGATTTTAGAGCAAGGGGAGCAAATCACCTAACAGGTGAATGACTTCTACTTCAGTGTTAGCAGCGGCAATTTTAGTTCGTATTTCCGGTCAAGTTTTGCGAAACTTCCTTCTAAGTGGGCTGAAACTATAAAGATTGTCGGAGGATTATTGAAGTGTTTACATACATACCTGTGTACATAAATAATTTCAAATGTTTCTTAAAAATTTGTCACGAAAAAAAGAAAGCATGTTTGACTCAGATTTGTAATTTCGATTTAATATTCTGGGTAGTGCGGTGCGGTGTGTCGCAATGATACATTTATGTAGGCCCCAAGTTTGATATGTGTGTTCCACTTGCATGGATTTCTGTGCTAGCTCAGATTTATGTTGATTATTGCCACACGAGTAGACATAACGTTCACCACAGTCCCAACAATTGCATATGAAAAGAAATAAAATATGCTAGGTACAAAGCAGCTCTAGATTTCCTTGTAATGTAATTGAGTTGATCTTCTTATCTCGTCTACTAAATTCCATTCCTAAACCGGGACTTACCTACTCTTTAATTATTATCTAGGACAATAAATAGTTATGCGCTCGAAACAAAAACAAAAATAAAGCATTCGAAATGGATTCGTAGTGTGTAAACTATTTCCCTTCAAAAGATAGAAGTGCGATACATAATTCGGGTTTTAGAAACAAGTGTATTTTTTTAATTAAAACTTTTGTTTAAAAGCAAGGTCCTCCAACATTTACACTGGAAAAACTACATATAGCTGTGTCCATAAAAAAAGTGTTAAAAGAGTTGATATAAAGAAAATGGTTGTTTGAATATGTAGATGTGTGCTTAATAGTGAATTTTGTTAAGGATAAAGTGAATACGTATGCGTTAGTAAATAAATGCATAATGTGATTCGTTATGTTTGTAAGAATACAGCCATATTATCTTTGACCGAAAAATGTGGAACGTTTCACAAAATTGGATTACTACTGTTGCAGTGGGAATTTGTTTAATGCTTCAATTAGAAGGTAGGTAAAGGTTGTTTAGGTTTATTAGATACAAATATACTTGTTTACTCGAAAAAATATAAACAGTGAATGTTGAACACTAAATAAAGTAAACAACATATACACTTTAAATTTTCGCATTTTAATAAGCGATTAATTAGAAGTGAGAAGTATGGTTAGAGAAATATTGATACTAGGTAATTAAAGAAATTATTTGACATTTATTTATATATTTAAAGTAAGATATCTAATTGGAAAATATTTTACTATAGAAGCACAAGAACTTCCTGAAACTAAAGTAATCATACACTTAACATACGTATTTAGAGTTTTCAAAACAAATTTGTGAATGCCAATTTTAAGGTCTTACTTACTTACTTACTTAAGGTGGCGCTACAGTCCTGTGTGAACTAGGGCCTCACCCAACAAACTTCTCCATCTAGCTCGGTCCCTAGCTAGATGTCTCCAGTTTCGCGCTCCGAGTTGGGTGAGGTCACCTTCCACTTGTGCGCGCCACCTGATTCGCGGTCTTCCTCTACTGCGCTGTCCTGTGGGTGTGGATTCGAAGACTTTCCGGGCCGGAGCATTGGTTTCCATGCGCTCTACGTGACCTAGCCATCTTAGTCGTTGGACTTTTACCCTTCTTGCTAAGTCTACGTCGCTGTACAGCCCGTACAGCTCGTCGTTCCATCTTCTCCTCCACTCCCCTTCGATGCATACGGGACCGTAGATCACACGAAGAATCTTTCTCTCGAAACGACCCAAGGTGCTTTCATCCGCCTTTGTCAAAGTCCATGCTTCTGCACCGTATAGCAGGACGGGGATGATAAGGGTCTTATATAGCGACACTTTGGTCCTTCGAGAGAGAATTTTTCCACTCAATTGCTTTCTTAACCCAAAGAAACAGCGGTTAGCAAGAGTTATTCTTCGTTTGATCTCAGCGCTGGTGTTGTTTTCTGCGTTTTCTGAGCCTAGGTAGACGAAGTCCTTGACTACCTCAAAGTTACGTCTGTCGATGGTGACGTTTTGACCAAGACGTCGGTGTTGTAGGTCCTTTCTTGATGACAGCATGTACTTTGTTTTGCCCTCATTAACCGTTAAACCCATTTTTGCCGCCTCTGCCTCAATACTCAAAAAAGCCCCATTGACATCACGCTGAGTTCTTCCGATTATGTCAATGTCATCAGCATATGCTAGTAATTGGACAGACTTTTGAAAGATAGTGCCTCTGGTGTTGACGTGTGAGCTTTGCACTATTCTTTCAAGTACGATGTTAAAAAAATCACATGACAGCGCATCACCTTGTCTAAAACCTTTTTTGACATCGAAAGGTTCAGTTAAGTTGTTTCCAACCTTTATGGAGCAGCGTGAATTCTCCATGGTCATCCTGCACAAACGGACGAGTTTGGCAGGGATGCCAAAACTAGACATGGCTCTATACAGTTCGTCCCTGTAGATACTGTCATATGCGGCCTTGAAATCGATGAAAAGATGGTGGGTGTCGATTTGGTGTTCTTGGGTTTTTTCCAGGATCTGCCGTAATGTGAATATTTGATCGACTGTGGACTTTCCTGGTCTAAAACCACACTGATAAGGACCTATCAGGTTGTTGACGATGGGCTTTAGACGTTCACATATTACGGCAGAGAAGATTTTATAAGCGATGTTAAGTAGACTGATTCCTCTATAATTGGTGCAGTTTAGAGGGTCTCCTTTTTTCAGGATCGGGCAAACAATACTGAGGTTCCATTCATCGGGCATGCTTTCTTCCGACCATATCTTACAGATAAGTTGGTGCATGCTCCTAACCAACTTATCTCCAGCTGCTTTAAAGAGCTCGGCATTCAAGCCATCCGCTCCAGCGGCTTTGTTAGACTTCAGCTTAGATATAGCAATCTTTACTTCGTCTAAGTCGGGAGGACGGGATTGTTGGCTTTCGTCGTCTATGTTGAATGGATCATCCTGCCTGACAGCGGAATTCGGTTCGTCGTCGCCGTTATACAGTCTGCAGAAGTGGTCCTTCCATATCCTCAGCCTTGACTGCGGTTCCACTATGATGTTTCCACTTTCGTCTTTGCAGCCTTCGGTTCTAGGTTTATGTACTTGTGAATTTCGTTTCACCTGTTCATAAAACTTTCGAACTTCATTTCTGCTTTTAAACCTCTCAACATCTTCGACCGCACGCTTCTCATGCTCTCTCTTTTTCCTTCTGAGAAGTCGGTGTTCCTCTCGCCTCTTCTGCTCATAGAGCTCATGAGCAGCTCTCGTCCTTTTATGCAGCGCCGCCTTGCGTGCCTGTTGTTTGGCTGCATTTGCCTGCCGACATTCCTCATCAAACCAGGGGTTCCTTGTTGGTGGTCGCTTGAAACCCAGCACGTCAGAGGCGGCTTCTCTGATTGCGTCTTGGCAATGTTGCCACTGGTTTTCTATACATTGTGTTGGCGGCACAGAACTTCGAGAGAGGTTACTTGTAACTCGGTCGGAGAAGGATTTGGCGATCTCTTGCGATTGTAGCCGTTCGACGTTGTACCTTCTCCCAACATCTCCCTGTTTTGCCTTGGGCCTGGAAACCCGAAGTGCTACCTTGGCTACAACAAGGTAGTGGTCCGAGTCGATGTTAGCTCCTCGGAAAGTTCGGACATCCATGATGCTGGAAGCGTGTCTGGCGTCGATCGCAATATGGTCAATCTGGTTGACGGTAGATTGATCTGGAGATCTCCAAGTTCCTTTGTGGATGTTGAGGTGTGGAAAACGCGTACTGGCTACCATGACGTTTCGCCCCGCAGCAAAATCTATGAGCCTGAATCCGTTGTCGGAAGTGTTGTCGTGCAGGCTGTTTTTCCCGATTATTCCACCAAAGATGTCTTCCCTTCCTAGCTTGGCATTAAAATCGCCCAGGACAATTTTAATATCGTAGCTAGGACACTGCTCGTATGTTTTGTCTAAGAGCTCGAAGAACATATCTTTGGTGTTGTCATCCTTCTCATCTGTGGGTGCGTGCGCGCATATCAGGCTAATGTTGCCGAATTTAGCCTTGATGCGGATGGTCATGAGGCGCTCGTTGATGCACCTATAGCTTAAGACTTGTTGCCTAAGTCTGGCTCCAATGACGAAGCCGCATCCAAATAAGCGCTGTTGGTTTTCTCGGTAGCAGTCACCATAGTAGATATCGCAGTTTTTCATCCTCTTTTTGCCCGGCCCATCCCATCGTATTTCCTGGATGGCGGTGATGTCTGCTTTATAGCAGTCTAGGGCCTCCGCTAATTCTTCGGCTGCACGTGGTCTGTTAAGGGACCTAACATTCCACGTGCATATCCGAAGTTCGTTGTCCTTAATTCGTTTGCGTTGGTTGTCAGCAGTAAATCCGTCCGTATCCGAGGCTTCGCAACTATAAGATTTTTAAGTGGTCAGGAAGTCACCCTGACGGCACAACCCCCAACCTGGAGGGCCAGATCCTTAGTATAACTCCAAAGACGGGGAGCCGGATAAACCGCTCCTTATAGGCCTGGGCTCCGAATAAGTCGTAGAAGCCCTATAAGGTGTTCACTAAGTAGTTCAGCCTTACTGGAACTGTAGACGCCACCGTTGATTCCATCTCGGGAATTCCTCTGCTGCCGTCTGGATAAGGAGAGGCGCCTTAGTGGACGCACCTCTCCCCCCTCTCTCGTTTGCTGCCCCCAACAACTTTCCACTGGGGTTGGAACCCAATCTCCAGTTGAGGTACTAGGCACCCGATGTTCACCACGGGGAGGTGAGAGTAGGAGTTGATAGACAGAGGTTGGTTTTGAGAAAAACCTGTGGACGCTTGTGTCCTCTTGAATGCATTCAACATCATTTGAACATCATTTTAAGGTCTTACATATAATAAAACTGGTCTATCGATCTTCAAGATTTATCAAAACAAGGTTTTCGGGCCACTCTCATCATCATTTAAAGGTTACCAATTCATATTACACGAATAACGTGTCATTTAATTGATAAAGAGATGCTGAAACGACTTTCTTTTAATAGCTGTGGCTTGCTTACTTCACGAAATTAAAATGAGTAAAAAAAAAAGACTGGGATGCGACCCACACTTCCCATCCTGTCTGTAGATTTGTCTTGCTTAAAATTTTGTAGGTTTTCGTGTTTTGTTAAAAAAGTTGTCAGTTGAATTGTTCTTAAAAATTTTAAAATTACCAATAATATTTTGCATATACTAATGAAATAGTTTGATTTCGAAATCTATTTTTGTTAACGAGATTTTCTTAAAAATTTGTATTTCTTAAAAATTTGTATTTCTTATATAAACAAATAAAAATTGGATGAATGAAATTAATTTGAAGTCAATATCTTCTATTGTTCACGAGATATCGAGAACCGAACATCATTTTTTAACAATTTTGCGTACTATTTTTTGTAGGTTTTATTTTGTTTATGAAAAAACGGACTGTTGGATTCTTATAAAAAAATTTAAAATTTCTGAATGTCGGAAACAATATTTTCTGTGAGACAAAATAAGTTTGAAGCCAATATTTTTAATTTTTGAAAAAATATTTGAGTCAAAAATTAATGTTTACCAACTTTTAGTAATGTCTTTTTTTGGTTTTTATTTTTTGTAAAAAAAAGCTGTCAATTCGATTTTTCTCAAAGTTTTACCGAATGTTGAAAATAATATTTCTTGTAAAATAAAATTAATTTGAAGCCTATATCTTTAATTTTTGAAAAGACATTTGAGTCGAAAATCAATTTTTACGAACTTTTAGTAATGCTATTTTTAGGTTTTTATCTTTTGTTAAAAAATTGTCAACTCGATTTTTCTCTAAACTTAATCGAATGTTGAAAACAATATTACTTATGAGATACAATTAGTTTGAAGACAATATTTTTAATTTTTGAAAAGAGTAAGTAAGTAAGTAGTAATTAGGGGGAGAGTACGATAACTTTGACGACAAAGTTTAATGACGGATTTGTATAGAACAGCTAAAAACAAGCATTTTTTACTATGGGAGGGGGGATCTATCTTCCCCCATTTAGGCGGTAGGGGCAATTTAAAAAAATATGTACATTAAATGGAAAAAAAATAATTAAAAAATAACGGTAATACTTACAATTAAATATTATACCTTTTTTAAAGCCAACATTTTTGTCTATTAGCTTGTTTTAAAATCAAGTCAAAACTATGCATAGTTTTTGAAAAAAATTGTTTTAAACTAAAAATTTATGCAAAAAAAATTTTAAAAAAAGGTTTAAAGTGTAGTTTTTCAAAACTTTCAAATTATTTACTGTTTTTTTTAGAATTCATTGCTCTTATTTGTTTTTGATCAAAAACTGAAAACTAGATGACTTTATGTCTTCTAGTTCTTGAGAAAATTGAAAATTACCAAAATAAATATTTTAATTAAATTACTTTTTCCTTGCTTAAGTATTAACGTAGTCTTATTTTGATAGTAATAATCGAATATGGATTAAGATATACCTAGGGTAAATTAATTTTTCTTAAATCCAGCTTATTTAAATGCAAAAGAAACTTTGCATGCACCCCATCTTGCACCCACCGAACCGTGTCCCCTCCGCCCATTGCACGCACTCCAACTTGCACCCACCCCAAATCCTATAGTGTTCCCAAGCAGGGGGTTGCAGATCCCACTGTTGCATACACCCAAATTCGCACACACATTACCGTTGCATACACCCAAACTCGCACCTACCATTGTTACTATCAAAATAAGACCACTCAAGCAAAAAAAAAAAGAATTAAATTAAAATAGTAGTTGTGGTTATTTTTAATTTTCTCAAAAACTAAGACATAAAATCATCTAGTTTTCAGTTTTTGATCAAAAACAAATAAGAGCAATAAATTCTGAAATAAAAATAATGGTAGATAATCTTGAAGTATTGACAAATTACACTTTAAACCTTGTTTAAACTTTTTTTACTCAAATTTTGAGTTTAAAATTAAATTTTTCAAAAACTACGCATAGTTTTGACTTGAATTAAAAACTGGCTAATAAAACAGAATGTTGGCTTTAAAAAAATGTATAAAACTTAATTGTAAGTATCACCGTTATAATAATAATTTTTTTAAATTGCCCCTACCGCCTGAACGGGGGGAGATAGACCCCCCCTCCCATAGTAAAAAATGCTTGTATTAAGCCCCTCTACCAAAAACCGTTATTATATCTTGGCGCCAAAGTTATCGTACTCGTGCCGTAATTAGTTTATTTACATTAATTTACAAGAATTTCGAATTTAGATGCTATGGCTATGCAGCCAGCCAGGTTTACAAAAAAAATTAAGAATATTTAAATTTACTAATTTTTGAAAAGATATTTGAGTCGAAAATCAATTTTTACCAACTTCAAGTAATGTTTTTTTTTAGGTTTTTATTTTGTATAAAAAAACTGAATTCGATTTTTCTTAAAATTTTGCCAGATGTTAAAAACGTTTTCCTCGTTGCACAAAATTATTTTGGAGATAAAATCATTTTGTGTTCGTAAAATTTTCAAGGTGACAAATATTTTTTTTCAGTCTTTTTGATTTATAAAAAAACCGTTAATTGGATTTTTTTCCAAAAATATATTTGTTTGGTATCGCGTTACAATATAAAATATAAAATTTAATTCAAGTCTCTAGTGTAATTGGTTCGTGAGATATTTAGGGCTAACCAAAATTTTCAACTTTTTTTTAAATTGCTATGGTAAAAAAACCACCCACTCAATTTCTGCAATTTATCTCTATAACAAAATTTATTTGAAGTGGATATCTCTACTGGTTCTTGAGCTATGGACGATGAAAAAAACGTCGCGTACGTCAACTATTCGTACGTACGTACGTCCATACGTATACACGCACGCACAGACATCTCTCTAAAAATCTTTTATTTCGCCTCTAGGGACCTTGAAACATGGAGAAATGTCAAAATCTTTGTATATACAAAGGTCAAAATTTCCAATTCGATAAATCGGACCGATAACAATAACTTCCTATGGGAAGTTAACAAAGTACGTACATATGTACAAATCAAGGAAGAGAGGTGTTTGCAGTTTCTGGTTTCCCTTTAGATTCACGCTGTAGTGGTAGTAATTTGTATGTAAATCTCTATTAAATGTGATACCTAAGTATGTTAAGGGCAACAAGTTAAACTGTAATGTCTTTTAGAGGCAAATATCCTTAAAGCATCAGTGATGACATATACTTTTCTTAGCATCAATATAAACTTGTTGTTAGTGTCCTTAAATTTATATTTCAAAATATTACAACCATTTATAACTAACTAAACGTCACCAATTTTGGTCGTGTACACTCTTGGCCAGAAATAAACAATACCCTTTTTAATGCGCATGACGATAATATGAATTCAAAAAAATCAATAACAGTCATGAATTACATCCCAGGCACTAATCAATGTGACATTTTAGATGTAGTCAAAATGAAAACATTTCAACGAATAGTTGACGTAGATAGCGTTTAAGTTCGTCAACTGCATTTTATCGAAGAGAAGTGAATTACTTTATAGAATACATTTCAAAACCAATATAATACCAAAAGTATGGAAGACACCACTACCAAAATAGTAAATTATTTCGAACCAAACAATGGTTATTTAAGAAAGACTGAAAATGTAAGAAATTTAAATTGATCAGTTATTATAATATTGTTCCACAAATTTTTATTTAAGGCTAATGAAAACGCAACAAACCATCTGGAAGTCTCTTTTAGTGGGCGACCAAATACAAATGTAGAAGAAAATGGAAATTCCGAATATTATACACAGACAAATACATGTCGTATTCTTCAAAGAAAATTAGAGTTAAAAGTTGAAAAAGCAAAACGCAGTTACAACCAATATCAGGATACTTGTGTGAGTTTAAAAAAAAATCAAAACATGCAGACAATCATCATCTTATTCCTTCTTTTTTTGTTGTTGTTTGTAGTCAAAAAAATCACAATCTTCAAGCCTAATTCCAATTAGTCGCCTACAAATACCTGGTTATGTCGAAAACCAGCCGTTAGTTGATTACAAATCTGAAAGGTACAGATTGAAGAAATTTAAAATATTCTATTCTATAGCTTATTTACCTTTTCTAGTGATGACCAAGAAGAAATATCTTTCTTCCCATTAAAGCTGAAGAGTACAAAGAAACAGGAGTTGTCAGATACATTTAGCATACAAGAAATAGCAATTGAGTCAGAAGACAATAATTCAGATGATAGTGACACCTCAGTAAATTTAGAGCTTCTTCCGCCACGTTTGAAAACAAATCTTTTGGATAAAGTTTTAAATTGTTTTTATTGTGTACAGGGTAAAATTTAATAAATAAATAAATCATAAACTTATTGTGAAGAAATCGAAATGTCGCATTTTCTTCGTCTGTGCATCCGATCATCAACAGTAGATTAAATCAAAATTCTATAGTTCCTAGCGAAAAATATCAATTTAAGAACTGTTAAATTAAATTTGTTTGTTAAAATGTTGATCTCGTCGCTTGGTCAAAAATATCGATTTGTAAAAGATAACAAACTGCATTATGTCAATATGTTAGGATAATGTGATACGCAAATGTTTCGAGTGCTTTTTTAAACTATGTGCTTCTTATTTACGAGGGTGCTAATGATAATGCGTCCTCTACAAAATAAATTGTTTTTGTTTTTGATTGATTTCACCATATTTATTCTGTACTCCTTTGCTAAAAAATTGAACTTCGAATCAGTTCTCTTGCACGTTTTATTAATCAGATCAAAGAATATCAGCTAGGTTCCCAAAATCGAATGAAATGAAATATAAATCTTAAATTGAAAATCGAGTGAAATTGTCTTCAGGGTTCTACCATTCGATCGATTTCATAACTTCGAATACTTTGCGATATCATTTCAAGTGAAAATAAAGCCGCTGACATACACATATCACATCAGTTAATAAATAATTCAGTTGATTGTCATCATTTTTGTAAAGAATTCTTATATTTCTATTTGTTCTGTGCCTTTCAATAAAGTAAATATAAAACATAAGTGATTTTGATTTGAATTATGTTGATCCAATTACCAGCTAGCTGTAGCTTTGCAGTTCTTTGCGATTAGAAGTTTCCGATAATATAATTTAGGAAAAACTATGGTGCCGAAGCTTAGTTTTTGAATGTGTCAGTTTTTTAAAAGACCATTGTTTTACACGAAATGTAATAAAAAAGACATTTGGCGTGCTAAAAAAATCATTTTAAATGCTTTGTACGTTCCCTCAACTACAAAGAAGATGCTGCAACTTCTCACGAACCAATTGCATTACATAAAGAAGTTAAGATTTATTTCTCTTAAGTGAAAATACTACTGTTTTTAAACAATTTCCTCTTGTCGAATTCAAATAACACCAACTTACTCTGGTCGAATTTAAAGCACTTGAAAATCGAAAATATCGAAATATATTGTTTTGTGTTCGAAAAAAAAAATAAATCAATATCGATAAAAGTGAATTTCAGAACTCCAATTTATATTTCGAATCGATTTCAAATTCATTTTGAGTGAAAGTAATGTGTAGAACCTATCTGTATATTATTAAAAGAAATATACAATATTCTCATTGTCTTATTGAGAAACAATTGCTTTTTTTCATTGAAAACGATGCAAACATAGTTATATGGTTTATGTTAGCCGATTAGTAAATCTATCATTTAATTAATTTAATTCTTTTAAAAAGTCGACAGTACTCGCCGTTTTTATTGAACAGATCCTAGCTCAATTCCATGGAAATTTGTTAAAAATGGGTGCATTTTTTATAACAAGAATATAACAAGTGTTTAAGGATTGCGTTATTTTTTAATATTTTATTTTAATTTTTGTGTACATATTTTAAAAATACAAACAAGCATGCAAAAAATTAATTGCTTTTTGGAATCGACACACATATTACACATGACCACATTTTTTTAAACTCTTATTTTGAACTCGTTTTCAAAATGAGCATAAGGTACTCCATTTGCAGTCAACTTCATTCTTTGAACGTGAATTTTGACCAAGGCAACTAGTTAGTTTTTCAAGTGTCATGAATTTCAAAGTCAGAACTTTACTTCACAAACCTCTACTTTAAGTTCATACTACAACAACTACCAAAAACATTATTGCCTACAAAGCAGTCTTCAGGTAAGCTACAAGTCTATCACGATTTGTATTTTGTACTATACAAAAATATTACTTATTTCTTTTCCAAATTGACAAGGAACCCTTTTACACAAAACATTAAATGGAATTGTGCAAAAATAAATAAATCATAGAGTAATAAAGTTCAGCTTTCAGTTGAATGAAAAAACATGATCAATTGTCATTTTGATAGAAGTAGACTTGACTTAATAGTTAGGGAGATTTTTCTTGACTAACTTTCCATTAAAGTTGCCTTAATTGGAAGGTAATTTTTTGGCAGCTGGCCAATCAGATACTAGAAACTTGCCTTACTTTCAAGTCCCTTATGTCGTGTGAACCTGTCTAATGGGCAGGTTCAGACAACATAAGGGACTTCATTTGCAGTCAACTTCATTATTCGAACGTAAATTTTGACCAAGGCAACTAGTAAGTTTTACAAGTGTCATGAATTTAAAATTCAGAACATTACTTCACAAACCTCTACTTCAAGTTCATGGTACAAAAACTACCAAAATCATTATTTTCTACAAAACACTTTTCAGGCAAGCTACAAGTCCATCACGATTTGTATTTTGTATTTTAAAGAAATATTACTTATTTATTTTCCAAATTTACAAGGAACCTTTTTACAGAAAGCATTAAATGAAGTTGTGTAGAAAATAAATAAATCATTGAGTAATAAAGTTCAGCTTTTAGTTGAATTAAAAAACATGATCAATTGTCATTTTGGGGAGAGTACGATAACTTAGGCGACAAAGTTTAATGACGGATTTGTATGGAACAGTTAAAAACAAGCATTTTTTACTATGGGAAGGGGGGGTCTATCTCCCCCCGTTTAGGCGGTAGGGGCAGTTAAAAAAAATATGTACATTAAATGGAAAAAAAATAATTAAAAAATAACGGTAATACCCTCAATTAAGTGT
The DNA here is from genome assembly GCA_920104205.1 of Eupeodes latifasciatus. NCBI lineage: Eukaryota > Metazoa > Arthropoda > Insecta > Diptera > Syrphidae > Eupeodes > Eupeodes latifasciatus. Next base: position 168,646,734 of record OV049924.1, on the reverse strand, counting down.
TATACCTTTTTTTAAAGCCAACACTTTTTTCTATTAGCCTGCTTTTAAATCAAGTCAAAACTATGCATAGTTTTTGAAAAAAATTGTTTTAAAGTCAAAATTTGTGCAAAAAAAAGTTAAAAAAAAGGTTTAAAGTGTAATTTTTCAAAACTTTCAAATTATTTACTGTTTTTTTTTTTTAGAATTCATTGCTCTTATTTGTTTTTTATCAAAAACTGAAAACTAGATGACTTTATGTCTTCTAGTTCTTGAGAAAATTGAAAATTACCAAAATAAATATTTTAATTAAATTACTTTTTCCTTGTGTTAAGTATTAACGTAGTCTTATTTTGATAGTAATAATCGAATATGGATTAAGATACACCTAGGGTAAATTAATTTTTCTTAAATCCAACTTATTTAAATGCAAAAGAAACTTTGCATGCACCCCATCTTGCACCCTCCCCACCTTGCACACACTCCAACTTGCACCCACCCCAAATCCTATAGTGTGCCCAAGCAGGGGGGTTGCAGGGGGGCAGCATGACCCCCTTAAAAGATGCCACTGTTGCATACACCCAAATTCGCGCACACCTTACTGTTGCATAAACCCAAACACGCATTACGCATACGCAAATACCATTATTATATTACTATCAAAATAAGACCACTCAAGCAAAAAAGAAGAATTAAATTAAAATAGTAGTTGTGGTTATTTTCAATTTTCTCAAAAACCAAAAGACATAAAATCATCTAGTTTTCCAGTTTTTGATCAAAAACAAATAAGAGCAATAAATTCTGAAATAAAAACAATGGTAGATAATCTTGAAGTATTGAAAAAGTTACACTTTAAACCTTTTTTTAACTTTTTTTACTCAAATTTTGAGTTTAAAATTAATTTTTTTTTTTCAATTTTCTCAAAAACTAAAAGACATAAAATCATCTAGTTTTCAGTTTTTGATCAAAAACAAATAAGAGTAATAAATTCTGAAATAAAAACAATGGAAGATAATCTTGAAGTATTGAAAAAGTTACACTTTAAACCTTTTTTTAACTTTTTTTACTCAAATTTTGAGTTTAAAATTAAATTTTTATTTTCAATTTTCTCAAAAACTAAAAGACATAAAATCATCTTGTTTTCAGTTTTTGATCAAAAACAAATAAGAGTAATTAATTCTGAAATAAAAACAATGGTAGATAATCTTGAAGTATTGAAAAAGTTACACTTTAAACCTTTTTTTAACTTTTTTTACTCAAATTTTGAGTTTAAAATTAAATTTTTCGAAAACTACGCATAGTTTTGACTTGATTTAAAAACTGGCTAATAGAACAGAATGTTGGCTTTAAAAAAATGTATACAACTTAATTGTAAGTATCACCGTTATTTTTTAAGAATTTTGTTCCATTTTAAGTAATAATTTTTTTAAATTGCCCCTCCTGCCTAAACGGGGGGAGATAGACCCCCCCTCCCATAGTAAAAAATGCTTATTTTTAACTGTTCTAAAAAATTCTGTTATAATATCTTGTCGCCTAAGTTATCGTACTCTTGCCGTCATTTTGACATAAGTTGACTTGACTTGATAGTTAGGGAGATTTTTCTTGACTAACTTTCCAGTCAACTTTCCAATAAAGTTGCCTTAATTGGAAGGCAATTTTTTGGCAGCTGGCCAATCGGATGCTAGAAACTTGCCTTACTTTCAAGTCCCTTATGTCGGCTGAACCTGCCCAATGTTTTGATAGTTGAACTGACTGAAAAAAAAAACATTTATTTCCAAAATAAAAAGATTAATATTTTGTTGCTAAATCATTTTAAGTACTATTCAATATGTATGAATATATTTGGTTCTGATTAAAAATCACGTGCTTAAAATCCCATAAGTCAATATTTTAATTTTTATAGTTCTAACAATAGTAATATTATTATGTATTTTTATGAATTTAAATAATGCCTGAAGCAAACAATTAAATCCGTACCTTTTATTTATTGCTCAAATCACATGCATATTTTTGGTCGTAGTTGCTTAAAACCTAAAATGTATCAAATTCAAAACAAAAGTTTGAAATAATAATACCATTAAGTCACAGAGTAAAATAAAAAAAATAACAAACAAGAGCCGAGAAGTGAAGTGAAATTTTCACATTTACTATTCTCTGGGTATTCATTTACATACATTACCTAAATCCTTCTTGTTATTTAAACTCCATGTTTGAACTTCTTTTTATGTGACTTTTTTGCTAGTTTGGGCTTGAAAGAAGATCAAATGACTTAGAGGTTGCTTAATTGTTGTGTCGAAATAGTTCGCTTTTTATTGTGCTTGATGGTCTTTGTGTCGTTAATCTAGTTGATGACAGAAAAGATTGTTGTAGGTTAAGGTCAAATAAAACAAAAAGACATTCACGTTTTGAAAATTGTTTAAGAGCTTCTTAGAAAATTAGTGACAAGATGCCAGTTGGTTAGGTATATGGGGGAGTTGACATGAACTATATTTCCTGTGTTGTGGAAACAATTAAGGTTTTTTACACAATATACGTTTATAAAACTTTACGAGTGTTATAATGATTACGATTATTTCTAACAATTAATTCCTACTACTAGTTATAATACTGCTATAATTAATTGATTGGAATATAATGATCGAAAATATTACAATTACTATTGTAACAGCTCTTTTTGTGAATTTCCATAAATTAAGGTTAACATTATCGCTTTACAGAATTATAAAATAGGCTATTTTCAAACACTCGTAGTTTTAAATTAAACATATTCTAGATATTCTCAATTTTGGTACATTTTTCTTCAAAATATTGTTAAAACTAATTTAATAGATAAATCACAATTGCACAAAGGAATAATCTTAAAGACAAGACTGACAACTTGTAATGGGGTTTTCTATTGGTAAAATTAATCAATTTATTTTCTTCATCTAGATGGGTCAAAACACAAATTTATCCTTTTTTTGCATTCCATGGGGCAAAATAAATTGATTTATTTTTTGATTTACGATTAAATCTGTAGATCTGGGTTTTTCGGCAGATTTACCCCTCTTTGTACCAATACTAATACATATATATTTTTTTTAATGTTTGGCTGGGAATTTGACAGCTTTACCACGCTCAGTAACACGTACACCAAGTTACACTGACACTATAACAAAAAAGAATCAATTCTAATCGTGTTCCATGGGCCACGAAATCAATTTTTGAAGGAAATCTTAGTTTACCCTTGGAAACCCCATTAAGGATATGTCAAATATGTTTTATACAGGTTGCCCCATATTCATAACTTACTTGCTTCCTTTTGACCTATAAAATTGTATAGACTTTTGAGAATCTTATACTCACCATGTATAACGTTATTAAGTTTTGTTTCTATTTTGAAATATGCTTAATTGCTTACTTGTACTGTCAAGGCTGCCGAAAACTCTCTGTATCTCAATAAGCTTTTTAAATGTCCTCTTTCAAAGCTGACTATCTATCGTTTTTGAATAACTACTCAAAATATGGTGCAAAGTTCCACTTCGACTGATTATTTAGTAAAGCGAAAAAGTACAACTACATTTTCCTCTGCACGTAGGGATCTTCTCTAAAATATGCACCTAATATCATAGGATTGCCTTACCAAAAGTCGTACTAACCTAAGGTTGCCTGCAAACAACATTCGTGGAAATTTTAACAACAAGAAACTTACAAATTGGAATAACAACAACAACTTGACCCCCCACTAGGAGATAATTTTTAATTTTTTCTTAGGATTTCCCTTGAATTCCAAACTTATAGTATTGCGTTAATAGATCCCCCCTTATATTTTTAATTATGTATATATTTTGTTTATATGAAAATTAAATTTGTAATTTACTGCTTTAAACTTTTTTGTTAAAAGTACAACTTTTAACTGAAGACTGGACCAAGAACATAACACGAATCGGAAATTCAATCCTGTTCAAATCGCACAGCACAAATTCATCAACTTTTGCCCAATGGACGATCCAGGGGGGTCATATGAGTAAAAATTCCATTTAAAGGTTTGTTAGTAATTTAACGATATTCACCCAAAAAGGTTTTCTGTCAAAAGCAACTAAAATTCTTGTTTTCACACAATTTAGAATTTGGAAAAACTTTAATAGTGCTTTAAATTATTTTCATAAGATCTTTTCTGAAAGAAAGAGCAAATATTCAGGTTCTTAAAAAGAAACCTTGAATAAGGGATCACCAATTTGATATTTAGTTGCCTTTAAATTCCTGGAACTCGTCTTCAATTCCATCTTAATACTTGCGACCTGTAGAAACTATCGGGTGATTTTTTTGAGGTTAGGATTTTCATGCATTAGTATTTGACAGATCACGCGGGATTTCAGACATGGTGTCAAAGAGAAAGATGCTCAGTATGCTTTAACATTTCATCATGAATAGACTTACTAACGAGCAACGCTTGCAAATCATTGAATTTTATTACCAAAATCAGTGTTCGGTTCGAAATGTGTTTCGCGCTTTACGCAAATTTTATGCGTTTTTTTTTTTAAAAAAGTTCTCAAGCTCTTAAAAAATCACCCATTATATTAAACAATGTCCTCTTTTCAATGGAGGACAATAAATACATAATAGGTGATTTTTTAAGAGCTTGAGAACTTTTTAAAAAAAAAAAACGCATAAAATTTGCGTAAAGCGCGAAACACATTTCGAACCGAACACTGATTTTGGTAATAAAATTCAATGATTTGCAAGCGTTGCTCGTTAGTAAGTCTATTCATGATGAAATGTCAAAGCATACTGAGCATCTTTCTCTTTGACACCATGTCTGAAATCCCGCGTGATCTGTCAAATACTAATGCATGAAAATCCTAACCTCAAAAAAATCACCCGATATATGGCAAGTTTTGCATTAGTAAAAACTTACGAACTCGAGATTTTAATGAAACATGACATTACGAAGGTTAGAGAAGTCGAAAAAGTCAAATTAACGTTTTGAGCCGATTTGCGTTCGGTATTTTTTTTTTCAAAGACTAAAAATAACAGTAGACCCCATACAATTTTTTTGTCAAAAATCGAAAATTCGAATTTTTTCTAAAACAAACCGATAGATTTTTTCTCCCAAATGTTTGGGAAACAAAAATGTTTTAGTTCTTAATTGGCTTCTTTCAATGTAAAAAAAATATGTTTGCATTGTTCCAAAAGGGTATCCCCAATAGAGCCGTTTTCCTAAGAACTAATGAACCGATTTCAATATTTTCTTTGCACCAGCTCTACCTATACTGTCTCAAAAATATTTGATGACCAAAATTGTGATGGTTTATATTTTTGATTTAAAAAAAATATAAGAATTTCTTTTCGAAGTTCGATATCTTGAAAATAAGTCATAATTTTTTTACGAAATTAAAATGTAAAACTTGTATTAATAAACTCATAATAACTGCATACCAAAAATATAAAAAAATTGTGTAAGACATTTTTTAAGTGTTTTTTCTTTCAAAATTAATTTCCTATTGAAGACAAAATTTTTTAAGATCTTAAAAATTAAAGAAATCTACTTTTTGAAGTGAATTCACTTTGGATGCTCTAGAACTGAGATTTGAACACGAATTGTAGAATTTTAAATGTCCCAAAAACGACAAAAGTGATAATTTCTTTAAACTAACGTTCCAAATTTTCATATTCTGGTTTTTGCATCTATATTTTTGTAGTGTTCTTCGCATCTATAGAAATGCCTACAAGAGCAGAATATATTATTTTTCAACTTAATTTCTGCATAAAATGCAGCCAAAAACCCATTAGACCATCGTGTTTTGGCTCTTAAATAGGACATATTAAGAAAACTGTTGAAATCTTAGAATGCTTTCATGTGTAGAGAGTCGTTCAAATTAGTTAGTACCATGCCTGGATTGACAGCAGTGTTCTCAATAAGTCCTATAACTAAAATTTTGACTTAAGCCCTTGAAATAGTAAATATAAAGTTATGATCTATAAACATTATGTTAATGTAATTTTGTGAGCTTCATTTAAGGAACATTAAAGAACATTTGTAAGCCGTGAAAAAAGAAACGATGACGATAACTTGAAGCAAAGACTAGCGAACTTCAGAAAAGTCTATATTTGCTTTATCACAACAGTAATGGGTAGGTTCAGACGACATAGTAAGGGACTCGAAAGTAAGTCAAATTTCTAGCATCTGAATTGACCAACTGCCAAAAAACTGCCTTATAAATTAAGGCAACTTTATTGGAAAGTTGACTGGAAAGTTAATCAAGAAAAATCCCCCTAACTATCAAATCAATTCCAATTATGTCAAAATGACAGATAATCAAGCTGAACTTAGTTACTCTGTGATTTATTTATTTTCTGCACAATTATTTTTGATGTTTTATGTAAAAGTAAACTGTTTGAAGTTTATGACTCTTGAAATACTAACTAGTTATCTTGGTTAAAATTTACGTTCAAAGAACCCTGTTGACTGCAAATGAAGTCCCTTATGTTGTCTGAACCTTCACAATGTGTTCGCTTTGGAATGATATCTATGATGGTGCTATGTTTTATTATATTTTCCAAACTTTTTCATATATTTTTTTGCAGAATACCTATACATATCTGAGAGGGTAAAGGTATACGGAGATACCATTCATGGAGGCACTATTTTCAAACCCATTTTTCATTCTCTCATGCATCAATTTTACCTACGTGTGAAAAAGACGTTGGCTACAAAATAAGTTCAGTTTTAAAATTTAATTGAGTTTAAATGAGTTTCAAAGTCTAAGAATTTTCTTCGGTCTCATTCGATGTTATGTCTTTTTGGTCACCCAATACTTTTTTCTCGCAATATTGTGGTGATCAAATGTCTTACCTGATCCACTTTTATTTAAATTTATTTACAAAGCTACATTTCTGCTGTTTTAATTATAAGTTTGGGAGGTATATTAAAGTCCTTCAACCATAAATTCTGTCTGCAATGCCTATGGCAGTGTATTGCTGAACACATACAAACACCCAACCGACCGCAGACAAATTGCAGAAAAACAGTCACTTTCTTCGTCTTCGAAATGGTTGAACCTCATTAACGCCCAACAACAACAAACAAACAGCAATATTATATTTTTAATGAAAGTGAAATTTGTTTTTTGGCATAATTTTTACTTTCATTTGATTGTACAGTTGGATGATTCACTATATTTGTATGTACATACGTGCCTCATAAGTTCTTCCTTCTCATAATGGTTTGATTTAAAAACAACAGTTATGGGGAAATGATGTTAAATCTTAAATTTATCGACTTTACAAAAAGCTGTATTGCCCTTAGAAATCCGGTAGCAAAATATACATATAAAGTATATCATGATTGCATAAATTTTGTATGTGTTCCTCTGTGACCATTGCTTCATCATATAGCTTCACCTTCTGATCCGCTCCAGTGACGTGTTGTGCGTTTTGATTTGTTTAAGTCCCCTTCCTCTTTCTATATCCTAATGATGTGGAAATTTTGACATTTTTGTGTCTATTGCTTTATAATGTCGGTATATCTTCTTATGGGCACAACCAACTACAGGCCATCTGCTACCATGGCTACGAGTATCGGTGTAATTATCTTCATTCATTGTGCCTCAGAACGGCAAGGAAGTGGTTCTTGGTGATGGTATCGTTCTTATTGAATGCATCTTGAAAAACTTTATTATAACATTTTCCATAAAACTTAAATGCAGGAACAAAGTGGCTTCGACTTATTACATGTAAATTATTGTCATCATAGAGTTACGGCTAATGCAGTTATGTCACATATGAGTGATTTGGAACAATACCTGGTTTATAGTCGCTGCTTACCAAACTATTCCGTAAAAAATTATAGGTTTGACACGGTTTATTGTTTCAATTTTAAAGGTACATAATGTCAATTATAAACTAAAACGAAAGAATAAGATGAAGAAAATGAGCTTTAGATCAAATTAAGGTATATTTTAGTTAAATTTATTTTCAATCCAAATAAATTCTAAAAAGGATTAGGTTTGTTTACAGCTAAATAAGTCCACAGTAAATTAATGTTGCAGGCAGAGGATTATGTAATCTCATAATTTGTGCGTCCGTCCTCCTGCTGCAGTCGCGTCCAATACATTTAAAAAAAAGAAGATGGGATTCGACCCATTCCGTCTGTCGATTTGTCTTGCTTAAAAGGTTTGTAGGTTATTTAGTTTTGTTAAAAAGTTGTCAGTTGAACTATTCTAAAAACAATTAAAAATTACCAACAATATTTCGCATATGATAAAATAGTTTGATTTCAAAATCTATTTTTGCTAACGAGATTTTAATTCGAAAATCAATGTTTAAAAATTTTAGTAGCATTTCTTAAACATTTTTATTTCTTATATAAACAAATACAAATTGGATGAATGAAATTTACCGAGCATCATTTCTTACCAATGTTGCGTACTATTTTTTGTAGATTTTGATTTTTTATAAAAAAACTGACTTGGATTTTTATGGAAAAAAAAATAAATGAATGTCGAAAACAATATTTTGTGTGAGATAAAATTATAGTTTGAAGCCAATATTTTTAGTTTTTGTAAAGATATTTGAGTCGAAAGTAGATGTTTACCAACTTTTAGAAATGTATTGTGTAGGTTTTTATATAAAAAACTGTCCATTCGATTTTCCTCAAAATTTTACTGAATGTTGACAACAATATTTTTTAGAAGATACAATTAATTTAAAGCCAATATCTCATTTTTTTAAAAGATATTTAAGTCGAAAATCGATTTTTACCAACTTTTAGTAATGTTTTTTTAAGGTTTTTATTATTTATAAAAAAAACTGTCAATTCGACGTTTCTCATAATTTTACCAAAAGTCAAAAACGATTTTCTTCGTTGCATACAATTTTTGAGATAAAATCATTTCCTGTTCGTAAAATGTTCGAGGTGACATTTTTTTTCAATTTTTTGATTTAAAAGGTTGGAAAATATCTCCCTATCGCTTTTTTGTCTACAAAATGACGCTATGCATGAAAAGTTTGGATATTGCGTTCAACAGTTATAGACCTGTAAACATGGAGTTTACTAACGCCGAAATTCGCGCAATTTTAAGTTTTTCTTCGTTAAAGGCAAATCCGCTAAAGAAACGTTTCGTGAGGTTAATTGTGTTTTGGGGGATGTCACTTTATCACTTCGAACCGCGGAGGAATGGTTTCGACGATTCAGAGCCGGTGAAAACTACACAATGGATAAGCCAGCTGGCGCGGCGGAAGACCGGTGACGACGAATACCGATCAAATCATGGAAAACATATTTCAACACATAAACACATTTCATATCAATTGTCCTCCTCTACGAAGACTAGTTAACTGTGTAAATGCACCCTCTAGAACTACACGCTACCGGTTTCATTTTTATGAGAAGTTTCATCGTACAAATTATGGCAGGAATGAACCCATTACGCGTTGCACAAGAGAAGTGAATTTAATTTGCAATAGGATTGATTTTAATCTTGATGTTTCTAGAGAATCATTTAAAAAATATGTTTTAAATAACCTCCTAAAAAATGTTAAGACTTAATCTTTTTTTATCATTAAGTTGTTTTTATTAATTTTAAATTATAAATAAAAAATGTAATTTATAGTAATATTTATTTATTTATATTAGTATATTTGCACCAACAATTATATTATATTTTGTATATTTAGTCTATAAGATTGTAATCTGATTGATGAAATAAAACTAAATCAAAAAAACATCGAGTTAAACCGGCATGTGGCATCGCTCAGGAGATGGGAGTTAGTCACCAAACCATTTGAAACCATCTGCAGAAGGCTGGATACAAAAAAAGGTTGATTTTTGGATTCCGCATGATTTTACAGAAAAAAACCCTTCTCTGCGATATGCTGCTGAAACGTAACGAACTGAACCCATTTTTGAAGCGGATGGTGACTGGTGATGAAAAATGGATCACATACGACAATATCAAGCGAAAACGGTAGTGGTCGAAGGCCGGTTAATTGTCCCAAACAGTGGCCAAGCCGGGATTGACGGCCAGGCGATCGACCAGAAGCGTCCAGAATTGGCCAACAGTAAGGGTGTAGTGTTCGACTAAGAAAAGCTAGGGGAGCTCAGACGCGAGATTTTATCGCATCCACCATATAGCCCGGACATAGCGCCAAGTGGCTATCACCTGTTCCTGTCAATGGCGAACGCCCTTGGTGGTGTAAAGTTGAACTCAAAAGAGGCTTGTGAAAAGTGGCTGTCCGAGTTCTTCGCAAATTAGGAGGGGGGGGGGCTTCTACCAGGAAGATATTATGAACAGATTATAGAACAAAACCGCCGTTTTGAACTAAATCGGATCACTTTTTATATAAAGCATTTAACAAAGGACAAAAAAGCGAAAGGGAGATATTTTCCAAATTTAATTCAAGTCGTTAGCGTTATTGGTTCATGAGATATTTTGGGTTAACCAAAACCACCCACGCAGTTTTTTGAGTCTGCATCTTTCTGCATCATTATGTGTATAACAAAATGTATTTAAATTTTGATATCTCTACTGGTTCTTGAGATATGGACGACGAAATCTCTCTAAAAATCTTTTATTTAGATTCTAGGGACCTTGAAACGTCGAGAAATGAGTCCTTTCTGCATCGATATGTATATAACAGAATTAATTTGAAGTTGATATCTCTACTGGTTCTTGAGATTTTCAATTCGGGCCGACTACTTCCTATGGGAAGCTAATAATATAAAATATAAAATAAAGTGAAACAATAATGAAGCAGGCAATAACGAATATCTTGTAAATGTGTCCCATCCTTTTAAACCTTTTGTTTGTATAAACGCTTTCGTTATTTTTCCAAAGGACAACTTATTATTTCTTTCGATTTTATTAGTTTTCAAATTCTTTCAAAATGCTGTTGATTCATATTTTAAAACTTCCTGCGAATTTAAAATTGGATGATGTTATTTGGAAAGAAGAGCATCCAATATCCAATTAGTGGATAATGGGCAGGTTCGGGCTACATAAAGAACTTGAAAGTAAGGCAAGTTTGTAGTATCTGATTGGCCAGATGCCAAAAAATTGCCTTTCAATTAGGGCAACTTTATTGGAAAATTGACTTGAAAGTTGGTCATGTTTTTTTTTTCATTCAACTGAAAGCTGAACTTTATTACTCTATGATTTATTTTTTTTCTATACAATTCTATCTTATTTTTGTGTAAAAGCGTTCCTTGTCAAATTGGAAAAGAAATATGAAAGTAATATTTCTTTACAATACAAAATGCAAATCGTGATGGACCTGTAGTTCGCCTGAGGAGTGTTTTGCAGACAATAATGTTTTTGATAGTTTTTGTACGATGAACTGAAGGTTAGTGAAGTATAGTTTCAACTTTGAAATGTATGACACTTGCAAAACTAACTAGTCAAAATGTACATTCAAATCCCTTATGTTATCTGAACCTGCCCACTGCTAATTTTTTGTCTGTCACTTTTGACAGATAAAATTGAATGCGTACATGGTTGATAGAAAATCGGTTAAAATGTTTTGCGAAAAATCATCCAATATTGGAAGATCTTCCAATCGTGTAATAGCTTTAGCTCTGAGCTCTTCAAACGTCCGATGACTTTACGTAAGGTCCGTGAAATAGCTCTCCAAGAAATAACAATTCAAACAAATATGAAATAACCCCCTAAAAAGTGTTTGGTAGTGGGGATTTATTTCATGCTTTTTTGGGTATTTAATTTGGGGATTTGCATAGAAGGGCGAGAGCTGCTCATGAGCTCTATGAGCAGAAGAGGAGAGTCGACTTCTCAAAAGGAAAAAAGAGAGCATGAGAAGCGTGCGGTCGAAGATGTTGAGAGGTTCAAAATCAGGAACTAAGTTTGAAAGTTTTATGAGCCGGTGAAACGAAATTCACAAGTACATAAACCTCGAACCGAAAGCTGCAAAGACGAAAGTGGAAACATCATAGTGGAACCGTAGTCAATGCTGAAGATATTTACTGACCACTTCTGCAGACTGTATAACGACGACGCACGTCTAACCGAATTCCGCTGACAGGTAGGATGATCCCTTCAACATAGATGACGAAATCCAACAATCCCGTCTTTCCGAATTAGACGAAGTAAAGATTGCCATATCTAAGCTGAAGTCTAACAAAGCCGCTGAAGCAGATGGCTTGAATGCCGAGCTCTTTAAAGCAGCTAGAGATAATTTGGTTAGGAGCATGCACCAACTTATCTGTAAGATATGGTCGGAAGAAAGCATTCCCGATGAATGGAACCTTAGTACTGTTTGCCCGATTCTGAAAAAGGAGACCCTCTTAACTGCACCAACTATAGAGGCATCGCCATCAGTCTACTTAACATCGCTTACAAAATACTCTCTGCCGTAATATGTGGACGTCTAAAACTCTAAATCCCATTGTCAATAACTTGATAGGTCCTTATCAGTGTGGTTTTAGACCATCTACAGGGACGAGCTGTATAGAGCCATGTCTAGTTTCGGCATCCCAGCCAAACTCGTCCGTTTGTGCAGGATGACCAAGGAGAATTCGCGCTGCTCCATAAAGGTTGGAAACAACTTAATAGAACCTTTCGGTGTCAAAAAAGGCTTTAGACAAGGTGATACGCTGTGATGCGATTTTCTTAATATCTTCCTTGAATGAATAGTACAGAGCTCCCACGTCAACACTAGTGGCACTTTCTTTCAAAAGTCTGTCCAATTACTAGCATATGCTGATGACATTGGCATAATCGGAAGAACTCAGCGTGATGTCAATGGGGCTTTTTTGAGTATTGAGGCAGTGGCAGCAAAATTGGGTTTAACGGTTAATGATGGCAAAACAACGTACATACTGTCATCAAGAAAGGACCTACAACACTGACGTCTCGATCAAAACGTGACCATCAACAGACGTAACTTTTAGGTAGTTAAGGACTTCGTCTTCGTAGACTCCACTATTAACACAGAAAACAACACCAGCGCTGAGATCAAACGAAGAATAACACTTGCTAACCGCTGTTTCTTTGCTCTAAGAAAGCAATTGAGTAACAAAGCTATATGTCGCTATATAAGACCTTCATCATCCCCGTCCTGCTATACGATGTAGAAGCATGGACTATGATAAAAGCAAATGAAAGCACCTTGGGTCGTTTCAAGAAAAAAGTTCTTGGAGTTATCTACGGTCACGTATGCATAGAAGGTTGGTGGAGGAGAAGAAGGAACGACGAGCTGTACGGGCTGTACAGAAGGGTAAAAGTCTAACGACGTAGATGGCTCTGTCACGTAGAGCGCATGGAAACCAATGCTCCGGCCCGGAAATCCACACCCACAGGACAGCGCAGTAGAGGAAGACCGCGGATCAGGTGGCGCGCACAAGTGGAAAATGACCTCACCCAACTTGGAGAACGAAACAGGAGACATCTAGCTAGGGACCGAGCTGGATGGAGAAGTTTGTTGGGTAAGGCCCTAGTTCACACTTGACAGTAGTGCCATACCTTAAGTAAGTAATTTGGGGAGTTATTTCATGATGAAATAAGTAAGATAAAAGAAAATAGTATACAGGCTCGCACGAATGAGGCGACCAATCGATTGGGCCATTTCTTGAAGATAACACGCTCATCTTACTCTTCAATGTGGATTTTCACTCGTCTTTTTGATGTACACCAATTATAAAAAAAAATAGATGTTATTAAGCGTTAGACTATTGATAAATTTCTTTTTTTACAAGATATACCTGTAACATGTATATTGTACATTTACCTACATTGTATAATGCAACAAAGCACTTGTCTTTAAACTTGTTGTGTTGAACTTTTTGCTAACGAATATCTATTACATATGTAGTATGTATGTGCATCTCAAATTTAAAAATAAAAGAATGAATGCATTTCTCTATTTTTCCATCGATAGAATTAGGTACCTAGTTGCAAAAAGAAATCAGGCAGCTTAGTAGAGCATATCTGAAAAAAAAAAAGAATTTAATGACCAACAACCATGCTGCCACATTTAACTGCCTATCTTACGATTATCTATATATACACAAAGCATTATTTAATAGATTTGATGACCGCGATACAGTGTGTTAAATTAGCAAAAAGTATAGTATCTACCATGATATTGGCTTACCAGTGAACAGATAGTCCGAAATTTGAAAAATAAAATAGAAGCATGATATTTCATATTTTTTTTTATCTACCCTAGCAGCAGTTGAAAGCGTTATACTGGACTCAAGATGTTACTTGGAAGGTGGTGGATCGGCAGAGAGTTTTTTAGCCAGCGAAGATCTCGAAGTTGGGGCTTTGATTGGAAAGCTTCGCATAAATGGAAATCCAGACGAGGATTTGGGTGACATAAATTTGACACTTAGAGAACGCGATGCACCTGTTGAAATAGTACCAGGATCAAAAAATGTAGTACTAGCAGTCGAGCTGGATAAAGAAGGAGTAAAAGGGCCATCGTCAATATATGTCAACGTTATTTGTGTGAGAAGGCACTCAACAGACCCGGTATGTTTCCATTACAGTTTTTTTAATTTAAGTGAATTATTTTATTATAATTTTAAAAAATTAAATTATTTAGTCTGCTAAAATAAAAGATAAAAAGTAGGCTAAGGTTGTTAGTAATTAGAAACCAAAATGGGGTGTTTTTAAGTTAAAATTGTTTTTTGTTCAAGAAAACAATTTTTTTGTATTTTTAGTTACTGTTTATTTGTTCTTTAATCAAGTATCCAACAAATACTGATCAAATTTATAAAGGCAAGATAATTTTATAAGAAAATTGCAAACAACAAAGTAAGCATATTTAAATAAACTAAAAACTAACTAATCGTGATCATTGCTTAAAATCAAAACTGCTTTTGATGCATGTTGCCCAACATTTTGACTTGGTTTAACTTACCGCGGATTATGCACAAAATCGCCATAGATTTTGCGAAAAATATATTGAAGAACTTTCGAAACATTTCAATTGTTATTTCTTCATATAATTTCGAATACTTAATTTGTTCACTCATTATTTTGTCTTTTATTCAAAAAATAGGATGGCAAATTAGTATTATAAAATTCACAGTAGAAAATATTGCACGTCAAAATGCGGTATTTTAATATTGTATAAATACGCTGAAAAAGAAGAGGCTCTTTAACACCATCATAACTATTTTTCTTTCTCAGGCTATGTGTTCTATTTTGAAGTATCTGCTTAATTCTTTAAATTTTTAATTTGAAAACACATAACAACTCTTTTGGTTAAGGCCAAAATTTTAAGATGCTTTAAAAAAATAACATTTACTAAAAAATTGGAATTAACTTTTGTTACGCACATTTTGTTCCAATGCTTAAAAGCTTGGTCATTTGTTTAATGTCAAGTGTCTTTATGTTTTTACAATGTGGAGGTCTAATAAAATTACATAAAATTTATAATTCGTTGGTGTTTTTTGACAGAAAATAGGGCTCCAACATTATTGATAGATTTTACTGATTTTACTGCAATATTGTTAAACAATTATTATATAGAACATTTTAAATACCCAAATTAAAAAGGATAGCATTTATATACAAATAGTATTATAAAGAATTTTGGTTATACATAATTTTAATATGCAGTGTTATTCGAACAGCTTTCTTATTTTATAATAATATTAATATGTATGTATATTAGGTTGGAGTCAAAATACTGTTTGGCTCATAATACTTAATTGATAACTTAATTAAGGTGGCGCTACAGTCTTGTGTGAACTAGGGCCTCACCCAACAAACTTCTCCATCTAGCTCGGTCCCTAGCTAGATGTCTCCTGTTTCGTGCTTCAAAGTTGGGTGAGGTCACTTTCCACTTGTGCGCGTCAGTCTTCCTCTACTGCGCTGTCCTGTGGGTGTGGATTCGAAGATTTCCGGGCCGGGCATTGTTTTCCATGCGCTCTACCTAGCCATCTGACCTAGCCATCTTAGTCGTTGAACTTTTACCCTTCTGGCTCACCGTGACGTTTTGACCGAGAAGTCGGTGTTGTAGGTAATTTCTTGATGACGGCATGTATACTTTGCTTTGCCCTCATTAACGGTTAAGCCGTTAAGCCGCCTCTGCCTCAATACTCACAAAAGCCTTTTTTTGACATAAAAGGTTCTGTTAAGTTGTTTCCAACCTTTATGGAGCAGTGCAAATTCTCCGTGGTCATCCTGCACAAACGGACGAGTTTGGCTGGGATGACAAAACTAGACATGGCTCTATACTAGAAATCGATGAAGAGATGGTGGGTGTGGATTTGATGTTCTTGGGATTTTTCCAGGGTCTGCCGTAATGTGAATTTTTGAGCGACGACGGTGGACTCTCCTGGTCTAAAACCACACTGATAAGGTTGTTGACGATGGGCTTTAGACGTTCACATATTACGGCAGAGATGATTTTCTAAGCGATGTTAAGAAGCCTGATGCCTCTATAGTTGGTGCAGCTTAGAGGTTCTCCTTTTTTTCAGAATCGGGCAAACAATACTGAGGTTCCATTCATTGGGCATGCTTTCTTCCGACCATATCTTACAGAGAAGTTGCTTTAAAGAGCTCGGGATTCAAGCCTGCTCCAGCGGCTTTGTTAGACTTCAGCTTAGATATGACAATCTTTACTTAGTCTAAGTCAGGATGACTGGATTGTTGGCTTTCTTCGTCTATATTGAATGGATCATCCTGCGGAATTAAGTTCGTCGGTATACAGTCTGCACAAGTGGTCCTTCCATATCCTCAGCATTGACTGCGGTTCCACTATGATGTTTCCACTTTCGTCTTTGCAGCTTTCGGTTCGAGGTTTGTGAATTTCGTTGCACCTGCTCATAAAGCTTTCGAACGTCATTCCTGCTCTTTCCTTCTGAGAAATCGGTGTTCCTCTCTCCTCTTCTGCTCATAGAGCTCGTGATCAGCTCTCGTCCTTGTATGCAGCGCCGCTTTGCGTTCCTGTTGATTGGCTGCATTTGCCTGCCGACATTCCTCATCAAACCAGGGGTTCCTTGTTAGTGGCTGCTTGAAACCCACCATGTCAGAGGCGGCTTCTCTGATTGCATCTTGGCAATGTTGCCACTGGTTTTCGATACATTGTGTTGCCAGCAGAGAACTTCAAAAGAGGATACTTGCGACTCGCTCGGAGAAGGATTTGGCGATCTCTCGCGATTGTAGCTGTTCGACGTTGTATCTTCTCCCAGCATCTCCCTATTTTGCCTTATGTCTGGAAACTCGAAGTGCCACCTTGGCTACAACGAGGTAGTGGTCCAAGTTGATGTTAGCTTCTCGGAAAGTTTGAACATCTATGATGCTGGAAGCGTGTCTAGTGTCGATCGCAATATGGTCAATCAATCTTTATGCGGTCAGGAAGTCAACGCACGACCTTTAACCTGGTCCTTGATTTTAGTCCAAGGGCAAGAACCGGCATAACCGCTCCTTACAGGCCTGGGCTTCGAATATGTCGTAGTAGCCCTATAAGGTGTTCACTAAGTAGTTCAACCTAACTGGAACTGTAGACGCCACTGTTGATTCCATCTTGCGACTTCCTCCACTGTCGTCTGGATGAAAGGAGAGGTGCCTTAGTGGAAACACCTCTCCCCCTCTCTCGTTTGCTATCCTCAACAACTTTCCACTGCGCACACTGGGGCCAAGATAAGGAAAGCGATGCGCAAAACTTAGTTGATAAGGTTTTGTTTATAAATGAAGTTGAAAATGCGTGTATTGTTTTTTTTAATAATATTTTGTAAATTTAATTTTTTTTTTTGGTTTTATTTTGTTTTTAGTTTTAATTTTTTTTAATTTTTTATATTTTTTCTTCTTCTAACATGTTAACAACATCAATATCAAAAATCTTTTTATCGAACACTGGTAATTTAAGCGAAAGACTTAACAAAGGATCAGATGAAATAAATAACCTGTTCATAATATCGGTAATATTGTCAACTCTGGAAGTTTTCCTGGCAAAAAATTCTCTGTAAGATTTGAAATCTTTATTTCTTGACTCTTAAACCTCTTCACTTAACATTCCGATCGGTAATAAAGCCTCACGTACTATAATAGAGCCGTGTATTAAAATTTTATGGAGGGTAGGAGTCATAGGCATCCAAGGATATAATCCAACATACAAGGAAGCCGTTTCCAAACAATATTTTTGAAATTTTTCTGGATTTATTCGAATCCCACTGGATATTGCTTGCAAAATAATGTAAATTCTTCGAATTAGTTCTGTATCAATTTTGGTAATGTTTGCAGAAGTATTGTAGTTTTGGAAGAATTTTCGAGCTACATTACTATCATTTGAATTGCCAAAAACCGGTTAAGGCTTGTCAACGATAAGTCCAAGTTCTGTTTTAAATTGCACTTGAATAGTTTTTTTCGTTTGTTCTACCAAAAGTTTATTTTCACTCGACAAGCGCCAGGTAAGTGTTGGTAGCTTATAACTTAAGTGCAGCAATGATTCGAATGATCGTATCCACGTATGTAGAACGGAGATTCCAAACGACACATATTGAGTATTTATGGGCCTTTGGCAAACGTTTTCAAGATCGTTAAAGTCTTTTGAAGTGGCATTACATAAATAGCATTTTAATAAAGATTTAGTGCCAGAAAGTGAGTTACAAATTTTACCATCTACCATTGTGAACATTAGTTGGTGAGTGACGAAAATTGTGTTGCCATCTATTAAAACTTTTGTAGGAGTAAGCAGTTCAATGTGATGGCCAATATTCTCTTTTTTTTGAAGTTCTGTTGTTTCTTTTTTATACTGAAGGCTTTTTGGTCTACAGAATCTGGGCGAAGATGGCTTAGGATTTCGCAATAAAACTATCAGGCAAGTCAAAAATATATATTTGTCATCAGACGCATCAGATAAAAAATTTTGTTTGAATTGTGTGTGGCTCGAGCTTTTTTTTCAAAATTTTCAAACCCTTCTGACTTGATTACAGGACTTTGACTTTGTATCAAACGAGTAGCTGTATGGTCTAATAGGGATTGTAAAGGTACTTCAGCTTTAGATTCCGAAACTTTCACATCATCAGGATAAGATCTTTTTTTCTCTGCCTGTACTAATTTGTATGATGGAAATATATCTTTTACATAGTCTCTTATGACGTTATATTGTGTTCTACTAAGCTTAGCTTCAATGAGAATTGAAAGTGCTTCGCGAGGCGTAAGTTTTTTGATTTTTGAATGATTATTTAAGTCTATGCAATCTTTAGCGTATGTTGGCACCGTTGAAACTTTTTTAATCACATCCGCTTCCATAGTTTTTTCTTCAGCTCTTAAACTCATCTGTGCGGCATAAGTCAACAGATCTGAAGTATGTTCAGCACGGATATCAGCTGTTTTCCTTCGCTTAGAGCTCTCGCTACTTTCGCCAAAGGAAAGACTCGGTCTACCACCTTTTTTGGAAGTGTAGAGAGTAAACTCGCAACATCCACTTAACCAAATCATTTCATTTTTTTAAATTTAGTTGCATATCTACCACTCTTCGCCCATTTTGCTTTTAATTGACTTTTAAAATTTCGAAGCTTATTGGACAAGTTTGATTTTTCTTCAACGGGACAATTTGTTTTGACAACTACATATTCAATAATTTCGTCAAATTTGTCATCAAAAACCTTTTTAACACTATTATTGAATATGTCAAAAAATGTTTCCCGTTTAGTAATTATTTTTGGTTCAGTTCCTAAGAGAAAATGGAAACATAGGGTAATACTGTGTAAGAAAAACACCATTACAAGGTAAGAACAAAAATTATTAAAAAAAAGGGGCAACTCGCTTTTACTTTTGACTTAAGTTTCACATTAAAGATATTCTACTGTATTGAAGAGACTCATAATTTTTAAAAGTAATCTGCTCTTACAAAAAATAAACCGTTTATATTGATCGAAACACAAAACCTACTTTAACTCATGGTATTTCCCAAAATTTTGCAAGCTTTCCCTAAAAAATATTTTTTTTTTCAATTAAGCTTACATTTGATCAATTTTTTTAAAAAAAGTAAAAACCATTAAATAAATTGTTACAAAAATTATGAAATTCGGGTAATGCACTTGACATTCTTGGTTTCACAACTTTATAGCTATAACCTACGCAACACTTTAGCATTATGAGCATAAACAAATCATAAGAAAAAGCCTGAGAGCATAACTTGACATAATTGGCGTGACCCATCAACTGAGCGCTCCGAGCGCTCAACTATTTTTTAAGTGAGACAAAAAATCTCAGCTGAGCACTGAGATTTTTTGCGGAGATTTCTGAGACAAAAAATTCATGGATTCATTTCTCAATTTGCTTGCTCACCCAAAACAGCTGTTCAGTTGTCATTTGTCTGGTGTGGCGCGTAATTTAAATAATTTTTAAGAAAAGAAATAAAATTTATTTATTTATTATTTATTTATTATTATTATTTATATTATTATTTATTTATTTATTTCTTATTTTATCTGATGAACTACTTAAAATTTGACGCAAAACTTGTTCTTGTTTGTTATCCATTTTAATAGTTTTTTTTCCAAAAGTAACAAAGAATTATCAATAGAAAAAAATAATAAATTCACATCAAAAACTACAACTGACAACATATGTTTTTGACAGCTTATGTTTGTACGGAGATTCTTGTCCCACAAAACGATTCTGCCTCCGTCAATCTGATATTGAGCGCTCACTGAGCGCTCAGTTGATGGTACACGCCTAATAATAAAGAGAAAATAATAACGGTTATAATTTGAAAATTAAGTTTTGGTTATCTCTCCCATACAGTGAGTCCCACTGTGCTGCGGTTGGAACCCAATCTCCAATGGAGGTACTAGGTTAGATCACGATCACCACGGGGAGGTGAGAGTAGGAGTTGATAGACAGAGGTGGTTTTTTTGAAAAACCTATAGACGCTTGTGTCCTCTTCAATGCACATTTCTACCATTTGAACATCATAATACTTTTTTTAAAAAACTGTATGTACAAAACACTGTATGATCAAAATATTGTAACTCAAAATTCTGTATTTCAATATTCTGTACATCAAAATGCTGTAAATAGGCTGAAATTATCAAAACGATTTTTATTTTCCTTACAGCATTTATAAATACAGAATTTTGAAAACAGAATAGGTACTTTTTTAAAGAATATAGGTATCATAATAATTTTGTATAAGCATAATGTTCTAATGTTCTGTATTTTAAATGTACAGTATTTTGAAAAACAGAATATTAACCATACAATATTATGACCATACAGTATCATACAGTATTTTAAAATACAGCATTTCGACTCCCTGTCATGTATAGGTATATTACTTCAAATTTTAGTATAAACAAAATGGGGTTATTAGTTAAGCTTAGTTCATGCTATCATAAGAATAGGTACAGGTACACGAACACAATTATTTAAGAGAATTGTACGTATTCTTCCATCAATACAAAACTATCCCATAATCTCTTTTACACAAAACACCATCAAAACTAGCAGACTTATGTATTTCCCCAAACTTATGTATAAAGAAGAATGAAAAACCTGCTACTCCAATTTTATTTCTTCTTGTTGACAGTTGACTCACTTTCGACCCTTTACCGGAATAAATATGCATTCATAGTTCTTCCCCTTTTTAAAGGCTGTTAAAGTTGATACACAAAAGTAAAACACAAAGTTTCTTCTTTAGATGGGCAACAAATTAAAGGCCATTGACTCAGTTGGGTTGGTTTAACAGATTTTTCTTTTCTTTTCAACCTTTGTTTTTGTCCCTTACTCCATTTTCATGCAACTTACACATACATACATATGAGGGGTATAATTTCAAAACTCTTCTTTTCCACTTTTTAGAATTTTAAGTAAAACGAACAAAACTATTAAAAGCTGCTAAAATGACATTAGCGATTGGTCGAAAGGCTAAATTTGAAGTTTGGAATGATCTTTATCTATTTCTTTTGGTTTTGAACCTATAAGATGAATCTAAAAATTATAAAAATTCAATTTAATTTGGAGAAGAAGAGTTTTGAAAATTACGATTGGAATAGTTGAGTTTTGATTCAACCTATTTAGGAATAGAGGAGTTTTGAAAAGAAAGTAAACTTTTTTTCATGATCTATAAATACAATATATTTAATTATTAAATACAAATCTACTTATAAAACATTATTTTACCTGCGAACTTACCAAAAATGTTTTCTTAACAAGAATTATTGCAACACGAAATAGTTTAACCCATGAATGCTCTCAAAACAACAAAGATTCCCGCCTTTTTAATGTAATTGGAATATACGAGTTTTGAAAGCGGCTACTTTAATTTGCATAGGAAAAGAAGAGTTTTGGTGCGGATTTTGGTTTGTATGGGAATAAATGAGTTTTGAATTAAACGACTGAGTGGAATAGTGTAGTTTTGAAAAAAACTTTACTTTTTGAGTACTCAAAAGTATAGGAAGTAACAAGTTTTGATAAATTTTAGCTAAATACATAGACGAGGGCTCTTCTAAAGAACACTTTCTCATACTTAACTCATTTTTGAAAAAAAGTGGAATAGAAGAGTTTTGAAATTATACCCCTCATATATTCAATAAAGTGAAACCCTGTATGAGAATTTTCTCTTCTTTTCAGAGTTTCGTCATACCGGTTAATGTTCGAGTGATAGACGTCAATGATAATGCACCCCAATGGATTGGTACACCTTACACGTTAACGCTGTCCGAGGTAACAGTTCCGGGTACACGAATTCTACAGGGTGCTCGGGCAACAGACATTGATCAGCAAGGTCCGTTTTCAACAGTTGAATATCAGGTGCTTCCAGGGCCATTTTCAGATTATGTACAGTTTTTAAATCCACTCGAAGGGACCCTGGTGCTAAAGAAGCCTTTGGACTACGAAGTTATGCATAATTTGACTCTCAAGTTAAGAGCACAAGATCAGGGAACTCCTCCTAAATTTACTGATACCATGCTGCGACTTGTGATTACTGATGCCGATGATCAAAATCCAAAGTTTTTGCAAGAATCATACCAAGGCGAACTCCCGACTGATGGTCGGCCAGGGGAGCTGAAAATTCGTCCCGAGGCAATTAAAGCTGTTGACCAAGATGAAGGCATTTGTGCACCAATACAGTATTCTATTGTTCAGTCCCAGGACACCAAGTACTTTCGAATCCATCCCAATACTGGTGCTATCACACTGCTAGCTAATATTGGCTACTCCGATCTTGTTAACGGTGCCACTTTAGTTGTAAAAGCAACCCAAATAGACAATCCGGATAAGTATGCTTTGACAACTGTGACTTTGTCACGGCCAGGCACACACAGTGACATGACTACGTTGGCATTTGTTCAGAAACGATTTTTCATGCGAATTCGAGAGGACATGCTTGTAGGCAATAGAATTCTAGCTTTGCCGACAAATAAGCCAGGCAAGCATTTAAGATATTACATTCCTGATGCAGTGCAATCGCAACACTTCAATGTAGGAATACTGGGAGAGGTAATTCTACAAAAACCTTTGGACTACGAACAAGCTACACACCATGACTTTACTGTGGTGGCAACAGATGGCGTGGCTAATGCAACTGCAGAAGTAAGCTTGGAAGTGATTGACGTTAACGATTGGGAACCTAGATTTAGAGAGACTCATTATGAGTTTGTTGTTCCCAAAAGTGTAAGTACATATATTGTTTATACAAATATTAAAAAATATTCAGAACTATTTCTTTATTTTTCACAGAGCCTTAGATCACGAGCGGAAAGTTTCGATGGAGTAATGATTGGGAAAATCGAAGCCGCTGATGGAGATAGAAATGACAAAATTGAACTTTCTCTTCGAGGTCAACACGCAGGGCTTTTTGAAATTGATTCATCCGGTAATCTTTTCATTCGTCCAGAGATGGTTTTGAATGAATCGACAATTCATATTGTTGCCATTGCCACAGATTCTGGCGTTCCGCCGCGAAGTACATCAGTGCCAATAACGGTGACAATGAAAGGTGTAGCTTTAGCTCAAACGTCGTGGGCTTCTAGTATTCTTGGAATGTTTGGAGTTCTCGTTGGCATCTTTGTTTTAATAATATTGGTCCTCACATGCTACATTATCCGTTCAAAAACAAAGACCAAATCCCCAAAATCTCGAAACAGAGTCCACAGTCAAGGAGCTGTATCGTCAGCAAATCTGATGACTCGACCAAAAATACCTTCTCACAATGGTCTTCCTAGGGTAAAAACTACTGCCGGTGGCAATGTTACTCTTACAAATCCCACCACTAACGGACATGGCGGATCGGGAAGCAGCCTCAGCGCTGGAGCTTCAACAATTTTAGCTGCTAGTCTTGAACGAGAAGCTCAACTTAAACGGGAACGGCAGCGCGAACGTGATAATTATGCGGCAACAGTGAGAAGTTAGATTTTAAATATTGAAATTTTTAAAACTCTCCTGTAATTATTTTCATCCAAACATTTTTAATTAAGGTATTGTATCTAGGGCGTCCGCTAACGGCCAACTCTACGATGGCGAAAGGGAGCAACATTCGATCGCAATCCACGAGACTGTAGAACATAATTTATCCGAGAATAGCAGCAAGAAGGCAGCGTGGGAGCCGCACAAGTCGAATTTATTATCAGCTACAGAAGATATGGGTTCATCGGAGAATAATTTAACAGTTTATTTTTAAAAAATCAATAGAAGTGCATGTACCATTTTTATAACCTGTAAAATACTCTCCTTCGTATAGGATCTCATTTATTTTTTGTAAAAAGTATTGCATGTTGCTAGTTTTATGAAGCTAGCGTGATCGTTTTTTGTTACGTTTAATTTATTCTTGGAAAATTGATAGAGCTTAAGGACATAACAAAATTGCTTTCGAAATAAAAACAATTTTTTACACTAAAAATAATAAAAATCTTTATTAAATTTAAATACTATTTATATTTTTGGGCTAGATTTAGGCTTTGTTCAGTTTAATTTCTTCCATAGAAAGAAAGAGAAATCGACTATATTTCCAGATGGTTGAAAATTATAACCAATGATAAGACTAAGTTTGTTATTCTTGTTAGAACTTTCAACAAACAAATCTGGAGCAAACTATTTTCGTCAGATAGCTTTTCAATAGGTAATGGCATCAGAATTACTGGTCATACAATATAATATTGAAGAAAAGATAATAATTTGTCGCCAATTCCAGCATTTGAAAAGATAAAATGCCTTTCACAGTTCAGTATTTGTTGGAGCATGAAGATCTGTAAGAAAGCGTTCGCGGAGCAAAAAAAGATGCTAAGCAAATTATGAAATCGAAAATATAATTTTGCTACTTGTACTAATACATTTCGTTCATGCCAAGAACACAACTAATACGAAAGAGGTGTGGAATGGCTTAGAAGCTTCTCTTGCTGATAATGGTCTTATACGAAAAATTGGTTTGTTAAAGACGTCATTGTATACAAAGTTAAAATCTAGTGATTCTGTGGACTGAATTGAATTCAGTTCAAATGATTGTATCAGAGGAATATATAGGATCATTGATTTTTGAGGGCTAGAACCATTACATGACATGAGCGACAAAATTCCAATGTAAACAGAAAAGACATTACATACAAATTTGCCCAAATACAAGTAAAACTAAGCACAGCCTCGGAAAGTAAGTGCTTTTTACATCTCTTATGGCAAGTTTAAATCATAACAATAGCCACGAGCAGTTCATGACTCTGGAGCTTAAGAAAATTCCAGTACAAAATAGAACAAAATATCTCAGGGGATCTGGTCAGGCAAAAAACCAGATGTGTCTCATTTGCTAGTGTTTGGATCAAAGTGAAGAAGAATATTTTGAATGTAATCTTCAAGATTTGTCTGTACCTTCAACTTCATATAAGTCCGTTAGAAAATCAGATAGAGTAAGACAACGAAAAAATGTGTATGATTATGCTACATACATAAGCGAAAGTGCTTCGATTAAAAAAATCAATTTAGTCTTCTTCTCGGATATGGAACTTCAAGTTGGATAAAGCTTTAAAATAATTCGTAATGAAGAAATCAGAACTTGATCTATGTATGTATTTATTTCCAACATGTTCAGTAAAAAGCAATTTGTTTCCGTTTATGTCGATGATCTGCTTATTCTTGATAATCACCCTAAACAAACAAAAAACAATTGAAATCGGATTTAATGAATAATATCGGTCCTTCAATTTCTTCTTTGGGACGGTTTAACTTGGATTGATAAAGAAATGTACATTATGAAAATGATCGATAAATTGGAATAAAATAATTTTAACGAATGTTTTACTCCAATGGCCCATTGAGTAGCGTCAAAAAGTCTTGTGGTATCTGAAAAGAACTTTCAACATGAAGATCTGAAGAACAAAGTGTAAGTTTTATCCCTAGATAAAAGAAATAATCATCTCTATGTTTCAAAGTAAATGGTAGAACAATGTCTAATTGTGTTCGTTAGCAGCCGACAGTAGCTTTACCGAGGCTGAGGCTCAACTTCTCACAGATGACAAAGAAAATATATATTCTATTTTGCTACAATCAGAGAGCTATCATCCAATAAAGTTTACAATGCTAGGACAAAACATATATAGATGTAAGACAGAATTCCATCCGAAATGTTCTTTTATATATATAAATAAATAAGCTAAGCGCAAATTGTGACACCATTTTCTTAAAAACTATTAAAGAGATTTTGATAAATTTGGAAAGTAATAGTATCAGTGGTTTTCATAACACAATTATTAGTCAAACAATTCTTCTTCTATACCTGCTACAAACAAAATACATACATATTTATTTGTTTTCTAAAAACTTTGAATTCTTTTTAACCAGATTTTTTTTTTCTTTCAAATCTCGTAGAGAACAGGATCAAGAAGACTTTCAACTTATGTGTGATTTTAGAGAAGAACCGGTTAGACCTACGATTGTATGCCGAATCCACATGGCTAATTTGAGAAAAGCATCAACAGTGAATCGGGTTTAAATAAGTTTTTCTTTTCAATTTTTTGTGTATGTATTTTGTAGAAAATAAAAATACATAGATTTAATATTTCTCGCATTTAAAAACATCAATATTCTAATTTGTCTATATTTACAAGAAACCTACGGGGTCTTGATTGGACATCAACACGAAATTTAATTTTATGGCTAGTCCGATTCACTATCTGAAGGTGATTTCTCGTCTTTTTTCTCCTCATCAGTTTTGTAATGACGATATTCCTTCTTTAATTCCCACATGTTTTTGTGAGGATTCTTCATATTGTAATCACAGACTTCTTTAAGTATTTCTTTAAGATAACCAATAGGTTGTTTGGTTATCTTCACCAAATCCTTGATATTATAGTATTGATGCTTTTCGAATGCATTAAACAACATGTCAAGAACTGCATTTTTATCGTCACGAGCCTTTTTACCTTCGGCTTTCTTTCTTTCTCTATACTCAATCTGTAAGAAACAAAAAGAAATCAATTATGTGGCCTATAATAAAGAGTTTAAACTTGTGTTCATACATTGTGCTTGTGGTCCTTGACTGGCTTAAAGTTCTGAACTATCTTATCAATTGCTTGAACTCGACGCTGTGGCACGGAAGCCTTTCGAATCGATTCAAGTTTCAGTTTCATGTAACAATTATCAGCAATGGGGCGGCATTCGAGCTTCTGAACAATTCTTCCTTCCATATACAATTTCTCAGCTTCCGGTATAACATCATCTTTGGACGATTCTTTGGGCACCGCATGGGAGAATACACCAAGTGTCTGTTTTGTCACCACCGACACATCGAGGATGTGTTCGGTTGGAATTTTTTCTTCAGGATCTAGGTTCACAACAGCTTGAGTAAGTGAAAGGGAAACTTGTGCTTTTTGTCCGGGAGTTTTGCTGATTCTTAACTTGCCCACATCCATGTTCGAGGGGGCCTTTTCCCATTTGTTGGCAATGTACTTAGGCACTTTCACTAGCCAAACGCCACGACCTGCATTTGAAAGGTCAAGCTCTTTGTCCACTTGAGGCTTATCCTTGTCGTCTTTGGACATAATTTCTATTGAGAACAAAGGTGTTGTACTGTCCCTATATTTTAACTTTAAAAAACAGAGTTCTTTCGAAATATTGTGTTTTTATTTTTATATATCTTTAAATGCTTGTTGCTTCTAACTTAACTACCGGCCGTCTGGCTGTGTACCACTTTTATTTGTTTGATAAAAAATGACAATTGACATCAACCGAAATGTCAAAATTAATTTGAAGTTGGAGAGCATGCGAACAAATAGTGGAGATTTTAAAGGTCCACATCCACAGCATGACCAAAATAATATTTTTTTTATTTCGAAGCAAAAATATTCAATTGAAAATTTTTTAACTAGTATGGTTCATAATGAAGAAATGCTACCCAACTTTAAGGTTCATTGTGCAAATCAGTTTCCGCCAACTTAGCTAGTTGCCACGGGCGACTTTCCATTACCGCAGCACGAATTTCCTGTTTTTATTTTTACAGTTAGCTAGGGGTCTCAGTAGAACATTTTTTAATTATTAAGGAGAGGAAAGCGACCCCCTGCTTGGGTTGGGTGCGAGTTTTGGTATATGCAAAGTACTTTTTGCATATGAGCACTAAAATCAAAGAAATACCCAAAAAAAAGTATGGCAACACTGAACAAATAACAGTGAAGAAATGTCAAAAGCAACCATTTTTGCGTGTGTTGTATGTGAAGAAGTGAAGTTTGAAAATTAATTTAAAATAGAAATAAATTTTTCCTCGCTCTAAAATTGCTATAATTATTATTTATTTGCTCATACATATCTATCAAATAAAAAAAACCGCGTGATGAAAGTCGTGCTGCGGAATTTCTTAAGCATAGTAAATACGAAATCATGTAGGTACAAATTACAGTATTAATTTATTTTATTTTTAAAATCCATTTACCTATGTCCATATGAGAATGTTAACATAATTCAAGTTAATTTAGAAGTTAATTTAGAATTAAATTCAGGTGAAGATTAAAATTACATTTCAGTGTTTGTTCACTTAAAAAAAATAGCAATTCCTTTAAATTTAATTGTGAAACATGTTTTATGTAATATAAAACATTTTTGAACAATCTGAATTCCCTTGAAAATGGTTTTAAATTTCATACGTTAAAATTTAAAATCTACTGTAGTTCACGGAAACATTAAAATAAAATTTTAGTTCACGTAAATGCATTATCGTATACCTATTGGTAGGTATGCATTTATAAGGTGAAATGAAAAACAAATCTTAAATTACTAGTAAATGATTCTATTATATTCACGTTCAAAAGTGACAGCCCTGTCCTATTTCTTTCGAATGCAAATTGTAGCGTTTTTTTATATTTAAACATTGTATATATATCGATATTATATACAATGATTTAAAATTGGTTTGTTGCCTTCAATCAATTCAAATTCAAAACTTTCAAAATTTCAACTTTGGCGGTTGTGCAATTTTGTGTGGTTATTACCAAAAAAATAGTAAAATCGGTGAAATTTGTGCAATTTGTGAATTGTTTAGACTAGTTTTTTTCAAAACTAGTATCTAAATTTATATACCTAAATAAAATATCAAGAAACAAACTTTAGCAAACTTTTTAAAAGATCATTAGAAATAGAGGAAGTGACATTTTATCTAGTAATTTAAGTTAATTTTTCAAACTTTGATTAAAAGTGCGGGGTTTTCAGTGTTTCTATTTCTATTTTGTTTCTATTTTGTTATTACCTACGCTCCGAGTATATTCAGATATTTAGATTTTAATAGAAAGTGCGGGTTTTTGTTTCATTTGAAAGGATTCAAAAATTGCTGTAGGTATTGCATTTAAATTTATTTTGAAGACAGGGTGTTTCAGGTAATTTTCAAATAAAACATTTTTGTGATTAGGTTTAATATAGCTTATTTTGTTAATTATATATGATCTTCTTTTTCATAGGTTATTTATTTATTATTATTAGTTATTGTACTTTTTTGTCTAAATAAAATTTACAACTTTCATTAAATTTATTGCTTATATAAATTATTTTCTTTTTAATTACACGTTTTGCTATAAAATATATTTTATTTATTTTTTTATGCTTAATATACATTTTATTTATTCCTTTTAAATACATTTTATTTATTACTTTTAATTTAATTATATTTATTGCTTTTTTAATATTAATATTTATTACTTGAATATACTTTTTATTTATCGCTTTTTATATTTTATAGTTTAAATTTACTGCTTTGTTGTTTTGTATGAAATTTTATTTATTGCTTTTTAAAATTAATATTTACTGCTTTTTTTATTAACAGTATTGCTTGCTAATAATATTTATTGTAGTTTAGTAAATAATATTTATTTATTTATATTCACTGCTTTATTTTTTTCTTTATTTTCTTATATATAAATTACTTCATTAAAAATGGGTATGTGCTGTTATTTTAACTGTTATGAACAGAAAAGGTCAGCAGGCTACGTTTCTTTTTTTCAATTGCCGTCTGACCACCGAAGACCGATTTGGATAAAGTATGGAAATGTTTCGCACATCAAGCAAATTGCAAAAACTTCCTTCATGTGCGAAAACCATTTTTATGCTAAGGACATTCATGTACGCGCTACATATAAGAGTCTGTCCAAATCGGCGCTTCCCATTCCCTTTTCGTCCTCCATTTGTTGTTGCTCAGAGAAATCTCTGGACAGATCGTGCGTTCGCACAATGGAAGCGAACAAAACACGAATTCAGTCAACCTCCACGGTTACCCCTGCGATTCGAAATTCTGAGCTGATAAATGTACCTCCAGCCCCACTTCCACCGGTTCCTTCTAGTCCAGCAATATCAATCGTTAATGCGGCTGCGACTGGTTCTGCAAATTATACATATACGCAGATTTTCTTTACCACCAGCCGATTTCAGTTCGGAAATCATACCGGAGCACTTCCCATCCCACAGTTTAGGAAACTACAAATTTGTCCCGCGCGTGAAATCACCGGAAACTTCACAACCTTTGTGCAAGTGTTACTTGGACACACCCAAAAAAACAGCAGTGAGACCAGAATACCAGCTGAGGAAAGGACTCGATGCCCATATGGAGGACTTTTCGGAGGAACTGAGAACTTTCATCATATCCCAGCTCTTTCACAAGGCGAATGCACCCTGGGCACCAAAAGAGAAAGATTTGTTTATCAAATTTTTCTTTAAGTCCCCAGCATGCTACAATTTCATGTTGAGTGCAGGTTTCAAGCTGCCATCGGTAAGCACGATTTACCGGTGGCATTCAGAAATCCGTCTGCCCACAGGATTGAGCCAAAGGATGAAGGAGCTGCTCACTGACAAAGCAAAGGACATGACATCGATGGACAAAAAGTGCGTGTTACTTTTCGACGAGATGTTAATTAAGAAAGAGTTGGAATATTACGTCAAGGATGACTTTATATATGGATACACCGATTTTTCTCAAAATTTTACCAGATGTTGAAAACGTTATTATTCGTTGCACAAAATTGTTTTGGAGATAAAATCATTTCTTATTCGAAAATTTTCGAGGTGACAATTTTTTGTTTCAGTTTTTTTGATTTATAAAAAAAAACGTGAATTGGTTTTTTTTTCAAAAATATTCTTGTTTTTTATCACGTATAATATATAATATAAAATTTAATTCAAGTCTCTATCGTCAATGGTTCGTGAGATATTGAGGGTTAACCAACATTTTCACCTGTTTTTTAAATTGCTATGGTAAAAAAACCACCCACTCAATTTTTTTGAGAGTCCTTTCTGCATCTTTCTGCTTTATTACCTGTATAACAAGATTTATTTGAAGTCGATATCTCTAGACGTACGAACGTACGTACACACGCACGCACAGACATCTTTCTAAAAATCTTTTATTTCGGCTCTAGTGACCTTGAAACGTCGAGAAATGTCAAAATTTTCAATTCGACAAATCGGACCCATTACAATAACTTCCTATGGGAAGTTAATAAATAAATAAAGTTTTATTTATTTATTTTATTATTTATTCTTGATTGATGGAAGCATACATGTATTTGCTATCAAAAAAACTATGCATCAAAGGAACACCAATGTTTTAAAAAAGTAATCAGAACGATTATAGCGAAACTGTAAATAAGTAAACATAAATGCAGAGCAAATAAAATGCAAATTTTGACATATATCACAAAATGAAAACGTCTTAAAATCGTTCTGAATTCATGCACAACTAATTCAATAGAACATGTAATCGTCATGAATGTTTATTGTTGACGTACAGAAGTTTTTTTAGTGAATTTCCACAGTTTAACGCAAAATATAATTTTCATTCATTCCTTAAAAATGTTTAGTTACCAAAGTTCAAGTTTACTTATTATTATATTATTTACTAAAAATGAAACAAATTAATGAGTTTTACGTACATGTTTTTCTTAATATAGTAAATACTTCCATAGATTACATTTTATAAATGCAGAACATAGAAGGAAATATACATAAACAATAGTTTTCAGGTATAAAGCAGAGGTTAGTGTAGAAAAATATTTTTGAGAAAGCCAATAATATTTTAGGTATGTTCATTAAAGAAATTTCCGCTTCGGCTAACCTTCATCAACTTTTTAGAAAAAAAATTAGCATTAATAGCAGCCAATTATTTCATAGCATAATTAATTTTTCAGATTGTAAAATGTCTAGAAATTTTCATACGCTACAAAATTCGTAATTTTATGCGTAAACATAGAAGATAACATTATTTAGTCAAGAAGTATGGATTTTGGCGCGTATACCGTTTTTTTTTCTATTGGGTGTTCGGTTTCCCCATACTGGAATAAAAAAAGTTACTTAAATCTATTTATTGCACTCATTTAGTTGGTATTGTGTGTAAACATATTGCCTATTTCTATTCCTTAAAGATGCTTTACACAAAGCAACTTATTTTTAAAACATGGTTCCCTCAAATTTGTATTCAAAAATCTAATTACAAACAAAATTCTAACTCTAACATAGTCCCTTAAAAAGAAATTTTCAGGAATATTTTTGCAACAAACAAAACTAAAATTTGGTCAACTACCGAACTGCTTAAATGAAGAAAATACTAATCTAATTGAGGAATCTGAACTAGCTAAAGTTGGCAATGGAACTTCACAAGTATGCTTCTCGTAGCATTGTCTGTACAAAAAAAATACGGAGGCACCCGCCTATTGTTTCCACCTGAACTTCTAACGTCGCCAAAAAAATACTCTAAGCAAACTACAGGTGAAAAAATTGTCTGTTTTGTTGTTTTACAAAGTATTGAGTTACACTTTTGTCCATTTCCAATTATACTTAACCAGTTGCAGCGCATGTTGCGTTCGCAAATAATTTAAGTAAACAAAATAAATAATAATAAACTAATAAATCGTTAAATAATATGTATTTGGTCAATTTTATTTTATTTAATATACATTAACAACATTTATTTGGATTGAAATTAAAAAGCTATACAAATCTTCCAATTTAAGACCATGTCAGCACTTCAGATTCTGTTGGTTAGGATTGTTTAGTTTTTGAACGAGGCCATGAAACATTCAAAATGAAGCATTTAGATGGGGCCGATTACTATAATGAAGCATTTTGATGGGCCTGAGGACTAAATGTGAGAATGTGTTTGGGTTTTTGCATCATTTCACGAACACTTTCTCACATTTAGTGTTTAGTTAGCTTGTAGGCAAACCGAAATGTCAGTCTGAGATTCCGATCTTGGTAATGGAGTATTTTTGTTAATGTCACACGTCCCTTAAATATATTTTGTGGATTTTTCTATCGCATGAATATCAATAATGGCGCCGCCGGCCGCTAGACATCGGTATAATGTAAATAAATCCGATAATCATACGTCCTTTTCGAAAAAAGCTTTACGAAAAATAGTAAAGGAACCTAAGGAATTGAAAAACAAAGACAAATCGTAAGTATTGCCACTTATCGATCAAGTATGATGTTTTTATTACAAGTTACAAGCATAAAACCAGTCAGGCACCCGTATCGTCCACAAAAGCAAACACAGTCGTCCCCGGTGTTGACACAGCTTTCAAAACATTTGTGAGCGCTCGACTCTGCAGTGCAATTTGGTCATACATTTCGGACTGTGATGAAACATTTAACTATTGGGAACCTCTGCACTACATCATCAATGGTCATGGCCTACAGACATGGGAGTACAGTCCGCAATTTGCTCTACGCTCGTATACATACCTGCTCCTTCAGGGTGTGCCCGGTTGGATCTATCAAAAGTTATTTCAGCCATCACCAGTCTTGATATTCTATATGATCCGGTGCATTCTTGGTTTCGGATGTGCGGTAATGGAACGATATATGTACAAGTAAGAACAGTAAACTATCTTCTAATATGAGATTGATTACCATATTTAAATTTAATAGGGCAATTTGTCGAGAATTCGGTATACACATTGGTAGATTGTGGCTTATATTCCAGTTATTCAGCGTTGGAATGTTCGTTTCAAGCACAGCTTTGCTGCCAAGCTCATTCTCTATGTATTTTGGCTGTGCTGCCTTGGCAGCCTGGTGGCAACAGAGCTACAATTTAGCTGTTTTTCTCACAGCCATATCAACTCTTTTAGGTTGGCCATTCGCGGCTCTTATTGGAATTCCGATTGCATTTGACATGCTTATCAGGCAGAGAATGTTCAAATCGTTCCTTATATGGACGCTGATTTCTGGTGCCACCATTGGCATTCCAATGATTGTCATCGATTCTAGTTATTTTGGACGAGTAGTCTTTGCTCCGCTGAATATTGTTATGTATAATGTCTTCACCACTCATGGACCCAATCTCTATGGAACTGAGCCATTTAGTTATTATCTAATCAATGGGTTTTTAAACTTTAACGTCGTCTGGGTGAGTACAGTTGTTATAGTCCTGTTTTTTTTTTTTTAATTTCTCTTTTTCTTTTAGATAGCGGCTATTATAACTCCCCTAATGCTGCTCATCGACTACTTTACCATCCCAGCTAGATCAAAGAGTACCTTACATCTGCCTCACTACCTTAGTTTGGCTCCATTCTTCCTTTGGTTGACAGTATTTCTCCTTCAGCCACATAAAGAAGAACGTTTCCTTTTCCCCATCTATCCCTTGATCAGTCTCTGCGGTGCTATTACCGTTGATATTTTTCAACGACTCCTATTCCGACTAAGAACAATGTTCACAAAACTTACAGTTGGCGCACACTATCTCGACCATACCATGTTAATACCTGTAGTCTTTATGCTAGTAAGCACCCTTTTGGGTATGTCTAGAGTTTTCTCACTCTACCATAATTACCACGCCCCAATGGATTTGCTTATTGAATTGAACCAAGTTAAATCAGCTCCAGACTACAATGCCGATAGAATCTACAATGTCTGTGTGGGTAAAGATTGGTATAGATTTCCGGGTAGTTTCTTCCTTCCATCCACAAATTTCCGCATTCGATTTTTACAATCAGAATTTAAAGGAATTCTACCCGCATACTATGAAGGAGTCGAAAATGCTACCACTATTGCACAACCCTACTTTAATGACATGAACCAGGAAAATGATCACATGTACTTTGACTACAACAAATGTCACTTTCTGATCGATTTGGACGAAGGAAAATACACCGAACTTCAACCGAACTACGCAGCAAGGCTTCGGGAATGGACAGTTCTGAAAAGTTTACCATTTCTAATTCAAGAGAAATCTCATAGACTGCTTCGAGCGTTCTATATTCCATTCTTGACCGATAACCACATCACCTACGGCAATTTCAACTTATTGAAGAGAAAGAAGTGGAAACAAAGTTAGTTATCAACTTAATAGATTCATACGTATTTCAAGGCGTCATTCGACTTTCGTTTTTTTTTAATAACTTGGCTCAGGAAGCATTTGTTTTTCTTTAATAAAATCTTAGAACTAAATTTTCGTGTGAAATTGTATGCATTTCGATAGAGGAATAGTGTTTAGTTGTAATTTATGTTATTATGAAACAAAAACAACAACGACATTTATACTGATTGAGTAATGTTTTATTTAGTTAACCAAAGATTTAATTTTAATTACGAAATAATTCCTTAAAATAAAATAAATTAAGTAATTGTGTAAAAATGAATAGTTACCTATGTACATGTACATATATGGATTTATATTTGATTTCAAAGTTGATTGTTGCAATTTAGCAATATTTTTAATTTATTCAACTTAATTCTATCTTACATATATGTAGCTAAAGATAAAGCTGGTTACATACAAGAAAAGCAAAGGCGCAAAATTTTAAACAACCTATTATTAAGGCCTTAGCACGATACTAGTTAACAATTTACTATATACATAGTAATCTACTAACTTTTCACTAATTTTAAACACTTGTTTTGCTAACTAGTATCATGCTAAAACAATTTTATTAAAAAAAAAACATGAACACATCTAAATAATGACAGATTGTGGAGCAAACAAAACAAACATACCTCAATATCATGATTTAACATCGTACTAAATCGTCTAAAATTTTGCGCCTTTTGTCACATTTGAGAAAAATGACATATGTCATACAGATTTAGTACGATACTAAAAAGATAAAGTAGCCATTTGGTGATTTTAACTTTAGTAAAATGTTAAGAAGATAGTACGATACTAAACTCGTTTAAAATTATCAAAATCCTTTTTTTAACCTAGTATCATACTAAAAATGATTTAACATCGTACTAAATCGTCTAAAATTTTGCGCCAGTCTTTACGTTGAAATCAAAAATGTTTTCGCTCAAATTGACATTAAGTAGCAAGCGAGTTATTTAGTCTGTGAAATAAGATTCCAGATTTATTAATTAAAGACATTCTTGATATGGAGGATGAATCAGAGGATGGTAACAAGGAAGGAAACGTTATTAAACGCTCATAATTCTTACATATGTTCACGTTTGTGAGGAGGGGTCGGACAAAGATGATGTAAAGTGATCGGGTAACACTAGGTTAGGGTTACAAAGTAGCTTTGACTAATATTTTACAAAGACGAATATTGAGTACGGTTAAAGTGTTGTATTTGTATATTTAATAAATATTTATGTTGATTATGGAGAAAATATTAACACACTTTTGTGAAAAGTAATTGACTTATATTTAGATCAAAGCAGTGCTTTTGACACCCGACGAAGAAACTATCGATGTCTAGTTTAATAAGGTAAGGCTCATGCGACGACGCACAGTGGTGCGAGAGCGGAAAAAAGTCTTGAAAAAGTCATATTTATCCTTTGCTTGGCAAAATCCTCATTCAAACCCTCCAAGTGGGTGCCAGGCGGGCAATGATCACCACAGAAGTCCTGTGCGTTTTTGGCAGGATGGTGATTAGCTAAGGTTGAGTTGGATAGCCGAATTGTTGTAGCTCCTCAATAGTGCAACGTTCGGAAACCCAATTCAATCATAGTTTAGAGGTTCCTAATTTCAGTGGTGGTGTGAGCGTACTTGTACGAAAACCGTGCCGAAGAATGAAAGGCTGGGGGATAAACCAGCCATTAACGAGCTCTTTCGGATGCTGTGGCAAGGTCCGTCATATTTCTGCCTTACCCCGGCAAGCGGCTCTGCCGGGGCTGACCGTCTTTCCGCCTTACTCGTGGGAACAAAAATGAAACCAAACAAAACATCAAACAGAAAAACATTAAAGAATAATAACAAAAATCGCGCCATGGCTGCCAATGCGGTCACATCCACTGAAAAGGCTGTCGAGTCTACTCAGAGGTGTGAACGTGTTGGCAACCCTGTGGTTGCCACTAGTAGCGGGAGTCCTTCTCCCTCTACTAGCCGCAACCTATACTTGAAGGAAGTACCCGTCAGTGGTACAGCTGTGACGCTCGGCTGTCCCAAGGGCGGCAATTCCACACCCCACCCCCTCCCCGCTCCTGCTAGGACGTCGCAAGCGACCCCAAGAAGGGACACCCCATCCGGAGAGACAAAATCTGCGACATGTGGAATTGTCTCAAAAGGTGGGGGCACACCCCGATTGGTATCGGTAGCGACGAATTCTGATGGTGGACCCACAACTGTGTCACACGGACATAGCTCTGGGTCGGCCAGCAAGAAGTCCAGGAAGTCACTAGCCAAACGAGACCAACGCAATGCTGAGAGGATTCTAGCCGCAGTCGGTGTCATACCGGCGGCGGAAAGAACCCCGGAGCAAACGCGAAAACTCGAGTGGGCTAGTGGCTTTCTTAGCAATATCACCAAACAGACCTGCAGCGACTCAACATCAAAGCGCAATAGGTCTTTCGAGGGCGACAAGCCCGAACCAAAAAGGCAGAAGGTGCATTCAAACAGCACAACAGCCTTCAATAAGGATCTTTCCTTTAGCGACGCGCTAAAAGGTAAGATCATAGCAGCGGTCATTGACAGGGGTCATGTGGATGGCAACATCTCTCATGATCAATGGGCAAACGTCAGGGCTCACCTCGGTTTCAGATTTTTATCTGTCATCGAGGAGAATCCGGGACCTCTCCCAGACACAGCCGATGCAGGATGGTACCAAAATCGTATCAAACTCATCGCCTGTGGTGATCAGAGATCTTTCGATCTATACAGGGCTGCTGTCAATGGCTTGCCAGAAGTCTGGCCGGGTGCCAAGCTCGAGGTTGTTGCAAGGGAGAATATTCCTTGCCGGCCAAGAGCACGTATAATGGTCCCGGCTCTACACAACTGCCCAGATATGATCAAAACAAGTAATCCAAACCTGCCTACGCACGACTGGAAAGTCCCAAAGGTTGAGAAGGAGACAGTGGGTCACTATAGATCAGCTCTCGTGTTGATCAATAGGGAATCACTGGATCCACTGGCCGCGACCAAAGGCGTGATTAGGTATGGCTTCGATGAAATCGTGATCCGTATATACAAAAAAGACGAAGATTTGCTTAACACGCCCCCGACAGAAGCCCCTTCAGCGGAAGGAAACGCTTCATTACCACCAATAATGGAGGTCGATGCAACACCACAAGTGGAACCATCGACCTCCACAGCCCCAAACAAGCCATCCGACGTGGAGGCTAAACCTACAGTCGACAGTAACTCCGACATGGAGACTGAAGACGCCACCTTAGGCATCACTCTGAGTGAGGAAGACCTACTGCACTCCTCCTCAGACGATGAAAACGCCGATAAAACAGTGGTGGAGGTTAATCTGACTAATAGTAGCAATGCTGCGATTAGTACAGATTAATCTCCATCACGCCATCATGGCCACAAACAACCTAACACTCCGACTGCACACAAACAAGGATGACATCGTCTTGATACAGGAGCCGTGGGTCTCAAATTCCATCATCAGAGGCCTCAGGACTCCTGGTTACAAGCTACTGTATGCATCGGAGAAAGGTGAACCAAGGTCATGTATGTTAGTAAAAAATGACTTAAATGTATTTTTACTCCCCAATTACAGCGACAAGGACACAACCACCGCTGTCTTAACAACGGATAAAGCCACCTACTGGCTCATATCCTCCTATCTTGGCCACGACAGCCCAATTCCAGGTGACACCTTGAGGAAGGCAATTGCGGTCGCGCAGTCGAAAAAAGTTGGTCTCCTAATTGGATCGGACGCTAACGCTCATCACACGGTATGGGGTAGCTCTGACATAAATGAGAGAGGTGAGTCCTTATTTGATTACTTACTAAGCACTAACCTACTCATAAATAATATTGGTAATGAACCCACTTTTGTAACCAAGAATAGGAAAGAGGTACTTGATATTACACTTACCTCTGACTCGATCTACAATCTGATTTCAAACTGGCATGTCTCAAAAGAAAATTCCTTCTCTGACCACAAGTACATTCAGTTTGAGCTCAGAGATGTGGCAAACATATCTACGGGTTTTCGCAATCACCGGAATACAAACTGGGAACGATATAGGGAGGTACTAACACAATTACTTGATTACAACCTTCTTAAAAGCTCCTCCAGTAAAGATGAACTAGATCTTTCTGTGAATCATCTCACTGAAGCCTTCAATGAATCAATGAGAATTTCATGCCCTGTAACCATTTCAAAGGGAAAAAAGAAACCTCATTGGTGGCGTAAAGAACTAGAACCATTCAGAAAGAGTTGTCGCAAACTCTTCAATAGATCTAAATACACTAGATCTCCTTCTGACTGGGACTTATACAAACAAGCTCTAAAGCAATATAAAAAAGAATTAAGGAAGAGTAAGAGGTCTTCTTGGAGAAACTTCTGTGGCAAAATAGAAAATACTTCAGAAGCCTCAAGACTCAGAAAAATTCTCTCAAAAGGTCCAACAATACCCAGTGCTTTAAAGACAGATGCAGGCACATGGACTACCACAGATGAAGAATCTCTTAATCTGCTATTAGACACCCACTTTCCAGGTAGCTCTAACTTACTTAACGACTTAACATCAGAGTCTCAAGCTTCTACAAGCGATTTAGTTGATCTAATAACGCGGGAAAAACTGCAATGGGCCATAGATAGCTTTGATCCATATAAATCTCCAGGACCAGACGGAATCATCCCGGCCGAACTACAAAAATGCTCAGACATGATCATTCCACCATTGGAAATCATTCTGACAAGCTGTTTAACGCTGAGATATATTCCCAAAGCCTGGAGAATGGCAAAAGTAGTCTTTATTCCTAAAGCAGGGAAACCCTCCCACGTTAACCCTAAAGATCTACGACCAATCAGCCTATCATCCTTCCTTCTTAAAACCTTCGAAAGATTGATTGAAATTTACATCAGACATAACCTAAAACCATGTCTCATTTCCACAGCTCAACATGCTTACTCTAAGGGAAAATCAGTAGAAACAGCACTTCATTCGCTGGTTCGCAGTATTGAATACTCCCTCGAATACAAAGAATATAACCTAGTAGCTTTCCTAGATATTGAAGGAGCTTTCAACAACGTCAGTTACCAGGCGATCACGACAGCAATGGAAAAGCTGCAATTAAAGAAACCACTCATAGATTTTATTAGTCTCATGCTCAAAAGCAGGACAATAACTTCAAGCATGAGAAGCTTTACTACCACCAGATCGGTGCATCAAGGTACCCCCCAAGGAGGGGTCCTTTCGCCTCTCTTATGGAACATGGTAGTAAACGACCTTCTAACATCATTAGAAGCAGAGGGTTTCAGGGTGATTGCCTATGCTGACGACGTTGCAATATCTGTATCTGGAAAACACTCCCAAGTTCTCGCGGAACTCCTACAAAATGCCTTGAATAGGCTAACAAAATGGGCTAAGCAATGTGGCCTGGACGTCAATCCACATAAAACAGAACTAGTACTCTTTTCAAGAAGGTACAAAATTCCTCAGCTCAGCCCACCCAAGATTAAAGGAATACCATTAAGGTTTTCCGACCAAGCTAAATATTTAGGCCTCATTTTAGACAAAAAACTAAATTGGAAGGCAAATATTGATGAAAGAGTAAAAAAGGCTACTGTAGCGCTTTTTACTTGTAAAAAGGCCATAGGATCAAAATGGGGCTTCTCCCCAAAAATAACCCACTGGCTATACACTTCGGTAATTAGACCGATACTCACTTATGGAGTTGTCGTATGGTGGACCGCACTGGACAAGATGGTAAATCTAAATAAGTTCATCAAGGTCCAGCGGTCAGCAGGTATGTGCATCACAGGAGCACTTCGCTCAACACCAACTGCAGCCCTGGATGTGCTTTTAAACCTAACACCTCTTGACATCTTCTCCAAAATGGTGGCAGCCAACTCATGTGTGAGGCTTAGAGCCACCTCTCAATGGAACAGTAACAATACTGGACATACTATCATTCTAGACAATTTCAGATCTATCCCAGATCGCTTAGACTATACCACCCCTAAAATGGTATTCGGTAAAAACTTCCATGTGTCCATCCCTTCAAGATCCTCCTGGGAAGAAGAGAGACCCCTGGAAGACAATGCGATACACTTCTATACAGACGGTTCAAAGACCGATTACGGAGTTGGAAGTGGTATCTATTCGGAACAACTGAATCTAAGTCTATCATATAGACTTCCCAATCAATGTAGTGTATTCCAGGCAGAAGTAATGGCGATTAAAGAGGCACTATCCTGGCTCAGAGAAAACGTTATATCTTGCAAGGATATACGAATCTTCTCGGACAGCCAGGCTGCTCTTAAATCTCTCGCGTCTGTCTCCACAAACTCACAAGTAGTCCACGATTGTCGATCATCTCTGAATGAGATGACAGAACAGTTTAATATTCACCTAATTTGGGTGCCGGGCCACAGAGACATTCCGGGAAATTGTAAAGCCGATGAGCTCACCAAAAACGGAACACTTCTGCCTAATGTTAGACAAAAACATAACATAGGAACACCACTTGCTACATGCAAATATCTTCTCAAACAATATGCTCTAGAAGCAACAAATGCTAGATGGTCACAGAGTACCACATGCCTAGCAACCAAGCAAATATGGCCAAGCATAGATTTAAATCGGTCAAAAGGCTTGATATCCCTGAGCAGACAAAATATAAGCTCTACAATTGGAGTAATAACAGGACACTGCCTCATAGGAAGACATGCTCTGAGGCTAGGGGTCAACACAAATGACTTTTGTAGAAGCTGCATGGACGAGGAGGAAGAGGAAACAGTCCAACACCTTCTATGTACATGTCCAGCACTCTCCATTAGAAGGAATAACTTTCTTGGCAATCCCTTCTTCGACAATACCAGTGAACTGGCAACGGTTGACACAAAGTGTCTCTCTAACTTTATTAAAAGCACAAAATGGTTTGTTTAATTTTCATTACTCCCCCATGAGTAACCTCATTAGTGGTATCACAATGGACCCTTGCGGTCTAAGTGAGTCGATGACATCTGGACAGCCACTCCAACCTAACCTAACCTTATCCTTTTAAACTTTATGTTTAAGTACTCTTAGATAACCCGAGCGTATGATTCAAAAGTATTTTTTAACATATATATTGTATGTTCTGACTTACAAACCTCAAAGTTGAAAAATAATTTTACTCAAATCGCGAACCGTATTTTCAACAAATTTTGAGATTGTTTTTTCCGAAGTTCCTTTAAATAAATTCTCTATCTTCTTAAATAATTTAATTGTTCTATTTTCGATTATCTAAAAAAAAAAAAAAAAATTTGATTATTTATAAAAGATAACTTCTATAAGTAGTCTGAAGCTTTAGTACTAGGAAAAAATGCGTTTTTTTTAAACTTTTTGATTTTAAAAAAAAGCGCCAAAAGATACCAAGAAAGTAAGTATGCCAGCATATGCTGCATACATTCATGTTAAAGCACAGAAAAAATCAGCTGCAGATACTTGCAGATGTGGAAGTTATGATGAAAAATGTTTCACTGAATCGGATTTCAAAAAAGTGCGTTTTGACGGTGGTGTTTACCAAAAAGTTTGATTTCTTCGTTATTAATTGTCAGAATGAACTGGTTAAGCCCATTTTTTTAAGAAAAAATGTCAAACTTTATTTTAAAAATAAAACAAAATTAATACTTTGACACAGGTCTGAGAATTTCGATTTTTGCGAAACCATTTATTTCTGCCCGGAAAATTTTTTCAACTTTGAACTCAATTTTCTTGCAAACAACACACGAAAAGCAATATAGTTTTATAATATTTTAAATTATATGATAGAGCTTAATAAAAAATAAAGAAAAGGATTAGGGATTTTATTTATTTTATTTTATTTTTTTAATTTTTTGCTAAAAGTAGGGCAGGTAGAAATAAAAAAGGTGTTATTTTTAAAGTTTTATTGCTTTGTTTTTGTTGTCTATTGCTTAATTTTTTATTACCTGACTTATTATAATAAAATCTCTTACTTAAATCTATATATATAAAGGATTAATTAAAAAAAAGTCAGTATTGAGTTATTGAGCATTAGTGTATGGTTTTTAAGAAGAAAATACTTCCAATCAGCGCAGACGCTAAAAACCTCATTTTAGCGTTATAAAATTACTACTTCATTGTTTTTTTATTTATTTTTTGTATGTATTTATCTATTTATTTATTTAATTTTATAATATACATAGTTAGTAATACTATTTTGTTCAAAATAAAAAGTTAAGATTTTACTAAAAAAAACTTTTATTTAAATATAACATCAAAAGCCTCAAATTTTAGAAAAATGTCAATAACTTTTTTTCTAATAATTTTTTCTTGACCAAATTTTGACCAAGCGTGTATAAGACTAATCTTAACATGTGTTTTAAATATTATTAAAATTCGTTTTATAGTTCAGATTTTACAGACTTTTTTCTGCTCTCCCATACAAAAATCAAAAACCCTCAAATTTTAGAAAAATGTCAATAACTTTTTTTCTAATAATTTTTTCTTGACCAAATTTTGACCAAGCATGTATAAGACTAATCTTAACTTGTGTTTCCAATTTCATTAAAATTCGTTCAATAGTTAAGATTTTAC
The DNA here is from genome assembly GCA_920104205.1 of Eupeodes latifasciatus. Lineage (NCBI taxonomy): Eukaryota > Metazoa > Arthropoda > Insecta > Diptera > Syrphidae > Eupeodes > Eupeodes latifasciatus. Next base: position 168,602,470 of record OV049924.1, on the reverse strand, counting down.
AAATTTTTTTCCGCTCTCCCATACAAAAATCAAAAACCCTCAAATTTTAGAAAAACGTCAATAACTTTGTTTATAATTTTTTTTTTCAACCAAATTTTGACCAAATATGTAAAAGACTAATCTAAACATGTTTGCCAAATTTCATTTTAAACCGTTGAACCGTTCAGATTTTACAGACTTTTTTCCGCTCTCCCATACAAACCGAACCACTGTGCGACGTAATAGCATTGAATAATTACAAATAGAAGGGACACCGGGCAAATCCTGATCTAGATGGCGACACTTATTTTTCAAATGCTCATAAGTCGCTAGTATCGCACGGCGAGTTATTGTATCAGTCTATCAAATACAACACCCAATTTTACAAATTTTGGTCCTTATGGGAAATTTACTCACAATTTATGGTCGAGAAAGATAACGGAATATTGTTATTTAGAATAAAAAACAACAATAACAACTGTGTAGGTACATATGTATGTCTGTTAAAGTGTTGCATTCAAGGCCAAATCACGTTCGCTGCAGAAAATGTATTTTGAAGGTTTGTTTTTCTTTTTTAAATTTCGTTCTCATTCATAAAACGAAAATGATTTTGGTGCTTTTCGGTGCATTCGACATGATGATGATTTGTGACTTTCGGTGAATTTTTCTTCAATTTTGTTATTAGTTTGATATGGGTTGGGATGGGATAGGTTTATTTTTAAATTTCTTTTTTTTTTCTGAAAATAGGGATAGTGGACGAATCATACTTTACTACCTACAAAGTATACATTGCAAATGTACATACATAAGCATAGGTAGGTATATTGTTTAGGCTAATGTTAGGTGCGTAGGTAATTAGTAATTAGTTATTACATATACCTATGTAGGTAAGGTATGTATTCATATGCACAAATGGAGGTTAGTAGGAACATATGTATTGAGGTACATATACATATATATGTACATACAACACATAAGTTAGGGGTGTACCTATTACATTTTTCAATTATTTTAGTAGTAGGTATTTTAGGCAGATTTCTTTGCTTTAAAAAATACTGTCGAGTGAAGAAAAAAAGATATACCTAGGTACCTAATCAAAGTGGAGTAAAAAAGGATTCTTAGCCTTTTTGGATCATGTTAACATTCACCAGTGCACTGTGCGTACACAAATAACATACAATTTTTTCTCGCATTGTTGAATTTTTGTATAGGTATACATTTTGTAGTAGGTAGGTAGTATATATGGCTTTAAGAATTATTTTTATACTTTGTTTTTGCTTTTACATATTTTTTTGAGATATTGTTTTGCTTTAGGTTGCCGGTTGCATGGAAGTAGTTTTCACTTTTTGCAGTTTTTGTAGTCGCATATCAGTGGTAAAGAAATTTTCTTCCTTTTATACCTAGTACATCCCTTTTTTCGCTTTATTTTTAACTTTCCATAGGAAGTTATTGTCCGATTTGTCGAATTAAAAATGTTGACATTTCTCGACGTTTCAAGGTCCCTAGAGTCGAAATAAGAGATTTTTAGAGAGATGTCTGTGCGTGCGTTTGTATGTACGTACGTTCGGACGTCCGTACGTTCACGAAGTTTCGTCGTCCATACCTCAAGAACCAGTAGAGATTTCGACTTCAAATAAATTTTGTTATACAGACAAAAATGCAGAATGATGCAGAAGGACTCTCAAAAAAATTGTGTGGGTGGTTTTTTTTACCAATTTAAGCAATTTAAAAAAAAAGATGAAAATGTTGGTTTACCCAAAATATCTCACGAACCAATAACGCTAGATACTTTAAATGAATTTTATATTGTAACGTGATACCAAACAAATATATTAAAAAAAAAAATCCAGTTAAGGGTTTTTTTATAAATCAAAAAAACTAAAAAAAAAATATTTGTCTCCTCGAATATTTTACGAACAAAAAATGATTTTATCTCCATAATAATTTTTTGCAACGAAGAATAACGTTTTTGACTAAAAAAATTATTAAATGTTCAGAAAAATTGATTTTCGACTTTGAAATCAAACTTTTTCGTTATATGCAAAATATTGTTGGAAATTTTTAAATTTTTAGAAATAATTCAACTGACAACTTTTTTACCAAAACACGAAAACCTACAAACATTTTTATCAAGACAAATCGGCAGACGGGATGGGAAGTTATCAGTGTGGGTCGCATCGTAGCCTCTTTTTATAATAAATTGTTGCGCCAAACTTGAACAAAACATAATTATATTTATTTGTTTTAATTAAATGAAATTTACAAAGGTATCTATGAAAGTTAACCTACCTTCGGAAAAATATTTACCTACCTAATTTTCAAGGCAGTACCTGAACCTGAGTATAATTGTATTTGTACCTTACCTAGGTACATCTACCTTTGAAAACATTTTGAACACAAATATTGAGGGAGGTATACCTTCTTTGTAGATTCATATCACAATATGTCTACTTTAAATACCAGTTGAATAGATGAAGGTTATCAGTAGGTAAGGTAAGTAGATTTCAATTTGACAAGTGGAAAATTTGGTTTGGTCTTTGAAACTAAAAAATAGTATTTACCTACCTATGTACATATGTACATACATATTTATATCTAGGTCCTAGTTAATAAATTAGGCATGATAGGTACATACAGTTTTGAGTTATTTCTTGAGTTCAGTAAGTAAGGTACTAACACATACCTAAGGTATCTTGTTGAACCTTCGCCGATTTACGTTGTTTATCAATGTTTTGATTAACTTCAAATACTTTGTACGCAAAGCAGACGATTTTAAGTAATTTTTGTTTTGCTTTGAAAAAAAAACTGTAAATTGAACAAACCACATCAAATTAAAGTTCAACACTTTACCAAAACTCTTAAATAAAATAAAAACAGCATAAAAAAGATAATGTACAAGAATATATTATTAATAAGATCAGATAGTTATACTGGTGCATACTCGTATGTACATTACAATGAAAAAAACTCTTCCTTTAAAATTTAAACTCGATCGAGTCAAATTTAGTATGAAACTAAGATTGAAACTAAATGATCAAGACCAAGTTACGTTATGAAAAACTGCTGCTAGCGAATTTTGATTGATATAAGATTTTTGTTGTTCATCATTTGGTTTTAACATAAGTTTCATAATTAAGTGCTGTTGTGGTTAAATCCTGAGCAAAGGGTACTTTTGAAGCACTCTTCTACAAAACATTGCACAGTAGTTTTTACATAACTTACGAATTCTCTTGTAGGAATTAACAAGCCTCCATTAATCTTATTTTCGAATTGACGAAATTTTATTAAATGTTCCCTTGTTTCATAGTTATTTTGACACACGGACACTCTATATATGAAGTGTCTTTGTTTTGACATTTGCTATTGTCCATAAACAATTTGCATAAATCAGTCATTTTTCTTTAGCACAGATTTTGCAATACCTAGGTATATCCTACAAAATGCCTACATATGTTAAGTACATTTCATCGTCATTTTCATTTATTTCATTCCAATTATTTTCAACGTCTCCTTAACAAAATTAAGACAAAATAATTTATTTGATTTAAGTTAGACATTGCAAATTGTAAAAAAAGTTTCAAGAAATAGTAATGCATTATTTATGTGCATATATACATAAGTACCTAATATTAAATAAATTATATGTATTCCATTTTTGTTTCAGTTTATTTAAAAAGTTTAAAAACCTTCAAATGCCTTTACTGAAGAAATTTATTTTTTGAGTTATCATGCAACATGCACTTGGCCATATCTTAACATTCACAAAACTATGTATTCGTAAAATGGTATATCTGCCAGTACCGATACAAAAATTCATGAAAAAATAATTGCAATTTTTTAACTTCCCATAGGAAGTTATTGTGATGGGTCCGATTTGTCAAATTGAAAATTTTGACATTTCTCGACGTTTCAAGGTCCCTAGAGTCGAAATAAAAGATTTTTAGAAAGATGTCTGTGCGTGCGTGTGTACGTACGTACGTCCGTACGTCCGTACGTTCGCGACGTTTTTTTCGTCGTCCATAGCTCAAGAACCAGAAGAGATATCGACTTCAAATAAATTTTGTTATACAGATAATAAGGCAGAAAGATGGAGAAAGGGCTCTCAAGAAAATTGCGTGGGTGTTTTTTTTAACCATAGCAGTTTAAAAAAAGGTGAAAATTTTGGTTAACCCTAAATATCTCATGAACCAATGACGCTAGAGACTTGAATTAAATTTTATATTATATATTGTAACGTGATACAAAACAATTATATTATAACAAAAGTTGGTAAAAATTGATTTTCGACTTAAATATCTTTTTTAAAATTTGAGATTATGGCTTCTAACTAATTTTAACTTATAAGAAATATTGTTTTCAACATTAGGAAAAATTTTGAGAAAAATCGAATCGACAGTTTTTTTACAAAAAATAAAAACCTAAACAAAAAAATTAATAAAAGTTGGTAAAAATTGATTTTCGGCTCAAATAGCTTTTTAAAAATTAAAAATATTGGCTTCAAACTTATTTTATTTCACAGAAAATATTGTTTTTTATATTCAGTAATTTTTTTTATAAAAATTCAACAGTCCGTTTTTTCATAAAAAAAATAAAATCTACAAAAAACAGAACGCAAATTTGGCAAGAATTGATACATTTAGACAAACTTTTAAGCAAGACAAATCGATAGACGGGATGGGAAGTTATCAGTGTGGGTCGCATCCCAGCCTCTTTTTTTATTTGGAACAACAAACCTCCAAGTAAACGATTTGGTAAATCAATTTAACCAAATCTCCAAAACGAAATAAAAATAGTAAGAAAATGGCAATTTTTTACACACGAAAAATGAATAGTATCTTTTTAAATACCTACTTAACATACTCAGATGTAGGTATACCTATTCCTTTTTTTGTGGCGACACAAACACATTATCCCATTTAACGCGTGCATATTATTGTCTTCATCTATAAATATTCATATAGTTCGCTTTCAAAAAAGATCCCAAAAGGACTTTTTTAATCCCTTTTGAGGATACAAATTAGCAAATACAGAAACCATTATCATGAAAATGATATTCAAGCTACTAATAGTACTCACTGGATGCTCATAAGTCGCATGGTAGTTTGAGCAATGTTCGGTGTCCACTTCTATTTGTAATTATTCAATGGTTATATGCAAAACTTGAAAAAAAGGCTTGAAAAATAAGTCTGTAGAATGTTCGTTCTAAACATGTTTGTATATAAATAATTGTATTTTTTATGGGCGGCATTTCCAATTAAATTTATAAGCTTTATGCAAACTTATGGAAAGTGGTCTTTAAGAAAACATATTCACTTTTCTATCCCTGTGGTCTGATTGACAGAACTTGAATTTTAGTTTTATAAGCCAAGTCTCGTTTGTCTTGGGACCTACATAACATTAAATGCAAATAGCTGTCACTAAATTAAAGATGAACTTCTTTATTGAATTAAATTAAATTAAACCAGACATTAAACTTAATATGTAATTGAAAAGGCAAAATCTCACATAAATTCTGAGTCAAGATATTTTTGGTGATTCCCAACAATGGAAAAACTAAAAAATAAGATCTTAAAAAAAATTAAAAGAAATGTGTCTTACGACTTAAAATGGGTATCTTTAAATAGAAATTACTAAAAAAGGTAAATTGATTCCTTTTTTAAAAGCTGTTTATCGATATTGACCAAATTTATTGTTAACAATTTAAAACTAAATTAAAGACAGTACATTTAAATTATTTCATGTTTTTATTTGTATGTACACAGTAATGAATAATAATTTTTATTTCTCACAAGTTTTTGTTTAAAAAATATTTATAATATAATGCATCGGATCAATATTTAATTTAAATAATTTGTGTTAGAGCTTGTTAGACTATTTAGTTATCATAAATTCTCCTTTTAGGCCAAAGTTCATAAGCCCAAAGTTCCAATCACCCTTCTATATTTGAGATGAATGTTTAAATACTATCAAACAATTAGGTAACTTAACATTAATATTAATTAATAAAAATATATTTTTTTCAAGATGTTTATTTATTTTTAGAAAAAAAGTTTTGTTTTATAATTATACTTTCGTTAAAATGCTAGTCACTTCGTAGTTTTTTTTTTATTGTTACTGTTGTTGTTTTAAGAAAAACCTGGACCAAACTGATACAGCTTCAACGAGTATCATTAGTGCGACAAAAATATACGAAGTAACACAAATACATTCCTCTATATCTTTTTATCACAAGCAAATATTTATGTTATTTTAGAAATCGAATTAATACAAAGAAATATTTTATTATTAAAACCTTACATACAATTATTTACCATAGTGTGCGAATGAAATATTTAAGAAAAAAAAAACGATTAAATGATATTGTATAAAAATAGAGAATTTTAGAATATTATCACAAAACGAAACAATAAAGCGTATGCCGTATTGGATGGATGATGATCAAGATATGCCAATTAAATAATGTATACAGTTTTTTGCTGATCAATGTATTCTCACGGCTTGAAATATATTCTTTTATCTTAGCGTGTCTCTTTAATCTTGTCCTAGATACAAATTTTGAATCTGCTAAATAGGCTAAATAAAAACAAAAAGATCAATCTGAATATTTATTTTTCTAGTTTAGGTTAGTGTGGAAATAAAAAACCCAACAGTACTTCGATAATATTTTTCATTTAACTTTTTACAGTGCCGCACTTAATTATTGGTACACAAAAATATCTAAACTTAGTATTTTTTCACGAGTGGTTGCATTTATTTCTTAACAAATGTCTTTTAAGAACATGTTATGTTGCTTAATTTTTTAAGTTGTGTTTTCATTTGTTTTATCAACAAATGTTTTAATTGATTCAAGTTGAAAAAATAGGTAACTAAAAAAGACTCATTTTTTCTAAAAACATTATTAGCAATTTTGTATAAAGGTTAAAAATCTCTTTTGATTAATACCAGCGGTTGATCTATTTGCCAAATATTGTATAATTTTGTTTGTGACTTCACATCCAATAGTTAGCCATTCTTCCTTTATCATCTGTTGAAGTGGTGCTGAAGCCTGTGTAAAATGTTATGATGACGATATAGACCGCGAGCCGTGTTTTTTGGATTTAAGTTGTTCCGTAATTTGAATAATTCCGAAATATTTAGCTTTTGATGTGAAACATCTATAGGATCACTCGTAAACCGAATTGTTGGCTTGGCGACGCTTGCCGTGGCGACGGGTCGGTATACTAAGGTATGCATATACATATATATTTTATGTGTAGTAGAGTGTACGGTGTGGCGACGGGTATACTGACATATACATATATATATATATATTTTATATGTAGTAGAGTGTACGGTCTTTGTATATGAAAACTATAGCTTTGTATATGAAAACTAGTGTCCGACCGAAGCTTCGGCTTCGGCCTTCAGTTCGGCCGAATTCGGCAAAAAACACAACATTCGGCCAAACCTTCGGCTTCGGCCATTTTAGGCCGAAGTTTTTGCCGAAGCCGAAGAATCTGTTTATTATATCGAGCATCGTACTAGGCGCCGGAAAAAATTTCAATTTTTGAAATTTTTGAATACCGAAGAAAAAATTGCAATCTTTTCTTCGGTAGGTATTCAAAATTTTCAAAACACATGTGTGCCATCATAGTAGGAGCCGAACAAAATTTCAATTTTTGAATTTTGCCTGACACCTTTTGCGCATCGTTTGTGGAAAGGAGAATTCTTGACTTTTTTCAACCTTAGGCTTCGGCTTCGGCCCAATATTTTCTTTCAGCCTAATAATTAGGCTTCGGCTTCGGCTGAAAATCGACCTTCGGTCGGACACTAATGAGCAGAAATTTTTAGGGCGACCGGACTTGCGCCGCGCCGGCCGTATCGTTGGCGGTAGTATCGAAAAGTGAGTAATTTCGGGGGAGCGAGAGAAAAATATTATTTCCATTCCCATAAGCAGCCAGCAGAATAAGGGAGACAGTTAATTTTGCAGCCAAAAACTCAACACATTTTCCTTCATTCTATTTGAGTCTATCCTTGTATATGCTTTCATATACAAAGCTTCCATATGAAGATGAAGGTCGATGAATTTGTTTTTGCATTTTCTTTATATCAATGCACTTCTATATGGAAAACGGCAATGCCTCAATATTGTGCCTAATAAGGGGATGAATGAAATGTTTGTATGCTTACATCAGCTGTTCAGGATCTTGTACCGATTTTTGTTTTTATTTATGTACATTCATAAGTCTGCTTCTCCTTGTGTACGATCCTTGTATATGAACCATGGTTTGTATTATGTATACAAAGCTACGATGCAATTTTTGCCGTGCAGATCTTTGTGAAGAAGAAGAATATAGGGGTAGTTATACGTTTGGTTATAGTTATGTATATTTTGGCGAGTGGGTATTTTGCTTTTATTTGGCATTAAGTTTTTCTTCAATATTTGGACATTAGATTTGTTTGAGCTTTAAAGATTTTTTTTGTAGATAGATATCAATTGGTAGGTGATTTTTTTTTCAGGATGTGGGTTTGATTTTAAATTCAAATTTTATATATAAAAGGTATTGGCAGGTAGGCAGGTATTTCATAAAATTTCATAGGGAATTCCTACTAGTTTCCGGACAGTGATAATATCCATTATCCATACACTTTATTTGAGATTAGTAGATAGGTAGGTACAGTATTTATAAATACCTACATATTATGTAGTTTAAAATAAAAACAAAAATGAATTCTTTATGTTGGTTCAGATAATTTGAATAATTTGATAATTGAAATTTGTGTATTTTATTTATGTTCCAATCCTCCTTTTGTTGTATCATTTTTAAAAAAATTTAGTTTATATTTAGGTGGGTAGGTAGGTATATGTTGTTTGCTGTTGTAGGTACCTTTAATACAATTTTGTCAGCTCTTCTATTTTAAGATATGTGATTTTTAGGAAAATCCAATTGAAAGTTTTTGATGTCAAACATCTATAGGCTCACTTGTAAACCGAATTATACTAAGTATACTAAGGTATGCATATATATATATATTTTATGTGTAGTAGAGTGTACGGTGTGGCGACGGGTCGCCACGCTATACTCAGGTATACATATATATATATATATTTTATATGTAGTAGAGTGTATGGTGTTTCACATCTGCCAGGCGTCCCATGACGGCTCACTTTTTGATATTTTTTTGGGATTAGGCCCATAATATCTTAAAACGAAATCCAACACTTCCACTCCTGCAGCAGTCATGTAGTCTCACACTATAACTTCTCTGGCACCATGTTTCGTTGCAGGTGCCAGGTTTATATGTTGTAGCGCTATGTTAAACTTTCTCCAAACTGTTATACAGTTCTCAAATTAAAAACAATTGAATATGCCATCATTGGAAAAGACACCGCCACCCCAGAAACTCATTGACCTGCCTTTTTTCTCGATCACTTGGTGCACATTTGAAACATAGGCTTTCATCTTGTAACTCAATTGTTGTGACCAGTCTAAAAGCTACACACATCCACATCGGTTTCTATCAATTATTTTTCCAATCCCTGCATTTAATTTGCCAGGGTATTGCATATTAAGAATTAATTTTCGATTGGGATCATTTTTATTTTTAAACATTTTTGTTTGAAATTATGGTTCATTGGTTTTCAATATCTGTAACTAAAATTGTTCCTTTTTTTTGACGGAACTGTTAGAACTGTTAGATTTTACGAATTTTTTACATAATTATCTAGATGTGCATATCATTTGTTGCAAGAAAATAAGTGGGTTTTTGTTAATGATTTCATTTCTTTGGATATACACAAATAGAGTTAAAGAAATGAAATGCATTTTATAGTAAATAAATCCAACCATTGAAGGAAAAGAATTATTAAAAAAAAAAACTACATACCTAAAAGGGTTTAAAGTTTAAATGTGAGCCAATAATTAAACGGGACACTGTAAATTATAATTTAACTTTTGTTTCTCATCAATGCAAGACTTTTCATGTAACCAAAACAAAAAACAACAAAAGAAATTCGAACAACGTTTAGAAAAGAAAGGAACATTTCGAAAACTACTAGTTTAGTTGCGTCTGCAATTCTCTTTAGAGAACTATAGTTTTTAGAGTACCAACAAAGTTACATTCTTAAATATTTTTCATTTTTAAATATATTTTTTTGTTAGCAAAACTTTGTTTTCCTGTTATAATAGTTTAACTAAAATTTGTTTACTATTCTAGAAAACAAAAACATTTCATTTTGTTTGTTTTTATTTCTGTGATTTGCTTTTTAAATTTTAGCTTAAAAGTTTTTTTTTTTAAATTAAATTTTCTTCAACAAAACCCAGTCTTTGGAATAAATTTTAGTCAGCTTAATAATATAGTTTAAGATCAATCCAAAGAAAACTTTTTACCTCGTTTGGATATTGTATATGTCAACCAAGAAATTATTTTCAAAGTTAAAAACACTTCCAATATTAATGCAAATATTAAAACAATTTTATGTGCATGTCCTCTATTCGAAATAATAATAATGAATTAATGGGAAGATTATCTTATCTTAAATACGTATATATATATATAAACACTAATAAAAAACGCACACCTCTTCACTTATGTCATCGTATTATATCGCATTGGACTACCACCCTCGCTTCCTGTTGGACTAGAGTCAGGAAGGAACTCACTGCTATCACTGCGCCTTCTATGTGGAATGGCATCACAAATACTCTCAATCAGACGCTGTTGGAATGTTTTGTATTCCATATCGACGGATTGTGTTTCGCCAAAATTAAAATCAGCCACTTCTACATTGAAGCTGTTTAATGACGTACAAAAACATTACTTTCTAAAAATGATCATTTATAAAATTGCAATATAGAACTTACCGATTCCTACTTTGAATGTAGTAGGATACACCAAAAACAATTAAAATTACTGCGATCAAACTGAATGAAACAGGAACAACAATAACCGAAAGTTGTGACTGCTTTTTCGCTGTAAATAAAAACGCCATTTGAATTATGATATAACAATAATGTTAGAAAATATTCAAATTATATCCCAGTCAAGTATACTATGCTCCTTCCAATAAGAATAAAGGATGTTTGTCCTTTTTGTATTTTATAAATGCTGTGAAGAATGTATGCAATGTATATATTTTTTTTTTTTTTGTATTTTATAAATGCTGTGAAGAATGTATGCAATATATCAACGCAATCATTAATTGCTAATCAATTTCAAAATTATCTAGAGAATATTAATTTTTTGATTAAGGAACATTTTGGTTTTAGAAGAGGCCATTAATTGTTTTGTGTGGGAGTAGAAAAGACAAATTGTGTGAATTCGGTGATTGGATTTTAAGCGTGCTTTTGAATAACGGAAGTATCTAAAGTCCAACCGGATAGTTTAAGGAACAATGCCTTAAGACCGGAACGATGTCGTTAAAGCACGAAATTCATTTACGTACGATGGAATTATTTATTACAACCTATGTATGTATATCCGAGTAACTAAAAACTGAAATTAGTTTAAAATATTTAAAAAAAAAGAGTGGGTGCTTAAAGTCTAAAATACGTAGAAGGAATATCTACCCTTATCTATAATTAGAAAATGACCAATATTTTATTTTATTGGAATAACAATTTGCTCTTGGGTTGCCTAGCCCTAAGGGGCTAAATATTGCACAAATTGTATGAAGAAGTGGAAAAGTTGCAACGCTTTTTTCTCAAGAAGTTGTTTTATCTGCCTTCGACAACACCTAATTATGTTCTCACACTCGAGACTGGCGTACCATCACTTTTCGTATACACACTGAAATTGCATTTTGACTATGTCCTGAAAGTTCTGTCCCAGGCACATAATAGATTACCACAAAAACTTGTGAAATACACCTTCGAAAAGCAAGTGGAATGGATAAATGAATGGAAAAAATGGGCTGAATTATGTGGGGTAGAGCTTATTATACAGTCTGAAAATATGAATATGCTTAAAGGACAACTCTATAAATTACTGGAGGAGATAGACATTTTACAAAGAAACGAAAGTATACAAAAAGCAATCTCTTCAATAGATAGATTGTTATATCCTGTGCTTAGCTACACCTTTACAGAAAACTACTTTGACGACAAATACAACGTGAGAGCAATATCCCTCATTTGTAGAGCAAGAAGTGATACATTAAATTTGAATGGTTCCCCGTACAGGAATTCCTTTGCAACCCAGTGCTCCCTATGTAACCTCAAATCAAGAGAAGATTGTTTTCACTTTCTTTCAATCTGTCCGGTATACAAGGAAATTAGAATGCTCTATTTTGGAAAAACGACTTTGTCCATGGAAGAAACCAAAATTGTGCTCAATGGGCAAAACTGGTATAACCTCTACCTTTATCTCGAAAATGCATCAGCTTACAGAAACCTAATAATTTCAGAATATCGATAAATCTTTCTTTGCTTTTTAAAGTATGTCATGTTTCAACTTTTGTTTTAGCTAAACTAAAAGCCAATTTGGACTGTTCAAAATCTACAATTTTTGTAAGAATATTGTAATAGACACTATATTTTGTTTTGACTAAATTAAAAGTCACATTCTTTTATAAAGATCTTTTTTCGTTTTAGCCAAACTCAAAGCCCATATTACCAATTATATTAATATATCATATAGATGGCATAAAGTTGTACTTGAATTATGTATAGTCTTATGTATTATTGAACCCGCAATAAAATTGTTAAATAACTTTTTTTATTATAAGAATTTAAACTCATTTCTATAAATAATTAATTAAATTGAAAAAGAATATCTTTAATTATAAATATTAATTTCATACACTGAAATTTCAGTCTTAACTCAATCTGGCAGACGGCTATGCCACAGCCTATAATTTTTATTTTTTATTTTATCTTATTTGATTTGTATATATTATCAACCAAATTTGTATATTTTGTTGAATTTTTTGTGAATAAAATATCTAATCTAATCTAAATCTAATCTATTGCACAATAAGAGTACGTTTTCCAGTTCAATCGCCCTCATCTCTTACATAAAAAAAATCGGGCATATAATGAAAAACCATCATGAAATCTGGGCGAAGCCCAGGATTGCCTGCGTTTGAAGTGTTAAATCTTTGGTAAGCGTTGAAAATTGATCTCATGTGCTATTTAGTTGGTTTTTAGTTTAAATGATAAGTGACTAAATTATCTATCTAATAGAAGAGAACATTTTCGGAGCGCAGGCCTGTAAGAAGCGGTTATGCCGGCTCTTGCCCTTGGAGTTAAATCAAGGACCTGGTCCTTCAGGTTAAAGGTCGTGCGTCAGTGAGACTTCCTGACCTCATTAAGAAAACCTAGTTGCGCAGCACCAACAATCCACTCAAACGAATTAAGGACAACGAACTTCGGATATGCACGTGAAATGTTAGGTCCTTTAATAGACCACGTGAAGCCAAGGAATTAGCGGAGGCCCTACACTGCTATAAAGCAGATATCATCGTCATCAAGGAAATGCGATTGTTGCAAGACTTATGCAATTAATCTTGAGCTATATTCTCATCAACGAGCGCCTCATGACCATCCGCATCAAGGCTAAATTCGCCAACATCAGTCTATAACAAAAGAAGGGGCTGGTGCTGGGTGCCGGGCCATTGAGACATTCCAGGAAACTGTAAGGCAGATAAACTCGTTAGGAATGGTACAGTACAACCCATTCTACCACGTTTGGCTAATGTTGGCATACCAATCGTTACATTTAAACTATTGCTAATGCAGGACACTATGAAGAAGGCAAACACCAGGTGGAATAACATCATCACGTTTCCAAATTTCAAAGCCAAGAAAGCCGTTGAAACTTCGATGTCTGTTATGGGTGAGTGCAATCAAAACAGTATTGATTTCTGTTTTAGTTCTGGTACAAATAAAATTGATTCTGCATGGTATATTGATTCAGCCGCTAAATGTCATATGTGCAATGATGATACATTTTTTAGAAATTTAAATAGAAAGACTGGCGATTACATTTATTTAGCAAATGGGAACAAAATCGAAGCAAATGGTTCTGGCAGTGGTATATTGCTTTTTCAGAATAAGGCAATTCCTTTTAAGAATGTTCTTTATGTTCCTGAGCTAGATGGAAATTTGCTTTCAGTTAGAAAACTTGTAGAAAGTGGTTGGCAAGTTCTATTTAAAGATGAGATTTGTGAACTATCACTTCATGGTAAAATATATGCAACAGAATGGTGTAGCTGAGCGAAAGAACCGAAGAAAGATACGGTAATGATACGGTGCATGCTCATACAATCTGGACTGGACAGAAAATTTTGGGCAGAAGCTTTAAATACTGCTGGTTATTTATAAAATAGATTACCATCGAAAGCTACTCTAAAAACTCCCTATGAAATGTATTTTCAAAGACAACTAGATATGACTCATATAAGAACATTTGGATGCGTGGCATATCATTATGTTATTAAGAAACTTCGATATGAGTTGGAAGATGTATCTTATAAATATGTACTTGTAGAATTCTAAGATGAATCAAAGGCATGCATATAGACTGTTGAATACAGAAACAGCCAAGATAATCAAGTCCAGAGATGTCAAGTTTAATAAAGAAATGAATACCGGCTTAAACAAATTACTTGATGTGACAAAATATGAAGATGATTCTACTTTTGAAATTAATCTTTTTACCAGCAAGAACCAAGGAAACGACAACTTAACAATTTGAAAATGAAGAAATTGTTGATTTTGAAGAACAGTTATCAAAAGATGGAAGCATTTACTATTCTGAAGAAGATGGCATTGATTCTGAAGATAATGTTAGAAAATCAACAAGAACCAACAAAGGCGTACCTCCTAAAAGATATGGTTATAAAGCAGCTTACCCGGATGAACCCACAACTTATAAGGAAGCATTGGAAAGTTCTGACAGCATATATGTATGTGCCTCGCAATATGTATGTGCCATGGAAAAAGAACTGCAGGCTATGCAAGAAAGCAATGATTGGGAGTTGGTGGAGTTACCGAAAGGTAGAAAAGCTATATGCTGTAAATGGATATTCAAATGGATAGCTAATGAATCAAAAAGGTACAAGGCAAGACTTGTGGCGAAAGGTTTCACGCAGAAATATGGTCAGGACTACGACCAGGTGTTTGCCACATTGGTGAAGCTGGCGACTCTTCGAACCCTTTAAGCGATTGCATCAATGAATGACATGACAATACAACACATAGATGTTAAAACTGCATTCTTGAATGGTAACCTAGAAAATGAAATTTATTTGAAACAACCCCCAGGATTTTTACAAAGTCGAAAAGAAACGACATACAAAATTTGAAGTTGTATCTTGGAATTCAAATTGAAAAGAGAAATGGAAAGTATTATATGCACCAAGAAAAATACATAAAGAAAATACTTGGTACCTTCATTATGCGAAGACATCCAAAATACCTTTGGTTACTGGATATTTCAAAAACCCAACAACGGATGATGAGCTTTTAGACGAAAATGAAATTTATCGAAAAGCTATTGGCTCACTTCTTTACTTATCAGGAAATACAAGCTACAGACGTTAAAGGACGAAAATCCACAAGCGGATATTTATTTAGATTTGGAGATTTGGTTATGCAAGTAAAAAGCAAGAATTGATTGCACTATTATCAACTGAAGCAGTGCTTGTCGCTTTAGCAGAAGCAACTCAAGAACCTTCAATTTGATTTAGAAGATATTGTTTCGACAATGCATTAAAATGAATTATAAAATGAACTGAATTAAAATTTGAATTAAAATACCCTATTGTGAATTATTATTAAATGGTATAAAATTCAAATAGCCCGCCCTATCGGCCATATTAATAATAAAATTTAAATTGAAAAGAAAAAGAAACTGAAATAATACCGAAATAAAACATTCATTCTACCAAGTAACCGCAACTCAACCACGTCTTTCATTTTTAATCGAATATTTGCTAAAATTTTAATTTATTTCAAAACTTTAAAAAGTAAATTTTAAGCTCAAAATAGAGCTAGTTTGTAAAAAACATTACAAATTTTCATGGCGCCTGAGCAGGGACAAATTATATTTTAAATAATTTATAAATTTTATTAAATTACGCGAAGTATTCACATACATATATATATATATATATATATATATATATATATATATATAGTACATAAATATATATTCGCGTCTCTTATTAAAAAATTAAAACTAATTAAAATGGTAGAATCAATCAAATCGTGCGTGAGTGCTTAAAACACAAACAAAAAAGACAATAAAAATAATCGAGCGAAAAACCACCCCCATTTTAAAACCAAGAAGCAGCAATCGTCGATCGTCGAAAGTGAAAGTGCAAAATAATTTAATTTTAAAATTTGATTTTATTTAATCGAATTGCAAATTTTGATTTCTATTTGAATCAATTCAAAATTGCACCCACTTTCAATCTTTGTCACTTTTCAATATAAAACAACAAATATATACATATATTGCGGTGAATAAAACAAACAACAACTTGGTGATTCTAAATTGCATTTTATTAAAATTTTTATTTGTGTTTATAATTAAATAAGTGAGTTTAAACTAATAATTCACAATTCAATTAATATATATATATAAAAAAAAAAAAAAACTTTAATTTGTTCTCGTTCTTATCGCTGAATCTGCCGCGCCGCCGCCGCTGTTATCACTTTATCCATCCATTGGCTTACGAAGGTGTAAAATTATTTTTTCTCGAACGAAATTCACTTTTACTTAATTAAATTACACATTAACTTACTTAATTAAATTAATAAAACTCAATTAAATTGATTAAAAAATTAAAAAGAAAGTGAATTTAATTCCGATTTCGCGAAAAGAAATTTGTTTACATTTTTTGTAAACCGAGTTGACACTTGAATGACATTTTTCTCTCATTCTCTCTTTCGTTCACTTTCGTCAAGTTTCATTTGTCACTTGTGGTGGTCGTAGCCAGCGAAGCAAAATTATCTTTGGGTACAGAGTGTGATTGAGCAAATAATTTTAAAAGTTTTATTTTTTTTTCGTTTCGATATTTAATGCAATCAATAGATTGTGATTAATAAACAATATTAATTCAAGTTAATTGACTTTATGTGCACATTAATACGGTGATAATAAATTAAATTTTCATCGGAATTTTTATATGAAAATAAACTAATTTTTCGAATAATTCCGATAATTTAAAATTATTACCAGTGCAATTTGAATAAGTTTGGATAAACTATTTCCAAAAAATAAATTAATTTTTTGTTCATTTTTTAAAATTATTCTTGATTGAATGAATATGGCTGGAAAGAAAAGACAAACTTCTCCATCTACTGATGCAAGCCTTGAACAATTAAAACATCAGCGGTTAGTAATTAAAAACAACATTATTCGTATTAAAACGGGATTAGAACAAAAAACTTTGTCGTTTAACCCAATTGAACTGGAATGTCGGTTGGATATATTAAATTCATACATTGATGAAATTATGAAATGTCAATCAGAAATTGAGTCAGTTGATCATAGTGATATGGTCCGCGGGGAAATACAAGACGTTTGTGTAGGTGCAAAGTCCCTACTTATGTCGCATACAAACAAAAGGCGACAATCTAATGCTGTTGATTATTCCTTCAGCAATCCTCATGATTCCCGACTTCCGAAAATGTCTCTTCCGAAATTCAGCGGTAAATATTCGGAATACAAACATTTTATTAGTCTTTTCGAAAACTTGGTTGATAATGATCCGATGCTTCCGGATATCGAAAAATTCAATCACCTTATTTCATGTTTGTCAGGTGAAGCCTTAGGAACAGTTAAAGCTTTTCAAATTACCGAACAGAATTATCCTAAGGCACTTGCGAGTTTAAAGAAAGTTTACGATAACAATTGCTTAATATTTTTCGACAATGTTTCAACGCTTTTCGAATTAAAAGAAATTTCAAAAGCATCCGCGTCTTCATTGCGAAGCATGATCGATACAGTTTCTGCAATTTACGATTCACTTCTGTCATTGGGTGATGATAAAAATATCACAAACGCAATTATAATACATTTAGTTATGTCGAAGGTGGATGCAATCACTAGGTCTAAATGGGAAGAACAATTAGACTACAGTACTCTTCCTTTATGGAAAGACTGTGAAGAAGCACTCAATAAGAGATATCAGCATCTTTCTGCTGAAGAAGCTTCAAGTTCAAAATATAAATCCGCTGATAAGCAATCCAAACTGAAACAAGATTCAAGTCGTCATCGAAATCAAAGGTCTTCATTTGCTTGCGTAAACTCGCAACAAAATAAATCGAAGTGCTTCTATTGCAAATCCAATGAACATTACATAACTAAATGTCAAACATTCGCTGCACTGCCTGTATTACAAAGATTCGAATACGCTAAAGGTGTTCCAATTTGCATTAACTGCCTTCAAAAAGGACATACAGTTTCAAAATGCAAATTAAGTCGGTGCAGTGTCTGTAATCGTTCGCATCATACGTTGTTACATCAATATGAAACAACTTTTAATGGTACATCGTCAACCCAAGCTCCCAAAAGTTTTCAAGCTATGCATGCCTCGGTTCTAACTGACCAAGTTATTCTTGCTACTGCTGTAGTACAAATAAAGGGCATTACTGGTGAATACATGCCAGCTCGAGTATTGCTTGATTCGGGTTCGCAGATAAACTTCATAACTGAAGAGCTTGCGCAAAGGTTGAAGATTCGCAAAGAGGAAAAGTCTCTTAATTTACTTGGTATTGGTAAAGCAAGTACCACAGTCAATAAAAAGTTAACTGCAGAAGTAAAGTCACGATTTAATGACTATTCATTCTCTGCAGATTATTGGGTTATGAATTCAATTTCTAAATATCAACCCGATCATGCTATAAATACAGCGAATTGGAATATTCCTTCCAATATTCAACTGGCCGATCCTTGTTTCAATAAACCGCAAAAAATTGATTTGCTAATAGGAGCAGAAACATTCTTTGAATTGTTATCTGTTGGTCAAATTAAACAAGGTCCCGATTTCCCAACCATTCAAAAAACTCTGCTTGGTTGGATAGTATCTGGAAAATATCCCAAGAGTACAAATTCAAATACCAAACAATGTAATTTGGTATGCCAGTCTGAAGAATTGCCAGACTTGGATAAAATCGTACAAAAATTCTGGTTAATGGAAGAAATTCCGGGAGAGACAAAAAAGTTTCTAACGCCGGAACAAAAAATGTGCGAGGATCATTTTGTGGCAAATACAAAACTTTTGCCTATAGGTCGGTTTGAGGTAAAATTGCCATTTAAATCTTCGCCGAATTCACTTGGATCATCGTTTGAAGCTGCCAAACGTCGATTCCTTGCACTTGAGAGAAAAATTTCAAGAAATAATGATTTGAGAGCAATGTATGTATATGGACTTCATGAATGAATATCTATCATTGGGACATATGTCACCAACAAATAATGAGATTCCCAAATTCCCACACTATTTCATTCCACATCAGTGTGTCTTGCGACCGCAAAGCACAAGTACTAAGCTTCGAGTAGTTTTTGATGCATCATGTAAAACGCCTACCAACCATTCAAGAGAAGCTGTTTTTGACATTGCTCCGTTTTCGCACTCATAAATATGCCATTACGGCTGATATTGCGAAAATGTACCGGCAAGTTCTCATTGCTGAAGAGCATTCGATTTACCAGCTCATAGTGTGGAGGCAGAATCCCACTCAACCATTACAATATTTTCGCCTTAACACTGTTACGTATGGCACTTCTCCAGCGCCATTTTTAGCAATACGGTGTTTGAAGATGTTGGGCGATATCTCCAAAGATTCATACCCTACGGGGTCAAAAATTGTTCAAAACGATTTTTATGTGGACGATCTTTTAACTGGTGCCGATGAAATTGAAACCTTAAAAACTATTCAATATGACAGTACAAAAACTTTGGGAATTTGTTGGCAGCCGAAAGAAGATACATTTTCTTTCAATCTGGAAGATACTTTCCATGATCTGAGAGCCACCAAACGAAATATTCTTTCAGTTTCTGCTCGTCTGTTTGACCCTCTTGGTCTACTATGCCCCATCGTTACCAAAGCAAAAATCTTATTGCAAGAGCTTTGGATTGCAAAACTTGATTGGGATGAGTCGATTCCATTGCGCCTTGATACTTGTTGGCAAAACTTCAAAGCAAACCTCTCTCAGCTCTCCGAGATAAAAATACCAAAGTTTGTCGAAACCCATTCGAAGGCAAAATTTCAAATTCATGGGTTCGCCGATGCATCGATGAGAGCTTATGGATGTTGCATTTATATCCGAAGTCAAAGCACGGCAGGTATCAAGTCGACGCTATTAACTGCAAAGTCCAAAGTGGCCCCTTTAAAAACTAAATCGCTTCCGCGATTAGAACTTTGCGCAGCGCAACTCTTTCTAAATTATGGTTAAGAGTATCGGCAATGTTGAATCTTGACGTTGACCAAATTGTTTTTTGGATCGACTCTGAAATAACGTTGCATTGGATAAAAACCCATCCAACTTCACTTGCAACTTTTGTAGCAAACAGAGTTTCGGAAATCCAAGAGTGGACAAATAATGTATCATGGAAACATGTCCCAACAAATCAAAATCCAGCAGACATTGTGTCTAGAGGATGTAACGTCGATGAGCTCAATAGTTCAATATGGTTTAATGGACCGCCATTCTTACTAGAAGACCAAATTATGGCCAGTCAATTCGCATTTCGAGTTGTCTCCAGAGAATGAAGCTTTAGAAAAGCGAAAAACAAATATTGCTCTTGTAGCAGTTGAAAATTGGCGTACGAAACTCATGGAGCTTATTGAAGAAGAAACGTCGTATATAGAATTAGTGACAACATTTGTACATGTAATGCGTTTCTTTGCAGTTTTAAAAGATAAGACAAAGGTATTTGAAGAATCACCCACGGCAGAAGAGTTGCATTTAGCATTCCTGAAAATCGTTGAAATTGTTCAAAACAACGAATTTTCCGAGGAGATTCAAAAACTAAAAAGAAAAATAACATTGTCAAATCATATTCAAAAACTCAATCCATTCTTACATGAGTTCAATGATAGCAATTGTTCATTTTCGCTTATTCGAGTAGGTGGGCGTCTTTTGCACGCACCAATTGAATACGATGCCAAGTTTCCATTACTATTGACAAAAAATTCGCAATTTATAAAAGTGTACTTAACGCATTTGCACGGAAAAAATTGCATTGCTGGAGCTCAAGCAATGGTTGCATTGCTTCGCCAAAAAATTTGGATAATAAACGCCAAAGAAGCATGTCAAAAAGTTGTACGAAATTGCGTACAGTGCTTTAGCTTTAAACCAAAGTTGCTCCAACAAATCATGGGAAATCTGCCAGCAGATCGGATTCGAGCACAAAGACCCTTTTTAATATGTGGCGTAGATTTTTGTGGCCCTGTATATACCTCTTTAAAAATTCGTGGTCGGCCACCGTACAAAACGTACATAGTTGTTTTTGTTTGTTTCACCTCCAAAGCTGTACATTTTGAATTAGCTACTAATCTTTCTTCCGAATGTTTTATTCTTGCTCTCAAAAGGTTTATTGGTCGCCGAGGAATTCCGAAGACGATTCACTGCGACAACGGGACGAACTTCGTGGGAGCCCAGAGGATCCTGAAAGAGGTTGGAGAAGAGTTCGAGCGAGCGAAGCAAGCCATTCATTCACCAGTACGCAGCAGAAGAAGGGTTCAGTTTCGCCTTCATACCCCCAAGGGCCCCCCACTTCGGAGGTCTGTGGGAGGCGGCAGTGAAAGCGGCGAAAACGCTGTTGCACCGTACCGTGGGGAACGCACTCTAACAGCAGAAGAGCTGCTTACCGTGCTAATCGAGGTCGAGGCAATCCTCAATTCAAGGCCAATTGCTCCATTAAGCGCGGACCCCAACGATGGAGAAGCACTAACACCAGCGCACTTGTTAGTAGGCAGTCCATTGCGGTCACTTCCCCCATAGAATGTCCCGGAACAGCAGATGGCTTGCTTGAGAAGATGGCAGCTTCTATGCTGGCTCAAGCAGCAGTTCTGGCAGAAGTGGTCAAAAGCGTATCTGCTTGGCCTTCAGGTTCGGTCCAAGTGGATCAACAAGCAACCCAATCTCATCGTGGGAAAGCTCGTTCTCATTCACGAGGACCACACTCCTCCACAACAATGGGCAATGGGCAGAGTCGTGGCGGTCGTCGAAGGGCAGGACGGAAAGGTCAGGGTCGCCGATATCAAGACACGAAACGGAATACTCAGACGTCCAATCGTTAAACTGGCCCTACTCCCAGAAGAAGAATTTTGAAGACCTGCAGGCTTTCAACGGGGCCGGTGTTTCGACAATGCATTAAAATGAATTATAAAATGAACTTAATTAAAATTTGAATTAAAATACCCTATTGTGAATTATTATTAAATGGTATAAAATTCAAATAGCCCGCCCTATCGGCCATATTAATAATAAAATTTAAATTGAAAAGGAAAAGAAGAAAAAGAAACTGAAATAATACCGAAATAAAACATTCATTCTACCAAGTAACCGCAACTCAACCACGTCTTTCATTTTTAATCGAATATTTGCTAAAAGTTTAATTTATTTCAAAACTTTAAAAAGTAAATTTTAAGCTCAAAATAGAGCTAGTTTGTAAAAAACATTACAAATTTTCAGATATTACAATATTCGAAGACAATCATAGTTGTTTAAAACTACTGCATTCAGAGAAGATAAATCCTCGAACTAAACATATAGATGTGAAGTACTACTTTCTTTGTGACATTACAGAGTCTAAAGAAGTTAAATTCATTTACTAAAGAATTACTAAACAACTAAAGAAATGGTTGCAGACATTCTTACGAAACTATTACAGAATATTAAACAATCAAGATTTAGACTCCTGGCTGGTCTAACTAAGAACGATGACTTTACTTAAGAAGTGTTTATTAAGAAGGGGTGTTAGTATATATATAATTTACTATTTATATATATATATACTTTACTAAAAAAAACCCTTGTGATATTAATATTTATAGTTTTAATATCGAACAATATTGAAGTTCGATATTTTTCAGTTTATTATTATTCGATCATATTTTCTTATATAATAAACATCTTGTTTAAAATTGTTGAATTAAATTTACACCTTATTTATGAAATTGGACTTCCTGGAATAGCCGTTCTAATATCCTTGGCGATTTTAATGCCAAGCTAGAAAGGGAAGACATCTTTGGTGGAATAATCGGGAAAAAAAGCCTGCTCTTTATAGCCAAGGTAGCACTTTGGGTTTCCAGACCCAAGGCAAAACAGGGAGATGCTGGGAGAAGAATCATTTTCCAACCGTGTCACAAGTAAACCTCGAACCGAAGGCTGCAAAGGCGAAAGTGGAAGTGGTTTGTGCAGGATGGCTATGGAGAATTCACGTTGCTACATAAATGTTGGAAACAACTCTACAGAACCTTTCGATGTCAAAAAAGGTCTTAGACAAGGTGATGCGCTGTCATGCGATTTCTTTAACATCGTCCTTGAAAGAATAGTGCAGAGCTCCCATGTCAACACCAGAGGCACTATGTTTCCAAATTCTATATAATAACTGGCATATGCTAATGTCATTGACATAATCGGAAGAACTCAGCGTGATGTCCATGGGAATTTTTCGAGTATTGAGGCAGAGCCAGCTATTTGGGTTTAGCGGTTAATGAGGGCAACAAAGTACATGCTGTCATCAAGAAAGGGACTACAACAGCGAAGTTTAGTTAAAAAAATCACCATCGACAGACGTAACTTTAGTTAAGTACTATAAAAAAAAATGTGGGGAACAAATACTTATTCAAGTTTGTGTACATACTCACCACGAGAGAGAAAAAACTTTTCTCTCTTTTCTCTCTGCTCACCACCTTTGAAAAATGGCGACCACCTTTGAAAAATGGCGGATGTAGTCAGCTGTTCAGAGGTGTTCAAAGAAAATTCAAAATTGTGGATGCACAACTTTTTGGTACTCTCATTGTGTTCGTTTGAGAGTAATATCATTCAAATATGAAAAGAAATTAATTAGTCTTGTTAGGTGCCAGAACAATGAAGATTTAGAAAAAATTCTAAATTACGCATTTAGATAAATATTAATTAGTTATTTGAAGCCAGTTTTAATCATTAAGTAAGTAAAATAAATTAGGTGGTGCAACAGTCCAATGAGAATTAGGACCTAGAAACATAAAACTCTGAAAGCACTACAACTATTATTTGTATTATTAGCTGCGTTTATGCGTTTAATTTTCGCTCAGACCGTTGAAAGATGCAAAAAAAACTCGATTTGTTTCAATTTTCAGAGTTTATCGACTTAATTTTGTCGATGCGAGAGTTACAGGAACATTGAAAACGAGAGTTACAGAATGTAAACATGGAACATTGAAAACATTTTTATATACTCATCTCTTTTTTCCATTCCTATTTTATTTGTGTGTACCTACTCGTTGTTTATTTTCTTTTCATTACTCACGACATTTCCAAAATGCTGAAAATAAGTGATTTAAGTAGACACTAAATGAAAAGACCGTCAACTTGTTACTTCTGTTGCCAATTTTCATTGCATAAGATTTGTGAATAGGTGATAAGCTATTCTTACTGCTTTCCCCTAAGGTAGTGTGTTGCTTTTAAAGGCTTAACTACATAAGCCGAAAAGTACTTTTGTACAAAAGTAAACATATTTGTATTCTCGCTAGTTCAGTGGTTTTGTGAAAAGAATATACAAATTTATTCTTCAACCAAAATTTAAGTCTTATGCATCATTTTTATAAGTTTTCCAGT
Source organism: Eupeodes latifasciatus (assembly GCA_920104205.1). Classification (NCBI taxonomy): domain Eukaryota; kingdom Metazoa; phylum Arthropoda; class Insecta; order Diptera; family Syrphidae; genus Eupeodes; species Eupeodes latifasciatus. Next base: position 168,577,729 of record OV049924.1, on the reverse strand, counting down.
TCTAACTAGTTATGTATATCTTATCTTTCAGTTATATAGCGACAAGGAAAAATCTGTCAGGGAAAATTCTAACTACAGTTTTTCTGAAAGTGCATTGTGGCTTATTCATAGATGTTTGCTAAACTTTTTAGGCTATTCATAAATAAATGCAAATCAAAGTTAAGGGCTAAACCTGAATAACTATAAACATAGAAAATGCTGTGTTCAAGTAATTATTATCACAGCCAAATTTTATAATTGATTTTTTATGGTGTATACAAAATTTGAAAAAGTAATTCATGACAAATAAATGTTACGTTAACACTAAGTTCCAGAAAATATCGATTGATACCGCAATTGCAGAAGATATGGATATTTTATATACATATTGCCGGTAAACTATAGAACTTTATTATGTCCGCCTTTTATAATTCAATGTAAAATAATTCAATGCAGTATATTTTAAATAATATAAATAAAGTCTAGTATAAAAAAAACCTTAACCTTGTTACACACTTTCTGCACACATCCTTTCTTGTTTTGGTTGTTCCTGCCATCTATCTGTAACTTAGAGAAAAAGAAGAGAAAAACAAATTCACCACAAACTACCGGTATAACTTCTCCCGTTATTTATTGACAAACAAAAATGTTTTGCTAGAATTAATTTGAATTATAGGAGTATTTTTGTAGATATAAAAACCACAAGATGTTAGTAAAATTAAAGAAAGAAATTCATGAGAATTACAAGTATTATAATGAGACTTTAAAAAACATAGCCTTCTTGGCTATCAATAAACAAAAATGAGAAATGTCGCATTTCCCGGAAATGATGTTTTTTTGTGTACTCTTCTCCGAGGTAAAAACATGTACCTATATACATCGATACGAATTCAACACGCTATACAAAATGAGAGTAAGAGGTTTCGAAGGGATGGAGACGAGGAAGTTTGGCTCTCTCGATTAGTTTTTTCTCTCTGCCTAGGCTCCGCTATGAACACAGAGAACACAGAGATCAAACGAAGAATTACTCTTGCTTACCGTAGTTTCTTTGGGCTCAGAAAGCAATTGAGTAGTAAAGCCCTTTCTCGAGCGATCAAAGTGTCGCGTCGCTATATAGGACCCTCATCACCCCCGCCCTGCTGTACGGTGCGAAGCATGGACTATGACAAAAGCGGATGAAAGCAACTTGGGTCGTTTCGAGAGAAAAGTGCTTCGCGTGATCTACGGCCCCGTATGAATAGAAGGTGAGTGGAGGAGAAGTTGGAACGACGAGCTGTACGGGCTGTACAGCGACGAAGACTTAGCCAGAAGGATAAAAGTCCAACGACTGAGATGGCTGGGTCACGTAGAGCGCATGGAAACCAATGCTCCGGCCCGGAAAGTCTTCAAATTCACGCCCGCGCAGTAGAGGAAGACTGCGAGTGCGTAACTGGAGACATCTAGCTAGGGACCGAGCTAGATGGAGAAGTTTGTTGGGTGAGGCCCTAGTTGACACAAGACTGTAGTGCCACCTTCAGTAAGTAAGTAATAGAAGAGGGTTGCCTTGCCAAAAGTTGACATAACATAACATAGGGTTGCCTGCATTTTTAATTGTAGCACTTTGGTAAGTAAGTCTATGTCCAATACCAAAATGTCGGTTGGTATATAAACACAATCAACAAATAGCTTAGCACGTTCACAATCAACTATATATTTTTTGCATTAAATAAATAAATTGGATGGCGCAACAGTTCGTTGAGAACTAGGGTCTAGTGACTTACAACTCTCAACCATTCCTGTGTGCGAGTACTATTGTCAGGGATGGAGGGGACCTATAGTTTAAAGCCGAATCCGAACGGCTAATTTGAGAAAGCACTTTTTATGACAAGAATTACTCCTGGAGAATTTGTCAATTCTTCGTAAGAGCCAGTACCCATGAAAACAACTTTATATGGCATAGGCAGGGATCGAACCCAAGACCTCTGGTATGACAGCCCAACGCAAATATTAACGCCTTTCACTTGTTAATGTATTATTTTGATTTGTACTCACCTTCATAAAAATTAATGGTGACTTGATTGACTGAGGTAGTAATTGGATTCCTGACAAAAAATAAAATAGTCTTGCTTTCGGCAAACCATCGTCGCAGTTGGAATGAACAACTACTAATTGGAATCCAAATAGAGCAGGTTTCGTTTCCGGTCAAATTATACGGAGCTGTAATCAAAAACTTTAACGTTAAATAAATGTTAAAATAAAAACAATTCTTGTTACCATCATAGACTCTGTAGCAATACTCAAGGGGAGATGAACCTTTGCAAGATAAATCTAAATTTAAAACATCTCCATGTTGCAACCAGTTTTTACCGCTTGATGAAAATTCTCCAACAGGAACTGGAAATTAATGATGTACTTCAAGATTTTACGAAAGTATTTTATACAAATAAAATTAACTCACATAGGGATATAACTCTTCTATTAAAATATCCATATGTTTTCTTTGGATCAGCCGCGACCATTGATTTATTAAAACAAATATAAGGCAATTGAGAATTCAAAGGGTTAGCAGTTGTAGGTGTCAAATATTCATCATAGGCAGAGTGTTTATTTAATGAAGCCATATCGATTCCCAAAAGTTTCGCATTCGCTGATGCAGTAAGATTATTGAAATTTGCGATCAATGCTGCAGTATCGCGCCTAGCTCTAGGTTTTGACGTTGTTGATGTACTAGTTGTATTATTCGGAGAAATTGTGGACGAGGATGTTGTTGTGCTTGGCGTTGTTGTAGTCTTTGGAGTCGTAGTGGTGGTTGTAGTTGTTGTTGTCGATGTTGTTGTTGTTGTGGTAGTAGTGGTTGTTGTTGTTGTACTTGGTGTGGGATTTGGTAATTTATCAAATGAAGCAACAACAAGAGCCTCAATATCATATGTAGAACCGATGTTTGAATATCGGTTTAAATAAGTGAATCCATCAGTTACTCCAATGTATGTGCAATTTTCAAACCAAAATGTTTGAATGTAAGTTGCATTTTTTTTCAGGAATTCCATGTCACTTTCTTTAAGTGCAATTGTATGATTGACCGGCTCATTAAAGGCGACGTACTCTTCTTCTCTGAAAGTGCCATTTTGTGTCAATGACATATTTCCATTTAGGAGTTCAGTAACTTTGAAGTGAACGCTTTTTTGTGCTATCGAAAACCAAAAAATCATGTTAAATCGTTGGACGTTTAAATTAACTTCGTATAAACTGGGTTTAGTTCCTTTTGGGTAATTAATACTCCAATTACTATAAGGCTGATCTGTTTTGAAAACCTGCAGATTAAAAAATCGTCATATATAAAAGTTTTAGAACAAACAAATAGACAGTTTTAAGACAAGCCACAATGCCCACATTTTAATGTCCTTTTACCTTTCCTTTAATTCTTAAAATATGTATACTCAAACTCGACACATACAAAAGTCAAGCTTTGTATAGAACTTTTTCAACTTAAACAGTAATGGATTTAAAATAAAAACAACAAAGGCTTCTAAATAACAAAGCACTTTTATAGAGGCTTAATTTCTCTTATATATGGTACATACTTAGCAGGCAACTTAAAAAGAACCTTAATATGGAAAAATGCCCACATTTTTCAAAACAAAAAATAAATTATATTGTATCATTTTAAAATCAATTAATTGAAAAAAAAGTTAATTAAAAAAATACTTTCAAACGCAAAAGAAAGTAAATATTGTACTTTTTTCAAACCGATTGAGATTAATATAAGGTAGGTATAAGAATTTTATTATGACATGAGACATCCTGGTTTTAGAACCTAGTGGAATTTAGAGTAGAACTCTGCTAAGATTAAGGCTAGAAACAATACGCTTAGGATAATAGGCGTTGGTGGAGGTGTGCACTCTGAACGGCTGAAATTTAGTCTCTCATTCTGAATTTCCAATCATTGTAACGTGTTCCAAGCGGAATTTTTGGCGATAAAAGAAGTCTTGTTCTGGTATCAACATCTAATATCCTTCTTTTCTCAGATAGTCAGGCAGCTATCAAATCTCTGGATTCTGTCTCTACAAACTCTATAACATTCCATAATTAAATCATAATTGAAAATTGAATCAATGTGAAATCTCTAATGGAGATGACACAACAGTTTAATATTTACAGTACAACCCATTCTACTACGTTTGGCTAACTGGCATACCAATCGCTACATCGTAAACTATTGCTAATGCAAGACGTCATGAAGAAGGCAAACAACAGGTGGAATAACATCACCACGTGTCAGGCCACGAAAAACATCTGGCCTACACTAGATTTAAAGCGCTCAAAGTGCTTGCTATCTCTAATCGGTGTCATAACCGGGCATAACCAAGCGGCTAGGCGTATTCTCAAATGACTTTTGAAGAATCTGTATAGATGAGGAAGAGGAGAAAACAGTTCTTCATCTTCTCTTTACATGCCCTGCTCTAGCTGAAAAACGCAGAAACGATCTCAATTATATAACATAATCAGTCTTTCACGTGTTCTTAGAGACTCAAAATGGTTTAAATGTGGTACCACAATGGGCTATTAAACTGGCCTAAGTGTGTACTACTACATCAAGATCAGCACTTAAAACTTACCTAACCGTCAAATAATTCATCTAATTTTAACAAATAAGTACAAAACTGCATATGAAGAAAACTTGGGTTCAATTTTATAAATAATGTGTAAGTCACACAGTTGTTATTTGATTTTTTGACATTCAATGTACTTACTTTTACAACAAATATGCACATTTTATCTTTTATGAAAATTTGGATTTTATCAAGTTGTTTTACATAAATATTATGACGTATTGCAAGTTAATAAAGGATTTAGGACAATGTTTGCGTAAATTTAAACAAAGCGATGGACAATAAATGCAATTTATTGCGTTTTCTATCCTAGTTAAAGTAAGTACATATAAACTCTATACACAAGTGAATTGAAGTCAACGAGCGAATAATTGAACACATTGTTTGTTTTATTAAGTTAATAATGTACGTATAATATCTTGTACGAGCAAAAATGAAAATGAAGACGTGAAGTAAACAGTAATCTATTTATTTTTGCACTGACAAGATTAGCTAGCTATTCATGTTTTGATTTATTTATAGAAATAAATAAGAAAAATAAAATTATTTCAAGTTCAATCGACCGTTCTTTCTTTTCCCTTGACAATTGAGAGCGAGCTGTACGTTCTTGTTATCAATAATTCTTAAGTTTTACCTAATGACACAATTTCTGATTAAAATTGTGGTTTATAATTTATGCATTTTATAAAACGCAATCTGTCAGTATTATTACCTCAACTTTTGTTTCCCTATAACAGCATCAACAGTGCTTGACTACTTAACAATACAAGATGTTTATGTTTTTTTCTCGGTTGATGCTTTTATTAAGCATTTCTTATTTTGTTAACAATTTTAAAAACAAAGAATTACTCACCGCTGAGTGTGGTGGATTGGCGTTATCATTCCAGTTGTATTCGTAGTTTCCATCTCTAGCAATTCTCCCATCTTGGTACAGAGTTGCTGTGAAATTAACGTAGGCCCCTGATACCGATGACCCCGTAAATTTGATATCAACTTCAAATGCTTTCACTGGATTATTTATTTTCCATTTACATGAAATTTTCATTTTTGCGAAAAAAAAGACATTTTTTGTAGGTAGATGGAAAGAAAAAAGTAGGCGGATGTTGTAACAATCAACTTTCTGTTTTGTTATTAACTATTTACCTGATATAACTGATATTATAAGGAAAAATAGGGTAGATATCTGTTTTTCTAGCATAGTGCTGATGATCAAGTATGAGATCAAATTAAATATTTTTAAGAACTTGAAATTCGGATACCTTTTAATAAATTTTGTATGAAAATTAACAAAAAAAATATTGACACTTAAAAATGGTTGACAGTTTTGTTGACATAAATGGTGTTAGGGGTATTGCCATATATTCAAACCTAAGGTTGAACGCACATTTGTTTTGACTCTGATAAAGATATTTTGTATCGACTTAAACAATATTCACATGAGCACGACCAACGAATGAACGAATATTCGTCGATTTTGACATTTCGTTCACATGAGAGTTTGTAATTCGTCGCGAATGAAGTTTGACATTCACTACCGGAACCAAAACAAGAACGATTTTTTTAGGTTAAGTACGAGCGATTTTTTTATTCGTTGCGAGCGTGGATAATGTGGAACGCGAATAAAGTTTGACAGTTCGTATCAACTATAATTTTTTTCGCGACGAATAAATTTGTTTTCTTAAATTTATTAATATATGATATTGAAAAGTAAAAGTATGCATCATAAATCAAATAGAAACTATATTGCTATCGTTTTGTTAAGAATTTGTGTGGAAATATGTCTTTAAACGTATATAAACTCACATTTTGTAATTCATTCGTCGTTCGTTGGTCGCGCTCATGTGAATGATGCTTAAACGTGTGTTAGCATTAAATGACATTTATTAACAAACGGATAACTTATTTTACGGATTTTTGCGTACAAAGACCGAATATCTTTTATTTCAAAATAAATTTAAAATGCATCATTTAATATAATTGAACAAACAAATTTTTGAATGGCTAGGTGAAATTGGGATCGAAACTAGAAAAAACACAAACCAATCCGTTCCAAGAACTAGACAAACGGTGTTTTAGATCGAAGTACCGATTCTCAAAATATGCTCCAAGTCAAAGTTATAGCGCAATAAAATGGATGATAATTTTATCATTTATACAATTTTGGTGGTATTCAGTGAAAAGGTAACATGAAAGAAATATGTTTATTAATCACCTTATTTATCAAACGAATAATTTGGTTTTCAGTTGTCGCGATGTCTGTCGATTGTTTGCCTTTTTTTTTCGTAACACAACATTTAAAATGCTTTTTAGTACCTATTATTTAAAATATGAAACTATAAATTCAAGGAAGACATGTAAAAGAAATAATTTAAAGTAGATATTCTAATAGCAGTTTTGTGTAGAGCGTGCTCGATGGGATCGAACAAAATAACTGAGCAGATATTTTTGACAAAATAAACAAAATACAAAAAACAAGTTTCGCCATTTTTCCGCGGAACTAACAGTAAAGGGGTAGTAGCGTTGGGGAATAAATGACATCAATGTGAAGTTGGCTAATAGCAGTCCAGATGTCCTTGAGGCAAAGAAAGAAGAGATGGTGTTTAAAAATGAATTATATTTTTTCCACCTACCCTATAGGAGGTCAAACAGAATTGGAATCACTTTTAAGAGGGATTTTCTATTGGAATGGGAATAGGAATAGACTAACAATCTAGGTTGTCGATGATTCATTCATTCTGTTTAGCGAATTCTATGAAATATGTACATACATATGTGTTTGTTTTGTTAAATTTTATTTTGAAAATAACTTATTCAATTCTACAATTAATTACAATAATAAAAAGAATATTATCATGAAGCTGTATTTTGTTACGTTCGTCGTAGCCTTAAGGCCCAACTATAATAGACATAAGCTAGCATATGCGCGCATAAGTAAACGTACGAATACAAAGAATCTAATACGAGTGACCATAATGGAGTCTAGCTCCGTTTCGTTCAATTTTTCTCAGTTTCGTTAACTTAAGCAAACTTAAGCAAGAGCGATCCCAGTCGCTCGCCGCATAAGTAAATCTGACAGTTTGGATCAAATACACACAGGCCAACTCCACTGCAGATAATTTCTCTCAGAATGTTTATCATAACCGGAAATCAGCGTCATAAACTTATTCATAGTGTGCGTGTCATTTCTCTTCTAATTTATGAAATTTCCCCAAAAAACTCATTAGTTATTTCTATATATGCGTGAAAACACGTCAATTTTTCTCTTTGAATTCTTTCACATTACAAATACAACTATGTAAACAAATGGGTTTTGGAGGGTAATACGTACGAAGGATTTATATCTTCATATAGAGCTGCGAATATTATTTTGACATGTAGATATGTGAGCAAAATTGCATTATGGCTACCCGCAGTAATTTCACAAACTTAAGTGAATTTTCGTTGGGTTTTTGACATAAGCTTATGTTTGCTTATGCCTATTATAGTTGGGCCTTTAAGGTGGCGTTGAAAGTTTTATGTTCAATAGTTAAGTAAACAAAACTGCAATAGCTAATGGTACCGTAGCCACTAGGTGCCACCCCTATAAAAACCCGCTTTGAAAGTACTATAGGTTTTATGTGATGGCAGATTCGGTATCATTTCCAGCGTGTTGAACCAATATTGGGCGTTTTTCTTTTTTAGTTCAGAGCTGAGCTCTGAGCAGACTCTGAGTGAACAGAGTAGAGTAGAGTAGAGTTCTGAGCAGAGTATGTTCAGAGCTCTCTGATTTAATTATGAAACAACTTGAGCACTAAACTGTCATGATTTGAAATGTCGTCTGTTTGATGGCGTTTAAAAATTTTCTTTAATCAAATAAATTAAAAAAACAGTCATAGCGTTGGTCCATTTGACGCCTGAAATAAATTTGATTCATAAAAATGCTATATGCAATTAGTTTTTTCTAAATTATTTTTCCTTCTGCACTAGAGCGACCAGCCTCTTGCGCCATTTTTATTGTTTTGACGATGATTTTTTTTTAATTTCCCGGCTTTCAACATCAAATTGTTTGTGTTCAGCATTTTACTCCGTTTACTCTGTTATTTTATTCTGAGCTCACAGAGCGCGCTCTGAACATGTTCAGAACTAAAAAAGAAACACGAATTTGAAGCTCTGAGCGATCAGAGCTCAAAAAGAAACACAATTATTTTTTTGACAGTTCGAGCTCTGCTCTGAACTAAAAAAGAAAAACGCCCATTGTGGCTTTTATAATTCAAGTTCCACCTTTAGTTCTATGTGTAAACGCAGCATATTGGTGAGTTGTCCAATTTAACGAAGTGTCAAAAAAGTTAATATTCTCCTAATTCCTATATTTTTTTGCCACGACGTGTGGCCTGGAAATGCTAAAAAATTTCTGAAAATCACAAAAATAAAATAAATTTATTGCCAAAAACATGTCGAAAGACAGTGTAAATCAAAAAGAATTGATTATAAAATCAGCCTATGCCGATGTAAATAAATTCGGACAAAATGGAGAGTTCGAAAAGGCAGTAAAAGCAGTCAACAGAAGTCAAGAATTTAAATTCATTAATTGTTGGTCTTATATTCATTTTTAATATTCTTCTAGTTCTTGGTATTGCACCGGATGACCAAACGGCGCTACATTGCAAGGTTATATGCTTGATTCAAGTTTCCAAACTTGAAGAAGCTTATAAATTTATTGAAAAAAATAAACTGACTTCCTTAGTCTTTGAGCGAGCCTATTGTGAATATCGTTTGAATCAACCTGAAAAGGCTTTGAAGACAATTGATGGCAGCGAAATAAGCCCACTTCCTACCAATCTTAAGGAACTTCGTACTCAGGTTCTGTATAGATTGGAACGTTTCGAAGAATGTTATGAATCCTATAAGTACATTATTAAAAATACAACCGATAATTACGAGGACGAGAGGAGGACTAATTTGAGCGCGGTGGCTGCAAATTTAGCATTGGATGATGTAAAATGATATAATTATGATATTAAAATTATTTATTATTTTGTTTTTGTTTCTTAAGAAGAGAGAAATCCCTAATCTTCCCGAAGACACTTACGAAATGTGCTTCAACGGAGCTTGTGCTCTAGCGAATCGCGGTAAATTCCTCGAAGCAGAAAAAAAACTAAGAGCTGCCGAAAAACTTTGTCGCGAGACACTCGAGGAAGACGGAGCTTCAGAAGATGAAATTAGAGAGGAAATCGATGTGCTTCGGTAAGAATTGAAATAATGTCTTTCTTTTGTTAACATGCAATAATATTTACATAAGTGCTTATTTTTTAAACATTTTTAAAAATTCTATACAATTTAAGACATTATCTTGAACTAACTTGAACCAAACAGAACTGTTCGAAATTGAATACAATATATCGTAACATATTAACTAATCATAACTATGATAACTTTTTCAATTTGCAAATGTGTTTCAGGGTTCAAATAGCATATTGTCTCCAAATGCAAGGCAAAATTAAGGAATCTGGTGTCATATACGCTGATTGCCTTAAAAATAAGCCCAAAGACCCAGCACTTGTTGCTGTGGCCAGCAATAATTCAGTAGTCATTAACAAAGATCAAAATGTCTTCGACTCAAAGAAAAAGATTCGCTTGGCAATGGCCGATTCTTGTGACCACAAATTGACTTCGCGTCAAAAGAAAATCATTGCTTTGAATAATTGCCTGCTGGCATTATTTACTAATGCCAACGATTGTCAAAATTTGTGCAATAAGCTGATACAATCCAATCCCGATATAGAGTTTGAAGCGGTCCTAATCAAATGCAGTCAACTAGCTAAGGATAAGAAGTACAAAGAAGCTGTCGATGTTTTAAATAAATATGCCACTGCCAATGAAAAGAATTCATTTGCTAGTAAATTTGCAATCATTCAGCTTTTGTTGTTGCAAGGCAATCGCAAAGAAGCCATTGAAGTTCTTCTTTCTCTCGGAGAATCTAAATACAAACCTGGAATTGTTTCAGCTTTGGTAACCCTTTATCTTGGAACTGACAACAAACAAGCAGCGTCGGCTCTTTTGAAGTCTGCCGTTGACTGGTATAAAAAGAACAACGTAAGTATAATACTCCTAATAAGGCAATTATATTTTTCATTTAATATTGTTGCTAAACAAAATTACAGCTAAGTAGTGCGGATTTGTCCGACATGTGGCGCCAAGCAGCCGAGTTTCATCTTCGTGGTGGTGAAACTGAGACAGCTGCAAGTTCCCTTGAGGAACTTCTTAAGTTGAAGCCAAATGACATGAAGGTCATTGCTCAGCTGGTTATAGCCTATGCTCAGATCAATCCGAAGAAGGCTCTCGATGTCAGCAAAAAACTTCCTGCCCTTGAAACATTGACCACGACATCCGAAATTGACGCTCTTGAAACGGCAAACTGGGTTATGAGTACCAAAGCGGCCAAAAAGTCAGCAAACGCAAAAATCGAACAATCACCAAGTACCCCCGGAGATGTTCAAAAGAAAAAGAAAACCAATCGCAAGAGAGTTGGCAAGTTGCCAAAGAACTACAATTCTGAAGTTGGACCAGACCCAGAGAGATGGCTTCCTAAATATGAACGGACTGGTTTCCGTAAAAAGAGGGATCGTAGAGCCAAGGATATTATAAAGGGCTCACAGGGTATGTCAACTGGAGCTGCAGATCAATAGTGAGTGAATCTTATCAAATATTGTACTTTGATATAAATTATACTCTTTTTTTTAAGTGATATGTCAAAAACTCAAAACTTGAGTAAAAATTCGCCAGTGACTCCGGTGTATCAAGAAACCACTCCTGGGCCACGCCAACAACATCGTAAAGGTGGTGGACACAACAAGAAAAAGAAGGGCAGACATTAAATGCATTTATCTCTTTTTTAAAAAAAAGTGAACTTTAATAAAATATTCAGGCATATTTGTATTTCTGCTTTGAAAATATATAAATATTTTGTTTAGACATCAGTGTTCCTTTAATAATTATTTTGCAAGCCACTCTAACGACTTGAAAAAACAAAAGAACTTTAGATTTTTGTTCCACCGTTTTCGATGATATTGCCCGCGTTTCAGGTGCGTATTATACGCTTGTCCTATATTATCTTTAAGGATTGTGTTGAATTGACATTGTTTAAGTGAATTTTTATATTTCTGTTCTTGCATGCTCAAGAAACTAAAACGAATATCATGGCGCTTTTCCAGATAATAATGATAGGACTAAATTTATATATATGTACTTATAAAGACATCCAAAAGATTGAATACACGTTTCGGTAAAGTTGGCAAAGGCAGGGCTTGAACCTAAGGCCTCTGTGACAGTCATGACAGTCCTACGCATTTACCATCACGCCACGGGTACTACCTTGAGTCTTAAATTTTAGTGAAAGTAGACAGAATTACGTTTTTTGAGGCAGGTAATTTTACACGGTTTTTGGTTCCCCTTCGCTGTTGTTACTTGTTACTATTTATATTCAAATCGATCAATTGTTTCCTTTAACTCTCTGTGCTCTTCTAGAACCTTCTTTGACTCATTGACTACAATTCCTTTATATTGAACCTCGCATCTCAACGGAAAACCCATACAAACATTGAGATATATCGCAAGATTTTCCTAAGCATTTCATCTGCATTCCTTTTGCAGATGAAGATGGTAGCACGGTACTTTTTGGTTTACCTCCACAAACAGCATCCATCTCAACCAGAGAGAAAAAACTAAATGAGAGAACCAAATTTCCTCGTCTCCGTCTCTTCGAAACCTCTTACTCTCATTTTTTATAGCGTGTTGAATTCGTATCGGTGTATACATGTTTTCACCTCGGAAAAGAGTACACAAAAAAACATCACTTCCGGGAAATGCGACATTTCTCATTTTTGTTTATTGATAGCCAAGAAGGCTATGTTTTTTAAAGTCTCATTATAATATTTTTGTAATTCTCATGAATTTCTTTCTTTAATTTTACTAACATCTTGTCGTTTTTATATCTACAAAAATACTCCTATAATTCAAATTAATTCTAGGAAAACATTTTTGTTTGTCAATAAATACCGGAAGAAGTTATACCGGTAGTTCGTGGTGAATTTGTTTTTCTCTTCTCTTTCTCTGAGTTACAGATAGATGGCATTAACAACCTTCTCTGAGTTACAGATAGATGGCATTAACAACCAAAACAAGAAAGGATGTGTGCAGAAAGAGTATAACAAGGTTAAGGTTTTTTAGACTAGACTTTATTTGTATATTTGAACGAGTACATGTTTTTTATAAATGAACATATGTTATGTTTATTTCAATAGTAATACCTTAACTAATAACTTAACTACTGTATTATCTAAAATATACTGCATTGAATTATTTTACATTGAATTATAAAAGGCGGAATTAATAAAGTTTTACAGTTTACCGGGAATATTTTTAAAAAATATCCATATCTTCTGCAATTGCGGTATCAATCAATATTTTCTGGAACTTAGTGTTAACGTCGCATTTATCTGTCATGAATTATTTTTTCAGCCCTTAACTTTGATTTGCATTTATTTATGAATAGCCTAAAAAGTTTAGCAATCATCTATGAATAAGCCACAATGCACTTTCAGAAAAACTGTAGTTAGAACTTTCCCTGACAGATTTTTCCTTGTCGCTATATAACTGAAAGATAAGATATAAATAGTTAGAACTGGATAACTGATAAAAATGATGCATAAGACTTAAATTTATTATATTTAAATTAGTTCTTTCTCGATGATAAAAAAAGGAAATAAGCAAGTTATCTTGACAGATAGTCTTTCTACGATTGAATACCAATAACAACATCACCAAAAACACTATATGAAGATATAAATCCTTCGTACGTATCACCCTCCAAAACCCATTTGTTTACGTTAATGTATTTGTAATGTGGACGTATTCAACGAGAAAAATTGACGTGTTTTCACGCATACATAGACACAATTACTGAGTTTTTAGGGGAAATTTCATGAATTGGAGGAGAAATTACACGCACACCAAGAATAATTTTATGAGGCTGGTTTCCGGTTTAGCTTATTGGCAAACCAAGATGTCTACCGAGGATTTATATCTTCATATAGAGTGTTTTTGAACATCACCAATCTCGTCAACAACATCCGCTCCTTATTGGTAAATTCAAACCAGCACATAAAACTGATGTGGAGCCCTGTACACGTTGGTATCCGTGACAATGAGCTCGCGGATAAAGCTGCCAGCCTTGCAAGCAAAAACACTCCATTACCAAGACCGGAATCTCAGACTGACATTTCGGTTTGCCTACAAGCTAACTACACACTAAATGTGAGAAAGTGTGCGTGAAATGATGCAAAAACCCAAACACATTCTCACATTTAGTGTGTCGGCCCATCAAAATGCTTCATTATAGTAATCAGCCCCATCTAAATGCTTCATTTTGAATGTTTCATGGCCTCGTTCAAAAGCTAAACAATCCTAACCAACAGAATCTGAAGTGCTGACATGGTCTTAAATTGGAAGATTTGTATAGCTTTTTAATTTCAATCCAAATAAATGTTGTAAATGTATATTAAATAAAATAAAATTGGCCAAATATATATTATTTAGGTAATGATTTATTAGTTTATTATTATTTATTTTGTTTGCTTAAATTATTTGCGAACGCAACATGCGCTGCAACTGGTTAAGTATAATTATTGCAAATGGACAAAAGTGTAACTCAATACTTTGTAAAACAACAAAACAGACAATTTTTTCAGCTGTAGTTTGCTTAGAGCATTTTTTTGGCGACGTTAGAAGTTCAGGTGGAAACAATAGGCGGGTGCCTCCGTATTTTTTTTTGTACAGACAATGCTACGAGAAGCATACTTGTGAAGTTCCATTGCCAACTTTAGCTAGTTCAGATTCCTCAATTAGATTAGTACATATTTTCATCATTTAAGCAGTTCGGTAGTTGCAAGACCAAATTTTAGTTTTGTTTGTTGTAGAAATATTCCTGAAAATTTCTTTTTAAGGGACTATGTTAGAGTTGGAATTTTGTTTGTAGTTAGATTTTGGAATAAAAATTTGAGGGAACCATATTTTAAAAATAAGTTGCTTTGTGTAAAGCATCTTTAAGGAATAGAAAAAGGCAATATGTTTACACACAATACCAACTAAATGAGTGTAATAAATAGATTTAAGTAACTTTTTTTATTCCAGTATGGGGAAACCGAACACCCAATAGAAAAAAACGGTATACGCGCCAAAATCCATACTTCTTGACTAAATAATGTTATCTTCTATGTTTACGCATAAAATTACGAATTTTGTAGCGTATGAAAATTTCTAGACATTTTACAATCTGAAAAATTAATTATGCTATGAAATAATTGGCTGCTATTAATGCTAATTTTTTTTCGGAAATTTCTTTAATGAACATACCTAAAATATTATTGGCTTTCTCAAAAATATTTTTCTACACTAACATCTGCTTTATACCTGAAAACTATTGTTTATGTATATTTTCTTCCATGTTCTTCATTTATTAAATGTAATCTATGGAAGTATTTACTATATTAAGAAAAAATGTACGTAAAACTCATTAATTTGTTTCATTTTTAGCAGCACTTTTACTAAACATACCATTCAAACAATAATAAGTAAACTTGAACTTTGGTAACTAAACATTTTTAAGGAATGAATTAAAATTATATTTTGCGTTAAACTGTGGAAATTCACTAAAAAAAACTTCTGTACGTCAACAATAAACATTCATGATGATTGCATGTTCTATTGAATTAGTTGTGCATGAATTCAGAACGATTTTAAGACGTTTTCATTTTGTGATATAAGTCAAAATTTGCATTTTATTTGCTCTGCATTTATTCAACAGGTTCGCTATAATCGTTCTGATTACTTTTTTAAAACATTGGTGTTCCTTTGATGCATAGTTTTTTTTGATAGCAAATACATGTATGCTTCCATCAATCAAGAATGTTATGGATAAGATATTTTTCGATTATAACTCTTTTTTTTTTTTAAATATACAAACTATAAATATACTTGGATTAATTAAATTGATACAGATTTTAATTAGTTGCAAACAAAATATTTGGGCCGTTCGTTAACGAAAATTTATTAGAATTAAATACAAAAATTGCGCTCGCACCCTTAACTTGATGGTTCTTCGAACGCATCTTTGATACAAAAATCCGAGGTTAATTATGAAATTTGAAAAATTTCGTAGTGATTTTTGTAAATTAGTGAATTAATTATAATAAACTGATGGTGAACATGCTTTTTTCAAGACAAAAAGGTACATTGGTTCACTATCCACAAAATGCAAAATTAAAGCTTAAAACTGACTTTTTCATCGAAAAAAGTAAAAGGAAAAACCTGAAAAAAACTTATTAACCCCTCCATTTTGTTTTTGCTATGCAAAGTACCGCTAGCCCACGGCATCGTTTTTTTTTTTGTTTGTGCTCACATCTATTCATGGACTAATTGTCAAAATTACAAATACAACAATGTAAACAAACGGGTTTTGGAGAGTGAAACGTACGAAAGATTCCGGTCTTGGTAATGGAGTGTTTTTGCTTGCAAGCAAGTCACCAACATACTTTCATAACATTTATACAAAGAACGACCTTGTGAAGAATCTCACAAGAAAACTGGGGCCTGATTATGGGATTCGCGGCTAATCGTTTTGCTAGCGAGTTTGCTATTTTTCAATTATTGCTTTCGCTTTCGCCTTCTTCGTTTTGAATTCGACCAATTGAATTCGAAGACGAATTTGAAATGTCATAATGTTTGTTGGCGAGTTGAAATCCGACAGATTTTTTTGGCGGATTGACAGGCAAAAGAGTGTTTATTATTATTCACTGTTCGATTTCGTGGATTTTTTCTTGATTGTAATTATTGTTATGCTTGGCAAAATCCTCATTCAAACCCTCCAAGTGGGTGCCAGGCGGGCAATGATCACTACAGAAGTCCTGTGCGTTTTTGGCAGGATGGTGATTAGCTAAGGTTGAGTTGGGTAGCTGAATTGTTGTAACTCCTCAATAGTGCAACGTTCGGAAACCCAATTCAATCATAGTTTAGAGGTTCCTAATTTCAGTGGTGGTGTGAGCGTACTTGTACGAAAACCGTGCCGAAGAATGAAAGGCTGGGGGATAAACCAGCCATTAACGAGCTCTTTCGGATGCTGTGGCAAGGTCCGTCTTATTTCTGCCTTACCCCGGTAAGCGGCTCTGCCGGGGCTGACCGTCTTTCCGCCCTACTCGTGGGAACAAAAATGAAACAAAACAAAACAACAAACAGAAAAATTCTAAAGAACAATAACAAAAATCGCGCCATGGCTGCCAATGCGGTCACATCCACTGGAAAGGCTGTCGAGCCTACTCAGAGGTGTGAACGTGTTGGCAACCCTGTGGTTGCCACTAGTAGCGGGAGTTCTTCTCCCTCTACTAGCCGCAACCTATACTTGAAGGAAGTACCCGTCAGTGGAACAGCTGTGACGCTCGGCTGTCCCAAGGGCGGTAATTCCACACCCCACCCCCTCCCCGCTCCTGCTAGGACGTCGCAAGCGACCCCAAGAAGGGACACCCCATCCGGAGAGACAAAATCTGCGACATGTGGAATTGTCTCAAAAGGTGAGGGCACACCCCGATTGGTATCGGCAGCGACGAATTCGGATGGTGGACCCACAACTGTGTCACACGGACATAGCTCTGGGTCGGCCAGCAAGAAGTCCAGGAAGTCACTAGCCAAACGAGACCAACGCAATGCTGAGAGGATTCTAGCCGCAGTCGGTGTCATACCGGCGGCGGAAAGAACCCCGGAGCAAACGCGAAAACTCGAGTGGGCTAGTGGCTTTCTTAGCAATATCACCAAACAGACCTGCAGCGACTCAACATCAAAGCGCAATAGGTCTTTCGAGGGCGACAAGCCCGAACCAAAAAGGCAGAAAGTGCATTCAAACAGCACAACAGCCTTCAATAAGGATCTTTCCTTTAGCGACGCGCTAAAAGGTAAGATCATAGCAGCGGTCATTGACAGGGGTCATGTGGATGGTAACATCTCTCATGATCAATGGGCAAGCGTCAAGGCTCACCTCGGTTTCAGATTTTTATCTGTCATCGAGGAGAATCCGGGACCTCTCCCAGACACAGCCGATGCAGGATGGTACCAAAATCGTATCAAACTCATCGCCTGTGGTGATCAGAGATCTTTCGATCTGTACAGGGCTGCTGTCAATGGCTTGCCAGAAGTCTGGCCGGATGCCAAGCTCGAGGTTGTTACAAGGGAGGATATTCCTTGCCGGCCAAGAGCACGCATAATGGTCCCGGCTCTACACAACTGCCCGGATATGATCATGAAATTGATCAAAGCAAGTAATCCGAACCTGCCTACGCACGACTGGAAAGTCCCAAAGGTTGAGAAGGAGACGGTGGGTCACTATAGATCAGCTCTCGTGTTGATCAATAGGGAATCACTGGCTCCACTGGCCTCGACCAAAGGCGTGATTAGGTATGGTTTCGATGAAATCGTGATCCGTATCTACAAGAAAGACGAAGATTCTCTTAACACGCCCCCCACAGAAGCCCCTTCAGCGGAAGGAAACGCTTCACTACCACCAATAATGGAGGTCGATGAAATACCAAAAGTGGAACTATCGACCTCCAAAGCCCCAAACAAGCCATCCGACGTGGAGGCAAAACTTACAGTCGACAGTAACTCCGACATGGAGACTGAAGACGCCACCTTAGGCATCACTCTGAGTGAGGAAGACCTACTTCATTCCTCCTCAGACGATGAAAACGCCGATAATACAGTGGTGGAGGTTAATCTGACTAATAGTAGCAATGCTGCGATTAGTACAGATTAATCTCCATCACGCCATCATGGCCGCAAATAACCTCATACTCCGACTGCATGCGAACAAGGATGACATCGTCTTGATACAGGAGCCGTGGGTCTCAAACTCCATCATCAGAGGCCTCCGGACTCCTGGTTATAAGCTACTGCATGCATCGGAGAAAGGTGAACCAAGGTCATGTATGTTAGTAAAAAATGACTTAAATGTATTTTTACTCCCCAATTACAGCGACAAGGACACAACCACCGCTGTCTTAACAACGGATAAAGCCACCTACTGGCTCATATCCTCCTATCTTGGCCACGACAGCCCAATTCCAGGTGACACCTTGAGGAAGGCAATTGCGGACGCGCAGTCGAAAAAAGTTGGTCTCCTAATTGGTTCGGACGCTAACGCTCATCACACGGTATGGGGTAGCTCGGACATAAATGAGAGAGGTGAGTCCTTATTTGACTACTTACTAAGCACTAACCTACTCATAAGTAATATTGGTAATGAACCCACTTTTGTAACCAAGAATAGGAAAGAGGTACTTGATATTACACTTACCTCTGACTCGATCCACAATCTGATTTCAAACTGGCATGTCTCAAAAGAGAATTCCTTCTCTGACCACAAATACATTCAGTTTGAGCTCAGAGATGTGGCAAACATATCTACGGGTTTTCGAAATTACCGTAATACAAACTGGGAACGATATAGGGAGGTACTAACACAATTACTTGATTACAACCTTCTTAAAAGCTCCTCCAGTAAAGATGAACTAGATCTTTCTGTGAATCATCTCACTGAAGCCTTCAATGAATCAATGAGAATTTCATGCCCTGTAACCATTTTAAAGGGAAAAAAGAAACCTCATTGGTGGCGTAAAGAACTAGAACCATTCAGAAAGAGTTGTCGCAAACTCTTCAATAGATCTAAATACACTAGATCTCCTTCTGACTGGGACTTATACAAACAAGCTCTAAAGCAATATAAAAAAGAATTAAGGAAGAGTAAGAGGTCTTCTTGGAGAAACTTCTGTGGCAAAATAGAAAATACTTCAGAAGCCTCAAGACTCAGAAAAATTCTCTCAAAAAGTCCAACAATACCCAGTGCTTTAAAGACAGATGCAGGCACATGGACTACCACAGATGAAGAATCTCTTAATCTGCTATTAGACACCCACTTTCCAGGTAGCTCTAACATACTTAACGACTTAACATCAGAGTCTCAAGCTTCTACAAGCGATTTAGTTGATCTAATAACGCGGGAAAAACTGCAATGGGCCATAGATAGCTTTGATCCATATAAATCTCCAGGACCAGACGGAATCATCCCGGCCGAACTACAAAAATGCTCAGACATGATCATTCCACCATTGGAAATCATTCTGACAAGCTGTTTAAGGCTGAGATATATTCCCAAAGCCTGGAGAATGGCAAAAGTAGTCTTTATTCCTAAAGCAGGGAAACCCTCCCACGTTAACCCTAAAGATCTACGACCAATCAGCCTATCATCCTTCCTTCTTAAAACCTTGGAAAGATTGATTGAAATTTACATCAGACATAACCTAAGACCATGTCTCATTTCCACAGCTCAACATGCTTACTCTAAGGGAAAATCAGTAGAAACAGCACTTCATTCGCTGGTTCGCAGTATTGAATACTCCCTCGAATACAAAGAATATAACCTAGTAGCTTTCCTAGATATTGAAGGAGCTTTCAACAACGTCAGTTACCAGGCGATCATGACAGCAATGGAAAAGCTGCAATTAAAGAAACCACTCATAGATTTTATTAGTCTCATGCTCAAAAGCAGGACAATAACTTCAAGCATGAGAAGCTTTACTACCACCAGATCGGTGCATCAAGGTACCCCCCAAGGAGGGGTCCTTTCGCCTCTCTTATGGAACATGGTAGTAAACGACCTTCTAACATCATTAGAAGCAGAGGGTTTCAGGGTGATTGCCTATGCTGACGACGTTGCAATATCTGTATCTGGAAAACACTCCCAAGTTCTCGCGGAACTCCTACAAAATGCCTTGAATAGGCTAACAAAATGGGCTAAGCAATGTGGCCTGGACGTCAATCCACATAAAACAGAACTAGTACTCTTTTCAAGAAGGTACAAAATTCCTCAGCTCAGCCCACCCAAGATTAAAGGAATACCATTAAGGTTTTCCGACCAAGCTAAATATTTAGGCCTCATTTTAGACAAAAAACTAAATTGGAAGGCAAATATTGATGAAAGAGTAAAAAAGGCTACTGTAGCGCTTTTTACTTGTAAAAAGGCCATAGGATCAAAATGGGGCTTCTCCCCAAAAATAACCCACTGGCTATACACTTCGGTAATTAGACCGATACTCACTTATGGAGTTGTCGTATGGTGGACCGCACTGGACAAGATGGTAAATCTAAATAAGTTCATCAAGGTCCAGCGGTCAGCAGGTATGTGCATCACAGGAGCACTTCGCTCAACACCAACTGCAGCCCTGGATGTGCTTTTAAACCTAACACCTCTTGACATCTTCTCCAAAATGGTGGCAGCCAACTCATGTGTGAGGCTTAGAGCCACCTCTCAATGGAACAGTAACAATACTGGACATACTATCATTCTAGACAATTTCAGATCTATCCCAGATCGCTTAGACTATACCACCCCTAAAATGGTATTCGGTAAAAACTTCCATGTGTCCATCCCTTCAAGATCCTCCTGGGAAGAAGAGAGACCCCTGGAAGACAATGCGATACACTTCTATACAGACGGTTCAAAGACCGATTACGGAGTTGGAAGTGGTATCTATTCGGAACAACTGAATCTAAGTCTATCATATAGACTTCCCAATCAATGTAGTGTATTCCAGGCAGAAGTAATGGCGATTAAAGAGGCACTATCCTGGCTCAGAGAAAACGTTATATCTTGCAAGGATATACGAATCTTCTCGGACAGCCAGGCTGCTCTTAAATCTCTCGCGTCTGTCTCCACAAACTCACAAGTAGTCCACGATTGTCGATCATCTCTGAATGAGATGACAGAACAGTTTAATATTCACCTCATTTGGGTGCCGGGCCACAGAGACATTCCGGGAAATTGTAAAGCCGATGAGCTCGCCAAAAACGGAACACTTCTGCCAAATGTTAGACAAAAACATAACATAGGAACACCACTTGCTACATGCAAATATCTTCTCAAACAATATGCTCTAGAAGCAACAAATGCTAGATGGTCACAGAGTACCACCTGCCTAGCAACCAAGCATATATGGCCAAGCATAGATTTAAATCGGTCAAAAGGCTTGATATCCCTGAGCAGACAAAATATAAGCTCTACAATTGGAGTAATAACAGGACACTGCCTCATAGGAAGACATGCTCTGAGGCTAGGGGTCTACACAAATGACTTTTGTAGAAGCTGCATGGACGAGGAGGAAGAGGAAACAGTCCAACACCTTCTATGTACATGTCCAGCACTCTCCATTAGAAGGAATAACTTTCTTGGCAATCCCTTCTTCGACAATACCAGTGAACTGGCAACGATTGACACAAAGTGTCTCTCTAACTTTATTAAAAGCACAAAATGGTTTGTTTAATTTTCATTACTCCCCCATGAGTAACCTCATTAGTGGTATCACAATGGACCCTTGCGGTCTAAGTGAGTCGATGACATCTGGACAGCCACTCCAACCTAACCTAACCTAATTATTGTTATGGCCAACCAATAGGCCAGATTTGTCCCCGGAGGAGCCTGAAAAAAGGAATGGACGCTGCAGCAAAACAGAAAGGAATTTAGAAGGCTGACCAAGAACATGGACTGGGTAAGACCTAGGTCGATGGTTCTGGGCAGAATATGCAGGAGAAATTACTTACCTAAGGGACTCTGGTTTCCATCCAGCGTAATTGGATTTTGATTATTTTATATTTCGTTCTTTAAGGTGATTTATTGATTTGTTTTTATGTTTGTTTTGTTGTGGCCACCGATAGGCCAGAGTTGTCCGAGGTGGAGTCACCATCCCTGCAAGGAAAATTCAAAAATATAAAGAATACCTACAAGGCTGACCAGGAACATGGACTGGGTAAAACCCAGGTCGATGGTTCTGGTCAGAATAGGCAGGAGGAATAACTTACCTAGGGACTCTTGTTGGCATCCAGTCCAATGTGTTCTTTTATTGTTTTATATTTAGTTTTGTTGTTTTTGTTTCGAGTTTTTTTTTTATAATAAGCACACACTCAAGGGGATATTACTACCCTTATTATGCAGAGGCACAGTGTGAGCACTAGGAAGAGGAGAGAGGGTTTGAAAAGAAAATGTCGGTGCACATTGGTTTTGAATTCCTGAACATTGCAATGACTAGGAAAGACAGAGTGTGGTAAGGCATTCCACATTCGCGTAGTACGGCTAAAGAACGAATCTCTGTATTTGACAGTACGGCCGAAGTTGGGCTCGAGGGTATAGTTCAATACTATCCAAGAGGCTTAAGTAAGTTGCAGGAGCACCAGCCCAGAGATGGGAGTTATACTCAAGCTTTGGACGTACATATGTAAGTTTTGTAGATAACAGCCAGATCAGAAGGGGTGAAATATTTCTTGCATCGCCTAAGGAAACCCAAACACCTTGCGGCATTTTTGGCGACATCGCGTATGTGATCATTCCACAAGAGGTGGTTGGTGACACACATACCGAGAATATCGAGGTGTTCAGTCTCATTGATGCAAGTGCCATCCATGGATAATGGCAATGGGGGTATATCGCGCTTTAACGATACAAGACAGCATTGCGTTTTCGAAGCATTAAATTCCACGCGGTTTTTTAATCCCCATTGAACAATGCTGTTTAGGTCTATCGTCAGCGAAACAATTTATTGGATTAGATGTTGCAGACAGGAGATCATTAATAAAAATGAGAAAGAGTGTTGGAGATAGAACAGAGCCCTGGGGCACACCAGCATTTATTTTATGGTTTTCAGACTTGAATCCATCCAATACTACTTGTATTGAACGATCCGAAAGGTAATTACTAATCCAATGAAGCAGGGATTCATGCAAACCGAAAGCACGCATTTTCGATAAGAGAGCCTGATGCCAAACCCTATCAAATGCTTTTGAAATATCAAGTGCAATAATCTTACTTTCTCCAAAGCGATGTAAAAATTTGCTCCACTGTTCGGTGAGATGAACCATGAGATCACCAGTGGACCTATTGCTACGAAAGCCGTACTGCCGGTCATTAAGAAGCTTTCGATCTTCAAGATATTTCTTGATCAGCGTTTCCATGACCTTGGAAAGAAGGGACGTAAGTGCAATCGGTCGGTAATTAGAGGGCGAGGAAGATTCGCCTTTTTTGGGGATGGGCTGGACAAATGCAGTTTTCCATCCTCTCGGAACGAGGCCTGAGAAGTAGGACAGATGAAAAAGCTTACGCAGTGGTTTTGCCAGCGTTGAAGAACACCTCTTCAGAACAATAGCGGGGATACCATCCGGACCAGCGGATTTATGTGTGTTTAGATCTCTAAGGACTCTTGCCACAATACGAGTGCGAAAAAAGATTGGTCCCATAGAATCACTAACTCGCTCAAGTACAGGGGGAGTCATAACACTCACTGGCAGCGTAGAATTGGTGGCGAACTGCCTAGCAAAGAAATTAGCTTTCTCTAAAGAGCTAACAAAAGGAGTGTCATTGACAACGAGCGTGGGAACCGATGTTTTTTACAAATAACCAACAATTTTTACTGCCTTTGGGACATTGCAGTATTTTTTGCCGTAATTTTTGGTCATGTAAAAATTTGGTCCGTCGAATATGGGCGTTGCAGGCCTTCCTGGCTTGTTTGAACTTTTTCCGGCTTTCCTCAGTACGGTTGGCTTTATAGCAACGGAAACTTACCTCTTTGGCCCTAATAACCTCTTTACAGCTCGCATCAAACCATGCGTTTTCCTTAGGTCTGATACTTTTAACCCTGTTCGGTATAAAAGTTGTCATTCCCAGGAGAATTAAACTTGTGATCATTTCAGCGCTGGCGTCAACGTCACTATCGAGGAAGTATAGTGGCCAGTTAAAGATCCTGAAGTAATTATTGAGACCGTCCCAGTTGGCTTTCTCGTATTGTCAAACGGTTCTCTTAGGAGCTCTTTCTTTAACTGAACAGTTTTTACACGAGAAATTTGCTGATTTTTTTATTGTTTATTTGTTTTCGCGGCGCAAAATAACTTTTTAAAAAGTATGAAAGAGTTTTCAAAAAAACAAATATAACTTTATTCAGAATATAATATAAAATGAAAGGAAAGAACAGACGAACGCGACTGTCTATTATGATGTGTGATTTGTATCTTATGATCGCTGCAACTCCAACTTATCTCGTGATGCTGTCCGATGATTGTTGGCCGCATTGAAGATCGTCCAATTTTTATTTTATCAGCTTGATTTCATAATTGGATTTGGACCAATGTTTATTTTATCTCATATTTCTCAAAATGCTGTTAAAATTTAAGTGTCGTCGTTGCTTCGGTCTCAAGTGCATAGAGGAAATATATTATCTAGAGTCCCGACTTAATGGGTTTGCTCTCTTTCGGCCTACAAACTAAATTGAGAGAATTTTGCCCATTAGCATAAGCATGTGTTAGTTCTTCCGTGCATTTCTTATGGGAAAATCCAGATTCTATGTAGTTGTTATGGGCTTTTGGTGAAGTCTGCACAATTAGGGGGAAAACAATGTGAGGTGAACTCAGCCGTTCAAAAAAGAGATCCGTTGAATTCAAAAATTGAAAAATGAATGCAATATTTTAAGAAAAATTAATTTTGCAACTTCGTTTTAGTGAAAACTGTGCTAAAATTAATATTTGACTGCTTTTGGCAAACAAATTCTATGATTTTTATGAAAAGTTTCGCTAAAAACAGAAAAAATCATGCAGAAAGTATAGGCGCACCCTAGAACTGCAATGCGAACGTGGCCCAATTTGAGTTGTTCCCAGTTTTGACAGATCAACAGCGAGGTGAGTATTTTGACAACGGAAATTAAAAGGAAAACAAAATACAATTTCTGCGATTTAAATAAATCATAACAAAAGTCAAAATTAATAAAAACAAAGTTGTTAATAGTACTCCTGATCAAATGTTTTATCTATATTTTATAAACTATTTCATACAAAATGATCCGAAGTCAACTATCTAAAACGTGCCTTCATCATATCTGAAGAAGTATTTCCCAACGTAACTTATTGGCTCTAGCTGATAGAGGATTCTTTCCGGATCTTTTTTCAGACACCGCTGGGTAAGTTGTATATTGTTTTATATGTTTATAAAAACTACAAGAAATCGTAATGAATTACATTCTGTTCTTCTTAAAACGGTAGTCCGGAAATGACAAAACTTTTCACAAGTAAACAACATACGATCTACGCCGGCTTTGATCCAACTGCCGATAGTCTACACGTTGGCAATCTCCTGGTAATAATGGGACTTCTGCATTGCCAGCGCGAAGGACACAATCCAATTGCGTTAGTTGGAGGAGCTACGGGTCTTATCGGTGATCCTAGTGGCGAAAAAAAAACAGAACGAAACCAACTAGGGTCGTCGGTCATTGAGACAAATTAATTGCTATAGAAAAACAGCTTAATAGAATATTCAAGAATCATCAGGATGTACTTTTGGACACTAGTAAAAACAAAAGTGACCTATCTCCTATAAGGTAACTATAATAGAAACCTAATGCGCTTTAAAAACTCAATCGTTTTGATAACCTTTCTTTCAGAGTCGTCAACAATGCATCATGGTACGAAAATCTGAATGTAGAGGACTTTGTTGCCAATATGGGAAGACACTTTCGAATGGCATTGTACCGAAGTACTTGTCAGTCAAAGTGATGCACCTTGATGACAGAAGATAGTTGAAGTGATGCACCACAATATCTTATCGGAATTCGTGAATGTTGAATTTCCGCTAGTTCAAATTTAAGCAAATCAAAAATTAAATAACAACACCGTTATACTTGGTTGTAACAGAAAGAAGATAACAAATTTATTATATTGATTCCTTATATACTATTCTTAACTCTAAAGCTATGTCATAATACCTCAACACGAAATTATTGCATAATTGTACATTTTGCTTAGTACAATAATTTTGTATTGACCTATATAATGACAACAAATAAAAATAAATAAATTTGCTTACTTTTACTTAATGCTAAACGATGTCCGGAATACCACGCGCGTGGTTGTTGACTTATATTATTTTGAAATATGAGAAATGTGAGTCAAGTCAGCAACCGCGACTTGTATTATTTAATTGTCATCGTTCTATTTTCTGTGTTTAAACATACTCCCCACCTTGAACTCTGTTCAAACGTGTAGTGTAAAGGCTTCTTGGGTTGGTGATGTCATCGTCGACGGTTGGGAATTCCTTGGGTAAAATATTCGGCGGCATACACATCTCCAGATAATGTGCAAACTGATGCCTAGTGTGAAAATGATAGCTGCAAGGCTTAGAAACAATTGATGGGTGTCGTTGTTCTTAAATTTCATGAGAGTTTCTTCAAGTTGTTACTGCTGAATTTCTCTTTGTAGAATTTTCAGGTTGTTTGTTTCTTGTACTACTTGGATTGGATGGTGAATAATGAGTTGAGTTGACTGTGGTAATTGGCTTATCATGTCCGATAGGTTGCGTGACGGGATATATGAGCTTGTTGCACTACTTTTGAACATGTTGTGACCTTGAATGGTGAATCGGTCAGTTTTGATACTGCATCCCGATGGAACGGTTATTATTCCAGCATCCTTTAAGGACACTTGCGTCAAATTCGTTGCGCAGACGACGTTAATTGTTGATGGCCTTTGCACAGAGTTAGGTTAGGTTAGGTTAAAGTGGCTGTTGGTTGGGACATCCAACACACTTAGACCCAAGTATGGTCCATTGTGATACCACATGGATCAGTTGATCAGCTTAACTCGTTGAACCAATTGGAGCTTCGAACGAAGCGTAGGAGACAAGTAATGTCTGAATTTTTTAGATCGCTGGTATCGTTAAAGTAGTAGTCTGTGTGATAAGGCAGGGCATGTGCACAGAAGATGAGAGATTGTCTCCTCTTCTTCTTCGTCCAAGCAACTCCTACAAAAATCATTTGCAGGGGCTCCAAGTCGAATAGCATGCCTTCCTATTAAGCAGTGCCCAGTCAGGACACCTATAACGTAGCTAGTGTGCAATCTACTCAGAGAGATTAATTGTTTTGAGCGCCTGGCGCTAAGAATAGGCCAAATAAGTTTTGTTGCGACACAGGTGGTGGTGTTATTCCACCTGAGGTTTGTTTTCTCTATGGTATCTTGCTTTAGCATAAGTTTACATGTAGCTAGAGGGATACCTATGTTAGCATTATGAGCCAGCAGAGGTAAAGTTGTTCCGCTTTTTGCAAGTTCGTCAGCTTTGCAATTTCCTGGAATGTCTCTATGACCCAGCACCCAGAGAAGGTGAATGTTGAACTGTGTAGCCATCTCCGTAAGAGATGATCGACAATTTAGGGCTGTTAATGAGTTTGTGGAGACAGAGTCTAGGGACTTTAACGCGGCTTGGCTATCCGAGAAGATGCGTATATCATTAGTTGATATAACGTTTTCTCTAAGCCAGGATAGGACTTCTTTTATAGCCAGGATTTCAGCTTGGAACACGCTACAATGATCGGGTAGACGAAAGGAGAGACTTAAGTTTAGTCTATCTGAGTATACGCCTCCACCAACCCCATCCTCCGTTTTTGATCCGTCTGTATAGAAGTTTATAGGACCATCGTTCAAAAATGATGTATTCTCCCAAGAAGACCTGGGAGTTATAGTCACTTTGAAGCTATAGTTATTAAACTGAGGATGGGGTATGGTGTAGTCAATATTACTGTTTATAGTTCTGAACGAGTTCAAAATAGTGGTGTGGCCAATTCCATTATTGATCCACAGAGAGGAGGCTTGAAGCCGTATGGCAGTGTTAGCGGCTGTTTGCTTGCTGAAAATGTCCAGCGGTATTAGATGGAACAGAACATCTAGTGAGGCGGAGGGGGTGGAGCGAAGTGCTCCTCCCATACACAGGCAGGCTGTTCGTTGGACTTTGCTGAGTTTATCGCGATTTGTCGCTGTATCTAGCGCCGTCCACCATACCGCTACTCCATAAGTAAGGATCGGTCTTATGACCGAGATGTATAGCCAGTGTGTAATGCGGGGCTGTAGGCCCCATTTATTACCAATGGCCTTTTTACAGGAGAACAGGGCTACTGTGGCCTTGTTTATTCTCTCTTGAATATTAGGTTTCCAACTTAATTTCTTATCTAAAATGAGACCCAAGTATTTTGCTTGTTCAGAGAATTTAAGTGGTACACCGTTTATGAGGGGAGGGTCAATGTGTGGGACTTTGTATTTCCTTGTGAAGAGGACAAGGTCGGTTTTTTGTGGGTTAACGCCTAGTCCACACCGATTAGCCCATCTGGTCAGCTTATTTAAAGCGTTTTGTAAGAGGTCTTTTAGTATATTGGGGTGTTTACCCGTTACCGCAATAGCAACATCGTCCGCATAGGCAAACACTCTGTATCCCTCTCTTTCTAGAGTAATTAGTAATTCATTTATTACTAAGTTCCAGAGGAGAGGGGATAGGACACCACCTTGTGGCGTACCTCTACTGACACCCCTTTGTGTAGTAAAATCGCCCAGTTTTGAATTGATAATCCTGCTTATCAGCATTTGATTAATCAATTCGCTGATCAACTTATCTACCTTCAGAGATGTCAATACACGTGCAATTGCAGATGTGTCGACATTGTTAAATGCACCTTCTATATCTAAGAAGGCAACTAAAGTGTACTCTTTATGATGGAGGGAATATTCGATTGTACGTACTATACTGTGTAGAGCCGTTTCAACTGATTTCCCTTTGTTGTAGGCGTGTTGAGCCTTTGAAAGGAGGGACTTATCAATACTTGCCCTTAAGTGGATATCGATCAAACGTTCAAAAGTTTTGAGAAGGAATGATGATAAGCTGATAGGTCTTAGGTCTTTAGGGTTAACGTGGCTGGATTTTCCGGCTTTTGGAATAAAAACAACTTAAACTTGTCTCCAAGACATCGGGATGTATGCCAATTTAAGGCATCCCTTGAAGATGTTTTCTAGGGTGGGTATTAGAAAACTTGCATTTTCTTGCAGTTCGGCTGGAATTACACCATCCGGACTAGCAGATTTATATGGCTTAAAGCTGTTAATAGCCCATTTGAGTTTTTCCCTAGTGACTAGACCTTGTGGGGGATGTAATATATTGTCACCATTATTAGGTGCAATGTTATTAATAATATTAGAGCTACCAGGAAAGTGAACGTCTAGTAGCAAGTTGAGCGATTCTTCGCTTGAATTGGTCCAGAGGCCAGAGGCGTTTTTCAAGCAGCTTGGCATGATTGGATTTTTGGAGAGGATTTTGCGCAGCCTGGATGCTTCGGAGCAATCTTCCACGTTGCTACAGAATTTTCTCCAAGACGATCGTTTGGTTTTCCTCAGTTCTTTTTTATATATCTTCAGTGATTCTTTATATGAATCCCAGTCTGACATGTCTCTAGAAGCTTTCGCTCTGTTAAAGAGTTTTCTGCATTCTTTTCGAAGTGGATCCAGGCCTGAGTTCCACCAGTGTGGTTTCTTTTTACCTCTTACTTGTATAAGAGGACATGCAGTATCTAGAGCTTTGTTTAGGGCTAATGTTAGATTATTGACTTTGTCGTCAAGATCTTCAGTGTTGGAGGGGTATTAAAGAGTTCAGGTTTTACTAAACTATTTAACGTTCTGTTGTAAATATTTTCGCCAATTTGTTCTTTTTAGATATCGAAAGATCGAAAGATAAAGTTAAATTGGATGTATCTATGATCAGAAAAGGAGTGATCTTTAGATACCTTCCAGTTCAAAATATTATTATTAATGAAGTCGGAGACAAGAGTTATATCTAAAACTTCTTGTCGATTTTTAGTAATAAAGGTTGGCTCTTTACCAACGTTACTTATGAGTAGGTTAGTGTTTATAATTTAGTCGAAAAGAGACTCACCCCTGTCGTTTATATCCGTGCTAACCCAAACTGAATGGTGGGCGATGTTGAACTTTTGCGCTTCAGCTAAGTTGGTCGTGGCCGAGATACGCCGACGCCAGCCAGAATGTTCCTCTGGCTGTTTCCAGACGTGCGGCGGTGATATCTCTATCGCTGAAATTAGGGAGTAAATATACATTTAGGCTACGTTTTTACTAATATGCAAGATCTGGGTTCATCCTCACCTGATGCATAAAGCACGTAGTATTTGGGAGTCCTGATTCCTCGAACAATGGATTTAACAATCCAGGGTGTTTGAATCAGGACAATATCTTCATCGCTGCTGGATAAGCGAAGAAGAAGGGAGGCCGAAGCCTTTATGGAGTGTTGGAGGTTAATCTGGAGTAACCGCAGCATTTTCGCTACCGTTCTCCCGAACAGCCTCCAACACAGTAATTTCGGAGTCATCTATATCAGAGGACGATTCTAAAAGAATGTCCTCATCTCCGCTGTTGTAGACCTCGGCCTCCATTGCGGAAAAACCTTGGTCGGTGGTAGGAGCTTCCACTGCTACTGGGGATGCCTGGGATGCATCGTCTTCCAATGAAGGAAATGTGACCGATGCACCAGGTTCCTCAGCAGCCGTTTCCGCTTGTATGGGTGGGGAAGGGGGAAGGGGGAAGGGTTTGCGCCTCGGCCCCATCTTTTTTGTAGACCATCAGCGGTATTTCATCAAACCCGAACCTGATCACACCTTTCGATTGCGCCAGAGGAGAAAGGGACTCTGCATTGATGATGACAATTGCACCCTTGTAGGGTCCCTTTGGATCCTCTAGTTTCGCAACCTTCCAGTTGTGAGTAGGACGGGTTGGATAGGAGAGCCTGATGACTTTTAGGACGTGGTCAGCTTCCTTGAATATGGCCGGAACCGTGATGAGAACCCTTGGTCTGCAAGGAATGTCTTCCTTTGCGACGACCTCCAGCTTAGCACCAGGCCAGACCTCCCCAAGTCGGCTAACCGCCAGCGTCAGTAGATCGCACGACCTCCCATCATCACAGACCATCAACTTGATGTGTCCCTTATGCCAACCGCCATCTTTTGTAATGGGCGGTGGTCCCGGATTGTCAGCCATGATCTCGACAAAACTGAAGGCCAGCTGTCCTTTAGCCAATATCCAGTTCTCGGCAGAGATCGTGCGTTCTACGTCACTTCTGTCGATAATCGCGAATACCATTTTGTCCTTCAGAACGTCACTGAAGGACATTTTTGCCTTGCGAGGGTCAAGAGAAGTGCTGGTGTTTAGCACTTTGGAGCGTTTGGGTAGTGAAACACTACCCTCCATAGACCTTTGTCGCTTTGACGTTGAGCCTTGGCTGGTCTTTAAATTAGTTTTGGCCAGGAAGGTCTTGGCCTATTTTATTTTGGCGTCGTGCTGAGAGTTTCCTCCAGCGCCTAGTTGTTCACCAAACGTCTGGAGAATCCTCTTAGCACTACGCATGTCCCTGTAGTAAGCTTGGAGGGTTACTCCCATCTCCCCCAGGACCTTCTTTCGGATTCTTGGCTTTGGTGGTAGAAGGACCTGGCACCACAGCCCTACTACCTCCGACTCGCGGTGTTGAAGAGTTGAGAGGTTTACTCTCTGTGGTAGTGGAGGAGCCGTTCTTCACAACTGCCTCACTACAGGAAGAAGGTAATATTACCAGATTATCCGATATTCCACTGGCGACAACAGGGCTGTGAGTGTCCATAGCCATGTCAGCACCAGTGGAAGAGGGATGAGCAGCAGACAACATTGCCGTCGTACTGCTGACCGGTTCGGTCTTTTGATTTTGTTTTGTTTGTATCCGGATACTCCGTTAGCGACTGAGCTAGTTTTTTTTTAAATTGGGCCCTCAGCCAGGCTGATCATCGGCACGGGTCGTGCAACACCTTAGATCCAGCCCAATTGGGAGGTAAATTGAGGGAAGGAGAGAGAGGGTAGGGAGTCAGGCAGTTTAGCACTGATGGAAGGACTGATTATAAGGATGGTTAAGAGAGGAATCGAAGGAGGGGTTGGTTGGATGGTTTTTTCACCAGCAACGTGGGGTGGGTAGGAGATGAAAAGGTAACAATAGTCGGCTATTTCGCTTCCTATGTGGGAGAGGAAGTGATCGAAGGAGGGGTGAAGGTATGTGAGCGACCTTTGGTTTCAGGACTCATCTGGAGATAAATTCTCGAGAATCATTGACCCTACTCAGCCTCTACAACTCGACAAGTTCGACGCTCGGGTAAAGGCTCCTGACCTATCCTGAATCCTAATTCCCTTCCTTATTGCCTCATTTCATTATATAAAAATTTGAGTTAGCTTTATTTTAATTTTCTTATAATTTATCCACAATAAAATATAAAATTAATTTTGAATAAATCACCGAAAATTTCATAAATTCAATCAAAACAAAACAAAATTTGTGGAAAGCTGTCAAATCACTGGAATATAGGAAGAACTGTTTTCGTTCGCCGCGAATTCGTTAATAGGGAAATACGACGCGAGTCGAATTTGAAAGGTCGAATTGAAAAGGATCCGCCGCGAACCTCATAATCAGGCCCCTGATCAGCTCCCAAAAAAAACGAATAAAAAATATACAATCACCACTATAAGTCTAACAAAATCAAACCCTATATACCCCACAAACAGCGCAAATTAAAAAACAATAAACTTCACCCCACTCCAATTTGGCCATACCTCTGCCTCTCCTCCTATTTGTCCTACCTGCAACTCTACATCTGACCTCCACTCCTGCTCCAAAACTGCAACAGAACTAAGCCAATCATTGACAACATTGGGCAGGTTCAGACGACATAAGGGACTTGAAAGTAAGGCAAGTTTCTAGTATCTGATTGGCCAGCTACCAAAAAATTGCCTTCCAATTAAGGCAACTTTAATGGAAAGTTGACTGGAAAGTAAGTCAAGAAAAATCTCCCTAACTATCAAGTTAAGTCTACTTCTGTCAAAATGACAGTCGATCATGGTGTTTTCATTCAATTGAGAGCTGAACTTTATTACTCAATGATTTATTTGTTTTCTGTACAACTTCATTTAATATTTTTTGTAAAAGGGATCCTTGTCAATTTGGAAAATAGATAAGTAATATTTCCTTACAATACAAAATACAGATCGTGATGGATTTGTAGCTTGCCTGAGGAGTGTTTTGTAGACAATTATGTTTTTGGTAGTTTTTGTAATATGAACTTGGAGTAAAGGTTTGTGAAGTAAAGTTCTGAATTCTGAAATTCATGACACTTGAAAAACTAACTAGTTGCTTTGGTCAAAATGTACGTTCAAGGAATGAAGTTGACTGCAAATGAAGTCCCTTATGTTGTCTGAACATGCCCATTCTAAATGAAAACGACATCATCCAAACTCTGAGATACCCAAGTTTGTTAAATATAAATAAAATCAATGCTATTCTTTTAGGAATTGTAACGAGCCACTTTGCCTGTGTGGGGTCGAGACTGGCATTATTGAACCC
This sequence comes from Eupeodes latifasciatus, assembly GCA_920104205.1. Classification (NCBI taxonomy): domain Eukaryota; kingdom Metazoa; phylum Arthropoda; class Insecta; order Diptera; family Syrphidae; genus Eupeodes; species Eupeodes latifasciatus. The sequence goes on along the minus strand of OV049924.1, from coordinate 168,543,823 downwards.
GTCGCTCAGCGGTTGCGAAGGTTCTTCGACCCTGGACTCATCACAAAAAAAAAAGCCAGTCTAGCATCCCGGTGTTGATGATGCGCGAGATATCTTCCTTAAACCCTCCCTACCTGGTTGACTCCCTCGCTAGAGCAACCCCTTTGAATGGCTTCTTCTCCTTACCACTTCTTCCCCATTTCCCCCTTACTCTCTCATCCCTTCATGCAAAAAACTTAAGCCATCATCTTTATGGTCTTAGGCTTCATAAAAATTCCATTTTATTTCGTCTTTTTTTTTTATAACAAAATGGTTTATTAAAATCTTTAAATTTTAAAAGCTTTAATTTAATGAACAAGTGAAAATTCAATTTAAAATTAACCAAAAATTTAATTTTTCACGACAAAAATTTAATTTATTTTACAAACAAAATTAATTGTAAGTCGCAATCATACGCCAATCAAGCAAAATCTAATTGACTCGATATGAATCGTCTTCGATTTATTAAAAAGTTGGATCTTCAAGATCTCTTTTACTATCTTCTTCTTTTCAAAATCTCAACTCCCTTTTTGCGAAACCCCCCCTTCTTTATTTGAAGCTATATTATGTATATGTATATCTTTTTCTTTTCTTTTTTTTTTAGGAACACTTTCGTATAACCGCGCTATTATTCGTTTATATGTATATGCATTCAAATGAAATAAAATTGACTTACCCTTTCTTCTGCTGTAGTGGCCACTGCCGCTGGAAGGCTGGGTTGATGAATAATTTAATATACATTTATGTAGGTTACAGCTGTACGAAATTGTTCACTTAACTTCAAACAAAGCAAATTAAACTTATTTTATATTACGTTTCGCGGAACGTATCTCACCAAAAAGATTTGACTTTAATTAATCGTTGTATCACCACAATTTTAATTTTAAGTGAAAATTAATGTTTAAAACAAAATTAATCAAAATTTTAAATAAAAAAAATATATGTAAAAATATATATGATGGTGGTCGAACTGCTTAAAAAACTGATTTAAAAAAAAAGATTATGTCTTTTGAATTGAAGCACAAAGTACAGATATGCAACGTATACATATATACCTCTACGTGCATATGTACATTACTTATATTTATTCATGTTCATAAATGTAAATGGTGTTAAAATTTTACCTTATGTGTTGGATCGTTCTTCTTTTATTTATTTTTCAATTATTTGTTTTGTCACACAAAATGAAATTAAACCAATTTCCGTATAAAAAAAACTTTAACACTTTATTTAACAAGTGGGTATTTAAAATTGAAATTCGAAATTTATTTATGGTCATATGACCGACTGTGACTTTGTATGTATTTTCCTCTCAGGCTTCGATTTTTGAAAAGAATCTAAGCTTCCTAGCCAACCTGCGGACTACCCATTTTCATACTTTAGAGAATCCAGCAAAGCTCCTATCCCGTTGATGGTTCTCCAACTCACCAACACACGGATCCCGGTCTCTATCTAACGCTTCTAAATCAAGCGGATTGATCTCTTCTTGTAAAGTGGAAATGTTGCTTCTTAGGAATCTTGGACTTAAACTTGACCAACATTTCCACCTTACCGCCTCTGTATCTGCAACGATTACTATCTGATAGTAAGTTTTGCCTTTTTTGTGTTGCATACTTTAGGGATACCCGGTTTCGGTTAGTTTGAAATTGAACTATGTAGGTAACAGAATTGAAACCATTGGATAAATGTTTGTATGTAAAATTAAGTATTATAGAGCGATGGCTTTTGCAGCCAGAAGCTCAATAATTTTGTATTAGCATATAATTTATTATTATTTAATAAAAAATAATAATAATAAATTGAAACCATATCAGAAGGTGTATAAAATGACTTGCACCTACGTAAAAATCCCAGGCATCTAGAAGTATTTTTGGCCATGTCGAATATCATTTCATAAGATGTAATCTGCTGTTTCTAAACCAACGAAGAATTCAACCCAAAGCACGTATTTTCGACTTTATCAAATACTTTTGAAATCAAGTGCAATAATCAAGGTAAGATAAACCATCAAATAAGCCGAAGACCCATACTATCATGGTAAAGGTCTTTCAGTACCTCGCAACTCCTGAAGTTCGATAGAAGATTCGACCCATTATTTCGCTTAAAATGTTCAAAGTAGCGTTGATTTAACATCAAACTATGCATCAAGCAAATTAGCTTTATCTATCGAGCTTACAACCGCAGCGTTTTCCTTATTAGTGTTAGCTTAAATATCCAAAGGAAATCATTGAAACGCTCAAACTTTACCTTCTTTTAGAGCCCTCTTTTTCTCCTTAGATCTCTAGGTAAGAAGATTTTAATAACAATTTGAATGATTGTAGGTCTAAAAACACTTACAAAAAGTCTGTCCAAGTTTGTCACAAATATCAAGTTAAAAAGAAAATATGTATATATTTATTTAGGTTGGGTTGTAACACCAGAAACAGTTCCAGCAACTTTTTTTGTGTTCTGTGAGCATGAATATATTTATATGTATACAACCAAAAATAAATACATACATACATATTTTGCAGGTTATACAAAATAAGAATGTTTTGAAACCCGCGAGAAATTTATAAAACAGAATATAAATTTTCACATTCTTGTATCTGCAATAAAGAGGACGGTTTTATGCCGAAGTCATGACTTAATCTAACCTACAAAAAAAGAAGCTGTTTCTATCGCTTTCACTTAAGGCCTTGAAATGTATATTAGCAAATCAGTTGATAAAAAACACAATTTTCATCTTTATAGAGAAACATGTTTATTATTGTGCCACCAGCTCTGCAGCGTCATTCTTCTCGACGGACCCATTCACATCATCTTTATTGTCTCTAACATCATATGAATGTAGTTTCAGAGTCTCCAACCACTCAAGCATGGACTTTTCTTTATATTCAGTTTCGTAAATATTTGCGTAAATATATTTCTCAACAAATTTCTCTATTTCCGGTTCCAGTTCATCCCACGTTAAAGGCTGGTGTATTCCATCTTCACCATAACGATCATTGTACCGGTCATAATGCACCTGGTCAAGTACTAAGCCTAGACCAGGAGCCATTGGAAGATCCAATCTTTCCTCTGTAAATGCTCGCGTGATTGTTGATTAGGTCGTATTGCCTCTTACCACAGATATAGCGACTCCAACCATTTTTCTAATTTGGTGCAACATAAAACTCTGACCTTTTACCTTTAATGTGAGGAATTCAACACCCTGAGGGCTGATAAATGGTTCGCTGCTTGTGAATGAAATCATAAAAAAATCAACCATTTATTCATAAATAATATTTAAAATTTACTTTTTACTGGTAAAATGGTGGTAGTTTTTGGTTCCTTCATAGAGTTTAAGAACAGAATTAATCTTCTCCAAAACTTCATTCGATATTCGATATGTTCCATGTTAAGTTCCTTGGAATGATGTTCAAAGGCTACCGAAGGAAGCGTGTAGGTATAGGTCCTTGCGTTGCACTTGTCTTTTGCATTAAAGCCTTTCGTAACACGTTTTACTGCAAAAACACGAATTACTTCAGGAAGATCTGCATTCAAGGCTGCCACGTCAATATCATCGGCTATTTACATACGTACATATATAATTTTTTATTGTACATATGTATTTGTTCAACAAAGAAAAATTTAGTGACGTGACATCAGAAAAAAATATTCAAATTCTTTATTTTGTAACTCCTTTTATCGGTATATGTATGTATATGTGTCTAGAGTGCGTCGTTAATTTTTGTGTCGAGTAAGAATTACGGGTAGAGTTCGTCGGGGCGGCGTAGGTTCCCCAGGCCCCTCCCTGTCGAGGTAGAGGCAACATTTTGCGTCCCCTTAGCTTAGATAAAAGAGGAATTTATACAGCCGCTTTATAAAAGAAAACGGCATAGATTACCGGGGAGAACAAGGGAACTTAAGTCTCCTCCATACGGAGAAAGTCCCTGTTTTTTTTGTTTTTTGTATCAGTGTGCACTAGGTACATATACTCCTAAGGAGAAATTTCGTTTTTTTTTGCATTTTAAATTTAAATTATTTAAATTTGGCTAATTTTCAAATTTTCTAATTTCCGTTTCGGCATCATTTTGTATTTTCCAATTTTAGTTGTTATATGTATAAGTATAAAGTTCTGTATGTTCAATAAAAATGTAAGTCACGTTACGGTGTAATTGATTCGTTGCGTTTTTTTTTTCCAATTTTATCAACTTTTGGCGTTCAGTACTTAGTTATGATGGTGTGCTGATTAAAATTTTCAGAGGAGGTGCGGTAGGGCTGGATAATGCTCTTCAGTGAACCGGGTCCCACAAAATAACTTCAGCTTCACAGTCTACTGAGGGGAGTTCGAAAGATGAGGCCAGTCGAACTCCAGGTTGGGTGGGTACGGCCATGCTGCAACAGCCGCAGCGTTCCCGAGTCGTGTCAAGTCCAGCTTGAATGTCGTATAACCGGTGGTGGTGTGTCTGATGTTGGTGTGTCTGGCGATAGTGTGTCTGGTGTTAGTGTGTCTGGTGATTGTGTGTCGGTTGTGGTGTGTCGGTAGTCCGGTGTCTGGTGGCGGTTTGTAGGTTGTCCTGTGTTTGGTATGCTAGATTCGAAGTCGTGTCGTGGTTGTCGTGTGCAAGTCGGTATAAGTTTTTGTTCTTTTATAGTTACATATGTGTATTTGTAATGTCTTGGGATCGTTTAAGTATAATGGCATGAAATTCTAGTTTTGAAAGAGGTGAGGTCCATCTGCGAAGGCAAGATCCCCCCCTTATCCGGCGAGCTTAGCCGAGCATCTCGAGCATGCCATCGCCTTCGTAGTGGACATTCTATCCCCACTCCCATACCCCCTTTTCCCACCCTAGTTCCGGCCTACCCTTATGTGGTGGTCTTGAATCCTCCGCGCTCCTAACCTATGGTTAGGTTAGGTTAAAGTGGCTGTTGGTTGGGAAGTCCAACACACTTAGGGGCCAGTTATAGCTATCATTGGTTTTCATCATTGAAAACAAACATTGGAATTTTTTTGGCAGGTCGTTTATAGCTATCATTAAAAATTTCTGTCATTGAAAAAGTTTTCCTGATTGAAAGCCACCGAAAAATGTTTAGGGGCCGGTTATAGCTATCAGTAAAATCCATCAGTAAAATTTTTGTTTTTAGTTTTTGAACATGTTACAGATTTATTTCTAGTAAAAGATTGATGGAATAAAATGAATCCTATTTTCAAGTATTTTTTTCAAGAAGAAACAATGCATTTAAAGTTTTATTTAATTTATAAATCCATTTTGATTTTTTTAATGATGAAATTTCATTTTACTGAACAGCTGACTGCCAAAAGCCAAAAAAATTCCATTTCGTTTTACTGTTGGTGTTTCAATTTTTTACTGTTCCGATCACATCATTAAAAATTTTACTGATGAAAGCAACAGCAAACAAATTGTTTGAGGCACGAAGCCTCAAAGTGATATTTAATTTAATGACGTAAATTTACTGATTGCTATAAACGCTCATCAGTAAAACATTTCAGATTCCTCCTGTTTCAAATTTTACTGATGGATTTTACTGATAGCTATAACTGGCCCCATACTGACAGAAATCTGTCATTGGAATTGTGTGAAATTGGAACACAAATCAGTGGAACGATTCGTTTCACTTTTGAACATAAAAGTATCAGCTGTTCAGGAAAATGAATTTCCGTCCGGAAAATAGAAAAATACATTTTTAGAGAAAAATAAATGCGTAAGTACAATTTTTTTTCTCAAAAAAAATTCTTTGTGTGATTTCCGATCGATCAGTATATAATTTTCATTCTTATCAAAGGGAAACACCATCAAATACCGATTCAAAATTTTTTCCGGATCGATTTCAATGATAGCTATAACTGGCGCCTTAGACCAAAGTATGGTCCGTTGTGATACCACATGGATCAGTTGATCAGCTTAACTCGTTGAACCAATTGGAGCTTCGAATGAAGCGTAGGAGACAAATAATGTCAGAATTTTTTAGATCGCTGGTATCGTTGAAGTAGTAGTCTCCAAGGTGGATTCTATGTCTTTGTGATAAGGCAGGGCATGTGCACAGAAGATGAGAGATTGTCTCTTCTTCTTCTTCGTCCATGCAACTCCTACAAAAATCATTTGCAGGGGCTCCAAGTCGAATAACATGCCTTCCTATTAAGCAGTGCCCAGTCAGGACACCTTTAACGTAACTAATGTGCAATCTACTCAGAGAGATTAATTGTTTTGAGCGCCTGGCGCTAAGATTAGGCCAAATAAGTTTTGTTGCTAAACAGGTGGTGGTGTTATTCCACCTGAAGTTTGTTTTCTCTAAGGTATCTTGCTTTAGCATGAGTTTACATGTAGCTAGGGGGATACCTATGCTAGCATTGTGAGCCAGCAGAGGTAAAGTTGTTCCGCTTTTTGTAAGTTCGTCAGCTTTGCAATTTCCTGGAATGTCTCTATGGCCCGGCACCCAGAAAAGGTGAATGTTGAACTGTGTAGCCATCTCCGTAAGAGATGATCGACAATTTAGGGCTGTTAGTGAGTTAGTGGAGACAGAGTCTAGGGACTTTAACGCAGCTTGGCTATCCGAGAAGATGCGTACATCATTAGTTGATATAACGTTTTCTCTAAGCCAGGATAGGACTTCTTTTATAACCAGGATTTCAGCTTGGAACACGCTACAATGATCGGGTAGACGAAAGGAGAGACTTAAGTTTAGTCTATCTGAGTATACGCCTCCACCAACCCCATCCTCCGTTTTTGATCCGTCTGTATAAAAGTTTATAGGATCACCGTTCAAAAATTATGTATTCTCCCAAGAAGACCTGGGAGGTACAGTCACTTTGAAGCTATAGTTATTAAACTGAGGATGGGGTATGGTGTAGTCAATATTACTGTTTATAGTTCTGAACGAGTTCAAAATAGTGGTGTGGCCAATTCCATTATTTATCCACAGAGAGGAGGCTTGAAGCCGTATGGCTGTATTAGCGGCCGTTTGCTTGCTGAAAATGTCCAGCGGTGTTAAATGGGGTAGATCGAAGTGCTCCTCCCATACACAGGCAGGCTGTTCATTTGACTTTGCTGAGTTTATCGCGATTTGTCGCTATATCTAGCGCCGTCCACCATACCGCTACTCCATAATTAAGGATCGGCCTTATGACCGAGATATATAGCCAGTGTGTAATTCGGGGCTGTAGGCCCCATTTATTACCAATGCCTTTTTACAGGAGAACAGGGCTACTGTGGCCTAGTTTATTCTCTCTTGAATGATAGGTTTCCAACTTAATTTCTTATCCAAAATGAGACCTAAGTATTTTGCTTGTTCAGAGAATTTAAGTGGTACACCATTTATGAGGGGAGGGTCAATGTGTGGGACTTTGTATTTCCTTGTGAAGAGGACAAGGTCGGTTTTTTGTGGGTTAACGCCTAGTCCACACCGATTTGCCCATCTGGTGAGCTTATTTAAAGCGTTTTGTAAGAGTTCTATTAGTATATTGGGATGTTTACCCGTTACTGCAATAGCAACATCGTCCGCAAAAGCAAACACTGTATCCCTCTCTTTCTAGAGTAATTAGTAATTCATTTATTACTAAGTTCCAGAGAAGAGGGGATAGGACACCACCTTGTGGTGTACCTCTGTACCTCTGCAGTAAAATCGGCCAGTTTTGAATTGATAATCCTGCTTATCAGCATCTGATTAATCGATCCGCTGATCGACTTATCTACCTTCAGAGATGTCAATACACGTGCAATTGCAGATGTGTCGACATTGTTAAATGCACCTTCTATATCTAAGAAGGCAACTAAAGTGTACTCTTTATGATGGAGGGAATATTCGATTGTACGTACTATACTGTGTAGAGCCGTTTCAACTGATTTCCCTTTGTTGTAGGCGTGTTGAGCCTTTGAAAGGAGGGACTTATCAATACTTGCCCTTAAGTGGATATCGATCAAACGTTCAAAAGTTTTGAGAAGGAATGATGATAAGCTGATAGGTCTTAGGTCTTTAGGGTTAACGTGGCTGGATTTTCCAGCTTTTGGAATAAAAACGACTTTAACGTGTCTCCAAGACATCGGGATGTATGCCAATTTAAGGCATCCCTTGAAGATGCTTTCTAGGATGGGTATTAGAAAACTTGCATTTTCTTGCAGTTCAGCTGGAATTATACCATCCGGACCTGCAGATTTATATGGCTTAAAGCTGTTAAGTTAATAGCCCATTTGAGTTTTCCCCTAGTGACTAGACCTTGTGGGGGATGTAATGTATTGTCACAACTATTAGGTGCAATGTTATTACTAATATTAGAGCTACCAGGAAAGTGAACGTCTAGTAGCAAGTTGAGCGATTCTTCGCTTGAATTGGTCCAGAGGCCAGAGGCGTTTTTCAAGCAGCTTGGCATGATTGGATTTTTGGAGAGGATTTTGCGCAACCTGGATGCTTCGGAGCAATCTTCCACGTTGCTACAGAAGTTTCTACAGGACGATCGTTTGGTTTTCCTCAGTTCTTTTTTATATATCTTCAGTGATTCTTTATATGAATCCCAGTCAGACATTTCGCTCTGTTAAAGAGTTGTCTGCATTCTTTTCGAGGGGGTATTAAAGAGTTCAGGTTTTACTAAACTATTTAACGTTCTCTTGTATTTTGGCCAATTTGTTCTTTTTAGATTTCGAAAGATCGGTTGGCAAGGTGGTTCATTTATAAAGTTAAATTGGATGTATCTATGATCAGAAAAGGAGTGATCTTTAGATACCTTTCAGTTCAAAATATTATTATTAATGAAGTCGGAGACAAGAGTTATATCTAAAACTTCTTGTCGATTTTTAGTAATAAAGGTTGGCTCTTTACCAACGTTACTTATGAGTAGGTTAGTGTTTAGAATATAGTCGAAAAGAGACTCACCCCTGTCGTTTATATCCGTGCTACCCCATACTGTATGGTGGGCGTTAGCATCACTTCCGATGATGAGGCCGATGTTGAACCGATGTTGCGCCTCGGCCCCATCTTTTTTGTAGACCCTCAGCGGTATTTCATCAAACCCGAACCTGATCACACCTTTCGATTGCGCCAGAGGAGAAAGGGACTCTGCATTGATGATGACAATTGCACCCTTGTAGGGTCCCTTTGGATCCTCTAGTTTCGCAACTTTCCAGTTGTGAGTATGAAGGGTTGGATTGAAGAGCCTGATGACTTTTAGGACGTGGTCAGCTTCCTTGAATATGGCCGGAACAGTGATGCGAGCCCTTGGTCTGCAAGGAATGTCTTCCTTTGCGACGACCTCCAGCTTAGCACCAGGCCAGACCTCCCCAAGTCGGCTAACCGCCGGCGTCAATAGATCGCACGACCTCCGATCATCACAGACCATCAACTTGATGTGTCCCTTATGCCAACCGCCATCTTTTGTAATGGGCGGTAGTCCCGGATTGTCAGACATGATCTCGACAAAACTGAAGGCCAGCTGTCCTTTGGCCAATATCCAGTTCTCGGCAGAGATCGTGCCATCTACGTCGCTTCTGTCGATAATCGCGACTACCATTTTGTCCTTCAGAACGTCACTGAAGGACATTTTTGCCTTGCGAGGGTCAAGAGAAGTGCTGGTGCTTAGCACTTTGGGGCGTTTGGGTAGTGAAACACTACCCTCCATAGACCTTTGTCGCTTCGACGTTGAGTCTTGGCTGGTCTTTAAATTAGTCTGAACTTACGCCCATCTCCCCCAGGACCTTCTTTAGGATTCTTGGCTTTGGTGGTAGAAGGACCTGGCACCACAGCCCTACTACCTCCGACTCGCGGTGTTGAAGAGTTGAGAGGTTTACTCTCTGTGGTAGTGGAGGAGCCGTTCTTCACAACTGCCTCACTACAGGAAGAAGGTAATATTACCAGATTATCCGATATTCCACTGGCGACAACAGGGCTGTGAGTGTCCATAGCCATGTCAGCACCAGTGGAAGAGGGATGAGCAGCAGACAACTTTGCCGTCGTACTGCTGGCCGGTTCGGTCTTTTGATTTTGTTTTTAAAAAGTTCATTTGAATCCCACGAGTAGCGGATAAGGGGTGGTCCTTCTGTACAGGGATCCGTATATACAGATAAGGCTGATTAATCCGGAAGTCGCCAGGTATCCGGATACTCCGTTAGCGACTGAGCTAGTTTTTTTTAAATTGGGCCCTCAGCCAGGCTGATCATCGGCACGGGTCGTGTAACACCTTAGATCCAGCCCAATTGGGAGGTAAATTGAGGGAAGGAGAGAGAGGGTAGGGAGTCAGGCGGTTTAGCACTGATGGAAGGACTGATTATAAGGATGGTTAAGAGAGGAATCGAAGGAGGGGTTGGTTGGATGGTTTTTTCACCAGCAACGTGGGGTGGGTAGGAGATGAAAAGGTAACAATAGTCGGCTATTTCGCTTCCTATGTGGGAGAGGAAGTGATCGAAGGAGGGGTGAAGGTATGTGAGCGACCTTTGGTTTCAGGACTCATCTGGAGATAAATTCTCGAGAATCATTGACCCTACTCAGCCTCTACAACTCGACAAGTTCGACGCTCGGGTAAAGGCTCCTGACCTATCCTGAATCCTAATTCCCTTCCTTATTGCCTCATTTCATTATATAAAAATTTGAGTTAGCTTTATTTTAATTTTCTTATAATTTATCCACAATAAAATATAAAATTAATTTTGAATAAATCACCGAAAATTTCATAAATTCAATCAAAACAAAACAAAATTTGTGGAAAGCTGTCAAATCACTGGAATATAGGAAGAACTGTTTTCGTTCGCCGCGAATTCGTTAATAGGGAAATACGACGCGAGTCGAATAAACGAATAAAAAATATACAATCACCACTATAAGTCTAACAAAATCAAACCCTATAAACAGCGCAAATTAAAAAACAATAAACTTCACCCCACTCCAATTTGGCCATACCTCTGCCTCTCCTCCTATTTGTCCTACCTGCAACTCTACATCTGACCACCACTCCTGCTCCAAAACTGCAACAGAACTAAGCCAATCAGTGACAACATTCTAAATGAAAACGACATCATCCAAACTCTGAGATACCCAAGTTTGTTAAATATAAATAAAATCAATGCTATTCTTTTAGGAATTGAAACCATTGGATAAATGTTTGTATGTAAAATTAAGTATTATAGAGCGATGGCTTTTGCAGCCAGAAGCTCAATAATTTTATATTAGCATATAATTTATTATTATTTAATAAATAATAATAATAAATTGAAACCATATCAGAAGGTGTATAAAATGACTTGCACCTACGTAAAAATCCCAGGCATCTAGAAGTATTTTTGGCCATGTCGAATATCATTTCATAAGATGTAATCTGCTGTTTCTAAACCAACGAAGAATCCAACCCAAAGCACGTATTTTCGACTTTATCAAATACTTTTGAAATCAAGTGCAATAATCAAGGTAAGATAAACCATCAAATAAGCCGAAGACCCATACTATCATGGTAAAGGTCTTTCAGTACCTCGCAACTCCTGAAGTTAGATAGAAGATTCGACCCATTATTTCGCTTAAAATGTTCAAAGTAGCGTTGATTTAACATCAAACTATGCATCAAGCAAATTAGCTTTATCTATCGAGCTTACAACCGCAGCGTTTTCCTTATTAGTGTTAGCTTAAATATCCAAAGGAAATCATTGAAACGCTCAAACTTTACCTTCTTTTAGAGCCCTCTTTTTCTCCTTAGATCTCTAGGTAAGAAGATTTTAATAACAATTTGAATGATTGTAGGTCTAAAAACACTTACAAAAAGTCTGTCCAAGTTTGTCACAAATATCAAGTTAAAAAGAAAATATGTATATATTTATTTAGGTTGGGTTGTAACACCAGAAACAGTTCCAGCAACTTTTTTTGTGTTCTGTGAGCATGAATATATTTATATGTATACAACCAAAAATAAATACATACATACATATTTTGCAGGTTATACAAAATAAGAATGTTTTGAAACCCGCGAGAAATTTATAAAACAGAATATAAATTTTCACATTCTTGTATCTGCAATAAAGAGGACGGTTTTATGCCGAAGTCATGACTTAATCTAACCTACAAAAAAAGAAGCTGTTTCTATCGCTTTCACTTAAGGCCTTGAAATGTATATTAGCAAATCAGTTGATAAAAAACACAATTTTCATCTTTATAGAGAAACATGTTTATTATTGTGCCACCAGCTCTGCAGCGTCATTCTTCTCGACGGACCCATTCACATCATCTTTATTGTCTCTAACATCATATGAATGTAGTTTCAGAGTCTCCAACCACTCAAGCATGGACTTTTCTTTATATTCAGTTTCGTAAATATTTGCGTAAATATATTTCTCAACAAATTTCTCTATTTCCGGTTCCAGTTCGTCCCACGTTAAAGGCTGGTGTATTCCATCTTCACCATAACGATCATTGTACCGGTCATAATGCACCTGGTCAAGTACTAAGCCTAGACCAGGAGCCATTGGAAGATCCAATCTTTCCTCTGTAAATGCTCGCGTGATTGTTGATTGGGTCGTATTGCCTCTTACCACAGATATAGCGACTCCAACCATTTTTCTAATTTGGTGCAACATAAAACTCTGACCTTTTACCTTTAATGTGAGGAATTCAACACCCTGAGGGCTGATAAATGGTTCGCTGCTTGTGAATGAAATCATAAAACGTTTGGAAGAAGGGTCTAGAAAATTTCTGGAAAAAAAAGAAAATCAACCATTTATTCATAAATAATATTTAAAACTTACTTTTTACTGGTAAAATTGTGGTAGTTTTTGGTTCCTTCATAGAGTTTAAGAACAGAATTAATCTTTTCCAAAACTTCATTCGATATTCGATATGTTTCCATGTTAAGTTCCTTGGAATGATGTTCAAAGGCTACCGAAGGAAGCGTGTAGGTATAGGTCCTTGCGTTGCACTTGTCTTTTGCATTAAAGCCTTTCGTAACACGTTTTACTGCAAAAACACGAATTACTTCAGGAAGATCTGCATTCAAGGCTGCCACGTCAATATCATCGGCTATTTACATACGTATGTATATAATTGTTTATTGTACATATGTATTTTATAAATAACTTTGAAAATCCTAATTACTTACGCAGCTTTATAGAACATATTTGTCGAGCTGCCGATACGCCCTTATCAGTTCGAGCGGCTCGCTGAAACTGTGCCTGCTGAGCTTGATTAAATCCTTCTTCTGTGATCCATTTATGTTTTAGCATGGCAGCAAACAGGTCCTCTTCGATGGTAAGCATTCCCGGATTTCTCTGCATGCCATAGTACTCTGCACCAGAGTAACCCATCAAAAGGGCACATTTCTTTCTCTTGATTCTATCCGCTGGATCAAAATTGGCGCGCTTAGCAGCAATTTCTTCATCGTTGAGCTTAGTTTCGACCCATTGTCTTTTTTTTATACAACGTGTCTTGTGTTCAAGTTTCTGTTGTTTTAGTTCCTCTTTTTTCTGATTGAAAGCGTCGATTGCTTCAGACATTGCAGCTGAAAAATAGCTTGTGTATCGTGTTATGCGTTCTAAAATGGAAAAATTGGTAGTCATAATTACAAATTAAAGGGTATAGGTAGTGTTTATCATTTTTAATAAGTATTCGATCCTGTATCCATACATTATGAATTAGGTATGTTTTGTATCGGTAAAATTTGACACGGAATTTTAATAAGGCTTAACACTAAAATGGTACTACATAACTGCTTTTCTCTATCTTACGCTACATGATTATGAAAGCGAAAACGAAAATAGTTTTATTAATCGAGGCAATAAATTTCGTTCATGTCAAGACCGCAACAAATGGAAAAAGGTGTGGGATCGGTTAGAAGCTACTTTTGCTGATAAAGGTCTTGCACGAGGAATTGTTTTGTTGAAGACTTTATTAAATACAAAGTTGAAATCTTGTAAGATTCGTATGTGAATAAAGCCATTACTACAGCACATAAATTGAATTCAGTAATGATTTTATTAGAAGAATGGATAGGATAATGATCCAATGATCAAGGGCTTGGAAAGCTCTAGAGTCCAAATTAATGGAGATTCAATTAAAACAAAAAAGTTCTACAAAATATAAAAGATGATGCTTGTGAACCTGATGGTGACCCTTTTTTGGGAAGAAGTCAAGAAGAGAACCGTTTCATTAGAATAGTCAACGTCGAACGACTGACTTCAAATGTAAACAAAAAGGATATTACGCAAAATATTGTCCAAATAAATGTAACACAAAAGACAGAAGGCAAGCTCTTTTTACGTCTTTTATTGCAAATTTAAACAAAAGAATACGCATGAATGTTTCATTGTTTTGGGAACTGCGGAACATATGACAAACCGAAAAGATTGGTTAAAGAATGTAACCATAGTCAAGAAAGAAGAAGTTACGGTTGCGGATGCTTATAACTTGGACGCAGAAAGGAGACATCGTTTGGAAATTTTTGGTCAAAGGCAAGATAAAGGCTGTTGAAGATGGGATCTGTGAATGACTTCATAGATGTGAAAAATGTGTCGAATGTATCGAAGGTAAGCACTCAAGAAAGTCATTTACTTTATCCGAATCGTAAACAAGCGAAGCTCTAGAGCTTATTCATTCTGATATCTGTGGGCCAATGAACAGAAATCACTTGGTGGAATCTATTATTTGTGTATATTTGAGATCCAAGTCTGGTGTGATAAAAACGTTTTTTTTATTCAAGAGTTTGGTTGAAAACAGGTCTGGTCGGGCATTTGGATCAACAGGTTGGTGCACGTCCCTAAAGAAAAGAGGAAGAAACTTGATGTTAAATCCATAAAAAGTTTGTTGACTGGTTACTGTTAAGATTCGGAAGATTACCGAGTAAATGGTCCAAGGAAGAAGCTCATGAAATGTTGTGGTGTCATTTTTTGGGAAGACTAGCCATTTGGGAACGGCAACTCTAGCTTAGTGAGTGGATGTGTTAAATTTTGCTCTTAGAAGATTTTGAATTCAAAGTCATTAAAGATTTATGTAAAAAAATAAAGTCTGTGCCAAGTCATTGTAATTTGAAGGTGGCAATCATTGTGCTTAAAAAAAATATTACAAAACTAAATCCTAGTGCATAAAATTGCAATAATATATTTAATTATTGAACTCAAAGAATATACAAATTTGAATTGAGTGCTTTCTTCCTGCTTGAGTCTTAACATACTTGTGAGTAGAACATTTTTACTACATTGATAACAATCAAATACATATAGTATAATACACCGCAATCGAAGAAAAAAAGGCATTTCTCACGCTTGCAATTTTGTCTGCGCATGCTCAGAAGAACTATAACGTTGAGTAAATTTTCAACTCTCACCAAAATAAATAACCAAAACAACTCATAGCTATTTACTTGACAAACCACTCAATTCACAATAAAGCACAGACATTATTCCAGTATCTTATCCCACAACCTCTTGATATTTAGCAAATTCAACAACCTTACGTAAGTAACAACATTATACCAGGGCTGTATTCCGAAATAATGGCTGTCACACTGGAAACTTTAAAACTTTTATTAGAAGAACAAAAAAACGACATTTTTAAAAATATTAACGAAGCTTCGGACAGAGTCATAAAAAACACAGACGAAAAGGTGGGAATCCTCTCTGAGAAAGTTGAAAAGCTCGAAAAAATCGGTGAGACGCAAGGATCAATAATTGAGCAACAAAAAGCTACCTGTGCTAGACAAGAAAAGCAAATAACTCAACTAGAATTGACTATGAGAAAAAATAATTTGATAATTTTCAAGTTAGAAGAGAGTGAACGGACCTCAGAAGAACTTTTATCAATGATACTTGACCAAATAAATAAATCGAATGACCAGTTCAAAGTTGAAGAAACGGACATTGCAAGCTGCTTTCGCTTAGGCAAAAAAAGCGAAGGAAAAGTAAGACCAATCAGGCTAGTTTTCAAAAACTTTGAGAAAAAACAACAAGTTTTATTGGGAAAAAAGTTGGGGGCAAATTTTACTATGACGGAAGATCTTCCAAAATCAGTGGTTGAAGCTCGGAAACCTCTTATCCCAAAACTGCTAGAGTTTAAGAGAGAAGGAAAGAGGGCTTACTTTAAATTTAACGAACTCGTTGTAGATGGAAAAGTTTGGACAGGAAACGAACAAGAAAATCCAAGGAAAAGAATACGATCGAATGAAAGCTCACCACCAGAACAACCAAAGAACAAAGAAATAAACAGTAATAAGACAAAATCTGTTATAATAGGATCAACCGAAATGAACCCCAAGAAACAACCGACAAATCCAATAAGAAAATTTCTTGTTACAAAAACCGCTAACGAATTTTTAGAAAAATACAATGACCCACAAACCTCGAAACAACAAAACAAAGCATATAATAACAAATAGCAAATCCTACTTAACAATAACCAGACGAAATATGAAGACCATGCATCAACATTAAATATCGGACATAACCAAAACCCACATTCAACTATAATACAACAAAAATCCTTCCCAACCCGGCTGATCACCGTGGGAAGAGTAGATCAAACCCCCCCATATAAAAATAAGCGAACAGAGAACATAACACTCAAAAAACAACAAAATACATTAAAAATCTGTACTTTCAACGTCAGGACACTCTCTTCGGACGAAAAACAGGAGGAATTAAGACTAGCATTAAAAGACATAAATTGGGATATAATAGGACTAGCTGAAGTAAGATTGCTTGGACAAAGAATAATTAATAATGATAATGATATCTTCTGCTACATTGGTGAAACAAAAGGACTATATGGAGTTTAATTTCTAATTAAAAAAGAATTAAAAGACAAAATAATTAATATCCGATTCCATAATGAGAGGATATGTAGCATACAACTTAAAATTCAAAACACAAAAATGACTATAATACAAGTATATGCACCTACAGAAAAAGCTGAGGAAGAAGAAATGATAAAATTCTACGATAATCTTGAAGAAACATTCAACAACCAAAAAACAGAACTAATGTACGTGATAGGAGATTTTAACGCAAGACTTGGAAAAAGATTAAATGAAGAAGAAAACTCAGTTTTAGGACCTCATGGATATGGACTAAGAAATGAAAGAGGGGAGAGACTCGTCAAGTGGCTGGAAGAAATGAACTTAAAATTTGGGAACTCATTCTTCAAAAAGAAAGATAGCAGAAAATGGACGTGGATCTCACCAAATAGAAAGACAAAAAATGAAATAGACCTCATACTCACAAACAAAATTGAAACTATCCAAGACATTACTGCCCTTAATAATGTAAATTTTGACAGCGATCACAGACTAGTAAGAATAAAGATAAAAATAAACCATAAAACATTAAGAAGAAATCGACAAATCTATTACATCCCTAAAATAATACCAGAACAAAAATTTATCAACTACAACGAAACAATAAAGACAAAGATCAACCATCTTTTAGAACCGTCAAATAACGACCTTCAAAATACATATGACAAGTTAGAAAATATCATAAAGACTACAGCAAAAATCTCAATAACGAACATTAAGACTTCCAAAGAAAAAATATCAGACGAAACCAAAGCCCTTATATCAAGAAGAGAACATTTAAGAACAAAAACACAACTACTCAACCAAGAAAAAACAGAACTAAGTGAACTCAGGAAAACAATAAAATCTAAAATAACGAATGATATTCGTGCATATAATGAAAAAATTATAAAAGATACACTAAGCCAAACAAAATCAATAAACAAAGCAAAACGATATTTGAATAATAAACAAGAATGGATAGTAAATATGAAGGATCAAAATGCAGTTAATATAACAAACCGAAGAGACATAAATGAAAACGCTACATTATTTTTTGAAAAACTGTTCACCTCGACTAAAATCAACACAGAAGAAGAAACAATAGAGAACAATGATTCAATATCGACACAAACCCATATATTCAGCAAAGAAACTATCGAAAGGACCATAGACGATCTGAAGAAAGATAAATGCACTGGAAAAGACGGAATATCAGCGGAAATGTTAATATACGCAAAAAACTCATTATCCAACATTCTTACAAACATATTCAACGAAATCGTTTTAACAAAACAAATCCCTGAACAATGGAAAGAAACAACAATAACACTAATACATAAAAAAGGAAATAAGGACGATATCAACAACTATAGACCAATAAGTAACATTTCGACAATTTACAAGCTGTAAAGCACTTTACAGGACCATAAAGGACGATTTCAATAACAAACAACCAAGAGAACAGGCTGGATTTAGAGAAGGATTCTCCACAACAGACCACCTACAGACAATGAATCAGCTAATAGAAAAGTGCAACGAATTTAAACAACCTGTTTATTTTCTTTTCATTGACTTTAGTAAAGCTTTTGACTCCGTTGAACATGAAATGATATGGTCCGCCCTAAGAAATCAAAACATAAACCCAGATTTAATAGAAACAGTTAAAAACATATACAAAAATAACACAGCACGAATAAAAACAGAGAAAATTGGACGAAAATTTAACATAACAAGAGGAGTCAGACAAGGAGATCCACTTTCACCACCTCTATTTAATGCTGTCCTGGAAGACATTTTTCAAAAAACTAACTGGAAGAACTATGGAATAACGATATGTGGACAGGTCCTTAACAATTTAAGATTTGCAGACGATATAGTTCTTATTTCTACAAAATCTTTACATATTCAAAAAATGTTGACCGAACTAACTAGCTTGTGCAGAAATTATGGACTACAAATAAACAAATCAAAAACTAAAGTCATGACAAATCACACTAAAGATGATATAACTTTGGACAGAGAAAAAAATCGAGTACGTAGAAGATTATATATATTTGGGACAAATAAAATCATTCAAAGACCAAGAAAATAAAGAAATAAACAGACGCATCACGAACAGCTGGAGACAATTCTGGAGCCTGAAAGAAATCTTACAATTGGACCAAAGTGCAGACACAAGGAAAAATATCTTCGACTCTGCTATTCTGCCGATTCTAACTTACGGACTACAAACAATGAGCTTGACTACAAAAACACTTGACCAGCTTAGAATATGCCAAACCAAAATGGAAAGGAAAATTCTAAACATACGACCGCGAGATAGGATTAGAAATGAAGATATCCGCACAAGAACTGGAATTATAGACGTCATAAATAGAACAAGAAGACTGAAGTGGAGTTGGGCAGGACATTTATCTAGACTTCCGGATCAAAGATGGACAAAACTGACGACGAAATGGAAACCAGATAACAAGAGACCAGCAGGACGAACCAATAAAAGATGGAGTGACGATTTATCCCATTTAACAACAATTTGGTACAACGAGGCCAAAAATAGAGATACATGGGCAGGCCTGGGGGAGGCTTATGCCAATATTCGACCGACATAATAAACTTTTTGATTTCAATTTATTTATTAAACTTTAATTTATTAGCTTTAATTTATTATATTTTAATTGCGATTCAATTTTAACTTAAAAGTATATATGTATGTAATATTAGATGTAATTTTATGTTAAGTAAAATCTAAATGAAAATTAAATGTAATAGGTATCAATTAATGTATATATATCAAACTTAAGGCAATAAAAAGCTTATAATAATAATAATAATAATAACCATTTGGACAAGTAATTTCTGAAAACAAAATTCGAAGATTGTTATGTGGGGACAATTGAAGAAAATCAAAATCCTAAAGAAGAGATGAGTAACAACAAAAATCAAGATTATCAAACTAGACTTGACCAAAATGAAGAAGAATATTTTAAATGCAACCTTGAGGATTTGTCCGTACCTTCAAAGTCATCGAAGTATGTAAGAAAATCAGACATGATTATGATAAAAACAAAACCGATCCTTTAACCTACAAAGATGCGACTTCAAGCAAAGAAGTACGGTCCTTTACTGGCTAACGAAACATAGGATACTGACTACCAAATGGGTTTTCAAAATGAAATCAGTTGTCGATGTGGAAGTCATTCGGTACAAAGCTCAACTTGTGGCAAGAGGTTGTAATCAACGGTACAGCATGGGTAACGATTTACGAAGAAACATTTTCCCCTGTTGTAAGATATGAGATCATTTGATTCTTACTGGCTTTAGCGGGGCGTAAAGAATTGGAAGAATAGAACAGATGGTTGCGATAACTGCATTCTTACAGGGCGACTTAAGTGACGAAATAAAACATCCAGAAGGTTTCGAGAAGGGAGTGCTTCGATTAAAAAAAAAATCAATTTATGGACTGAAGCAATCTTCTCGAATATGGAACCCTAAGTTGGATAAAGCTTTGAAGGAATTGAATGAAGCAATTAGAAATTAATACATGTATTTATTTTTTTTAACACATGGAAGGAATAATGTTAATTGTTGCCGTTTATGTCGATGATTTGTTTATTCCCGATAATCATACCAAACGATAACAAGAATTGAAATCAAATTTGTTGAATAATTTTCATATATGAAGGATATTGATCCTTAAAATTCTTTTTTGGGACTAAAGGTAACAAGAGATAAGAATAACGGTTTAATCTGGATTGATCAAGAAAAATATATTTTGAAAATGATCGATAAATTTGGATTAACTAATTCAAACGAATGTTGCCCCAATGGACATTAATCAAAAATAAAGAAAAAGATGTCACTGAATACGAACGAAAGGAAATGTACAATATACCATATTAAGAATAAATAGATAGTCTTTATTCACTGGACAAGTTTCACGACAGGACATCAGCTATGCGGTTAATTACTTAAGCCGTTTAAAAAAAATCCTGGGAAGGCCCATTGGGTAGCAGCAAAGAGTGTTGCGCTATCTGAAAGGAACTTCAAACATGAACACGTGTTATTTGAGAGAAGAAAGAAGTGAATGTTTAATCACTATGCTGGCGATTTTTAGGTATGAACGAGGATTCGAGGCTATACAGACAGAACAATTTCTTAGTGTTCTCGTAAGCAGCCGACAGTAGCTTTATCAACTAGCGTTTATCATGATAGGACAAAGCATATACATAGATCTTAGACACCATTTCAACCGAAATGTCATCAACGATAAACTTATCAAAATTACCTTCAGAAATGATTGCTGATAGTTTAACAATAGCCTTTCGTCTGAAAAAACAATCATATTTGCAAAATGAATGGAGTTAATAAAATAGATTCTAGTGCGGGTGTTGTTTAACCAAGTTCTTTTAAATAAAGTATTCTATGTATTCTTGTTACAATCTGGAACAAACTATTTGCCTTAGATAGCTTTCCAATAAGAATGTTAAGAAAACAAATCTTCATCAAGTATGTATGTATATATCGTTTTATGCCGTTTTTATTTTACAGCTATGTTCCCAAAATCAAGTGAAACAAAATCGAAATCTAAATTGAAATCGAGTGAAATTGTTTTCAGGGTTCTATCATTTAGTCGATATATTTATGTAATTATTGCCATAATTTTCATATCTTTTATGTTTTTATTTATTCTGTGCTCATCAATAAAATAAACGAAAAAAACTCTTGTGTCGAAGCATAGTTTTTGAATGTGTCTTAAGTTTTTGAAAGAACAATGTTTTACTGCAAATGTTATTGAGAAAACATTTGGCGTGCTGAAAAAGTATTTCGAATGCTTTGTCTGTTCCCTCATATACAAAGTAGTTAAGGTTTATTTCTTTTTAAGTGAAAATACTGCTGTTGTTAAATGATTGATGATATTCAAATCACTTGAATATCGCAAAAATTAAAACGTAGAACATAGAAATTGACTACGAGTGCGAAAAAAAAATGAAATCGATAAAAGTGAATTTCAGAATTCCAATTTATATTTTGAATCTATTCAGTTTCATTTGGAGTGAACGTGAAATGTAGAGCTTAGCTGATAGATTTCCAATACAAATGTCGGCTTACCTATGCAGATTATTTATAGCATACATTGCAACAATTTTTGGTATATGTAGGTATGTACTTACTTTATTTCGCTTTAGAAATTAGTGACATTATGATTATTCTTTTTTTAAAGAAGATTATAGTATAATTTTGCTACTATGAGATAGTTATGTAATCTTAGGGTTACTTTCCTGCGTATTATAAAACTTAAGTGGAAATTAGGAAATAAGTAAACACATATATGTACATATACATAGGTAAGATATTTCATTAAGGCTTAGTCCTTTGGCAGTCGAAAAAGAAAACTTTAGAAATGTAGTTTGTGTCACGAAGTTAGTTTGGTGATACAAATATCTATTACGTTCCCATAAACTTCTCAGTCTGCACTACTTAACGGTCTGTCTCTTTTTGTGAGGATGTCACTGATCTTGGAACAAGGCTTCTAATATTTTTAGTTAGTCGGATTAAAAAAAAGAGATTCCATTTTTTAATATATGTAGGTACATAGATTGTGGGTATAAATGTTTATTAGGTGTAAGAAGACCCTGGCATGTACATATACAGAGTATACTTTGAAATACAGGATAAAAACGTAATTTATATAGGATTAGGCGAATAGAAGTATGTCCCTTTGTTATGTTATTGTATAGTTTAAAATTGTTTAACTTTCGCAATTACAAGATAGATGTTTTTCACATAAATTCAAAGATTTTGCAAAATTAAGGTGAAACAACTGACTAGAGGCAGTTAAGGGTGTATGGTTTGGTTAATGACTTAAGGCCAAGTATACATTTAGGACGTTCTTGTTTGTAAGTAATTAAAAAATTCACCTGCCTTGAACAGGGGAAAGAGATGGGCTCGATTTATCATTTTTTTTAATTAAAATGTATTACTAAAAATTATTGTTCTATTTTCTGAATACACAAAACGTAAACACACACGTGGAGAAAATTGGAGAGTATAGACGCAGATGGAGAGAACTGTTTTTCCGCGTTCGTTAATAGGTTCTCGGATGATTTGTTTTGTCTTAAGCCAACCGCACACTAGGCCTGGGAGCCCTGGAACCCACCTAGTTGTCAGAAAGTTTGATTTGTTGGAAGTTGACGACAAAATCGTCTATTATTTTACTTTTCAAATTTGAAGAACTTTTAAAACACAAAACAAATTCAATAATTAAATGGATTGGGGCATATTCATATTTTAAACCCGAGTATATTTAACTGGAGTCTAAATTTAACATCCTAGGTTATACACAGCTGATATTCAAAAATAATTCGGCAACTCAGTTTAGTCAGGAACAGGTTCATAGAGGAAATATATTATATTATATATAATATATTTCCTCTATGAACAGGTTTAAGGTATATGCTACTACAATCTAGTACAATTACACTTAAACTTAGGTTAAGCAATATTCACATGAGCACGACCAACGACCAACGAATGGACGAATATTCGTCGATTTTGACATTTCTTTCACATGAGAGTTTTTAATTCGTCGCGAATGAAGTTTGACATTCACCACCGAAAGCAAAACAAGAACGATTTTTTTAGGTTAAGTACGCGCGATTTTTTTATTCGTTGCGAGTGTGGATAATGTGGAACGCGAATAAAGTTTGACAGTTCGTATCAACCATAATTTTTTTCGCGACGAATAAATTTTTTTTCTTAAATTTATTAATATATGATATTGAAATGTAAAAGTATGCATCATAAATCAAATAGAAACTATATTGCTATCGTTTTGTTAAGAATTTGTGTGGAAATATGTCTTCAAACGTATATAAACTCACATTTTGTAATTCATTCGTCGTTCGTTGGTCGCGCTCATGTGAATGATGCTTTAGGTGAGGTTGCAAGGGGTGTGCACAGCATGAAGCTGTTGCGTAAACGGGGGCCTACTGGTCCATTGTGATCCCCTGTAAAAGTAAAAATTTAGCAACGATGTACCTCAATTCTGTCGATTAGCGTAGACTGGCTCGTTGACGAACCAGCCTGTGCTATCTATAAATTTCCTCATGCTTGCCATTGAGACCTGTGCTAGATCATCCAGTTCTCCAACAAACCTGTTTCCGAAATGACGGAGTCGGCTGGTTTGGAGGTTCGGACAGTCGCAGAGCAGGTGTTTAATGGTTTCCATTTCTTCCTCATCCTGACAGCTCCTACAAAAATCGGGTGCAAATGCCCCTATTCTGTTAGCCATTGTGCCAATGGCGCAATGACCTGTTAGTACACCTATCAGGATTTTAATGTTCTTTTTACTCAGCGATAGAATATACCGAGTTTCCTTTTCATTTGTGTTAGGCCATAAACTTCTAGAGATTACACAATCGTCCCTGGATTTCCAGGAGATATTGATTTTCTCTTTTAGTTTAAGGTCTATCTTCCTCTTGAGTACCCCAATCGGGACGAGTGGTCCCCTGACTGAATGGTCGCTACTACTGGTGTCTGCTTCTGACCCTTTCCTGGCTAGTTCATCTACTATATCATTCCCTTCTATATTGCTATGTCCGGGAACCCAGCAGAGCTTTACCTGGTTAGTGTGGCAGATTTTGTTTAATTCCTTCCAACAGTTTAAAACTGCTTTTGATCTTATGGTCTCACTGGCTAAGGGCTTGATAGCAGCCTGGCTCTCCACGAAAAAAGTAATCTCCGAAGAGCTTAGATTTTCTTGATGTGCCAGTTCAGCTGCTTTTCCAATGGCAAAGATCTCGGCCTGAGGGACACTACAGTCAGTCGGGAGTGTATATGACGCTCTGATGTTTAGAGATTGGCAAAACACTCCCGCACCTGTTCCTGATTCCATTTTTGAACCGTCAGTGTAGAAAGGGATACCCTGTTTACTTATAAGTGAATTAGGATCCCAACACTGTCTGTCTGGTATGAAAATAGAAAATTTCCTGTCGAAATCTAGTAAAGGGGGGATATAATCGGTGGTCTCCCTCAGTCCTGGAATCGTGTCATAACTTTGTAAGATTGACCCGTGGCCATAAGTGCTCTGCCTCCAAAAACACAGTTCTCTTAAACGAATTGCAGTTTGGCTGCCGTGCACTTTATGAACTCATCCAGAGCCGGGAGGTCCAAGATCATTTCCAATGCAGCTTGTGGTGTGGATCTTTGAGCCCCTGTTATTCCTATACAGGCTAGTCTCTGTACCTTATTCAGGTTCTTGAGATAGCTTGATTTTTCCACCGCCTTCCACCATACAATAGAGCCATAGGTAAGAATGGGTCTGACAATCGCTGTGTACATCCATTGGATGACTTGCGGTCGCATACCCCAACGTACACCGAAGGTCTTTTTGCATGTGTAGAATGCACATAATGCTGTTTTCATTCTTTCCTCCGTATTACGCTTCCATGTAAGCTTGGAGTCAAGGATTACTCCTAGAAATTTAGCTTCCTTAGAAAGTTTTAGAGGAATACCATTTAGTTTGGGAGGGTTGAAGCCCTCCAGTTTCCGTTTCTTCGTGAACAAGACTAGCTCTGTCTTGGTGGGTTTGACCCCGAGACCGTTCTTAGTTGCCCAAGAAGATAAATCCTTTAATGCATTTTCCATAATGTTTTCGATGATGGTAAGAAACTTGCCTGATACCAAAACCACTATGTCATCTGCATATGCTACTATTTTAATGCCCTGATCTTTGAACTTTGTGAGAATTTTGTTGACTACGAGAATCCAGAGTAGGGGTGAGATGACTCCTCCCTGTGGTGTGCCTCTAGTAACTGTTTTCTCGATAGTGCTAACTCCTATTTGAGAGTTGATAATTCTGCCATTTAACATTGTGAAAATCCAATCGACAATGACAGATGATTCAACTCCAACTTCAACTACTGCAGTCTTGATCGATTCCGTTTTAACGTTATTAAACGCACCCTCGATATGAAGAAATGCTGCCAGCATGATACAACTAAAACAGATAGCGCATTCGCGTTTCTATTTTTGTTTCGTTCTGCGCATCTACGTCACGAACACTCAACGAGTTTGACGTTTATTATTCAGTATGTGAAATCAAAACAAAACAATTGGCACTAATTTGTTTAGATATTTTGTTATTATAATAAAATGTTAATATTTCTAATATTTTTCATTTAGGTAAATGGTTTTAAATAGTTAATATTTGTGTTTCTTCGTAAGTTAAAGAAAATTTGTGTGTTTGAGTGAAAGAAATTAATAAAAAATCGAAGTGAATGAAGAATTTGATGTATTTTTTTTCTTATTCATTCGGATGCATTTTTCTTCATGAATTAGTGATAAATGGTTAAATAAAAGATATGATGGTCTTTTTGAATCAGTGGTTTTTCATCCTTTTATTTAATTAATAATTTTTTTGTATTTTCTTTTTCTGGACAGTTTGTTTTCAGTAATTTGTCTATTCAGTTTTCGCATTCGGAAGTGCATACGACAACGAAAGAAAAGCTTCATAATCTTCTCATCGCATTTGATCTTTGCTTTCTCGGCAACTTCAAGTAAATGCTGGATCTAGTTTGGACAGATGTAAATGCCTTCACCTTCTCCATTTACTGCATTAAAAACATTTTCTAATGCAGCGAAATGAGCCATCATTGTGGGATTTGCTTTAGACAAGCCTCCTTCGTCCAAATGATTGACCCAAGAGCTTTCGTCTGGTTCACTTTGTTCCAGGTTTGGTATGGTGTTTTTAAAAACAATGGCAAATGTAGCCAGCCAAGTTTTTCAAACCATCGTAAGAAAATGGGAGATTTTCTTCTGGCTCAGAAGCAATAGGCAACGACAAAAAATCCTTCCTGAAAAAGCGAATATTGTTAAGATAAATCGATTATAAAATTGTGAGATAAAACCTGTCAAAGAAATTTCTTCCAAACATAAGTCTGGTGTATTATCCACACCAGCATTTTCGTTGTCAGAAAGTGCACCTTCATTGTGCCCAAGGGACCTCATCCTGTTCTTAAACTCTTGGCCATCTGGTTGATCATGAAGACCACCTTTAGCTCTTACGACACCGAAGAAGTTTTCAAGGACGTCTTGGTTCAATCGGTATGTAATTATGAACTTAACGCCAAAACGTTCCAATACATCCTTGTGCAATAATTGCAGGGCGTTATTGTTAGTATATATGTATATAATGAACTATTTGTATATACATATATACTTTACTATAAAAACACTTGTGATATTAATATTTATAGGTTTAATATCGAACAATATTGAAGTTCGATATTTTTCAGTTTATTTTTTTGATCATATTTTCTTGTACAATAAACATCTTATTTAATTTTTGTCGAATTAAATTTTCTTCTTATTTATAAATTGGACTTCCTGGAATAGCCGTTCTACTAGTTATTAGATTAGACGATACCTTCAATATAATATATTCAATAGTGTTTATTTGAAATAGTTTTGTAGTTTACCTTTTTGAAATGGTAGCAAACATTTTTTGCCAACTACCCGCATATTTAAAATCATATCCGACATGTCATCTAAAATTTTATTTTGGGTTTCCAAATGTAGTCTGTATGCGTGGACCCTTTCACGTGAATCACTGTAGGGATACCTGACATTCATGACATTCATGGCAAGAAAATTTAAACTGAAATACTGCGATACATTACTGTTTAGAGACTTACATATTTGAACAGTTGATAGCATTCTTCCCAACTTTCGTTTTCGAGGTATCCAAGGCTAACAGCTCGCGACAACGCTTTGAACAAGACCCACTGCTTTCAGAGATTTAAATTTCCTTATGGAAATTTATGAAAGCTGGAATATTTCGTAATCTTATTTCTTTCGTTGTTGTTGCAGTCAAAAACAGAACAAACAACTAGCGGACCCGACAGACTTCGTCCTGTCATAAACATTTGTAATGTGGCAGCTTGTTGTTGCTACGTATTTTATAGTCGTGGCTAAAAATTCTCCTGAACAGAACCGTCACCCTGGTGATATGGGCGTTTTGAATAAAAAATAATTAAATGAAACATATATAAGGATTTAAAAGTAAGTACGCTTTATTGTTAATCATATGAATCATAATTATTAGCAGAAATCAGTTTTATTATCATTGTAGTGCTTTGTGATATACGATGTTTTTTGTTTGGTTACTTGGCGCATATACAAACAAATCTGATGGCCAATTGACCATGTGAGAAACATGGTGTTTCTAGATTAATACCACAAACACTTAATTATTGCCCCTGGGACTTGTTTATGGTCATAGCAAAAGCTAGCCACACTGGAAACTGTAGTCGTTTAAAGTCAAATGGCACATCAGTCGGAACCATTGGGATGCGCGGTATTAGATCATCTTCTCCTTTATACTTTCCTTTGAGTATAGTTGCTTCTATCACGTTGTTTAGTAATTTTTTTATCGCTAACCGTGTAGACGCGGTTGGTTGATATTTCGCAATATTATAACTATTGATCCAACCTTTAATTAAAGTGTAGTGTATATGTATGTTATTTTGGTTTATAAAAGGTCCCTAGGTATTTTTAAGCATACCACGCTATCAGTATTTAAAGCGTACTACGCTGAATTGAAAAGGCGATTACTCGCCGTCAGGTTGAAAGTAAAAAGATCAACATGAATGTTCTTCAGACTCTGTTTTATTTTTATTGAATTCATTCCTTAAATACTATTGTCTTAACTGTTATACTTATTTTCTATCTTACTTCTATACACTGAATCTCACAAAAGATTGCGGGGTGGCAATCCTGGCAAATCCAGCGAGCTTAAAAATTCCGGTGGATAGTTGACTGCATCATCTTGGTTTGTAGCCGAATCAACTGATTTATATATCCTCGATTTGCCTGTAATTTGTTCTTAAATTTTGAAATTTAATTCATTTACATCTATGTTTTTTGCAGCCAATAAAGCTCGTTCGTTCAACCAATCATGGTTTCTGTAATTTTGAGAAACATCTGGAAACACCTTCTGAATAAGTTCATCTTTTGATTGCGTTAACTGACAAAAACTTTGAGGAAAGTTAATGCAGCCAGTCAACATGTCTATAGGAAATTTGCAATAACCAATGTCAATGAGTTGTTTAGAGAATATGTTTCCAGATTGGTCATTTTGCAACTCGACACGCATATTCTTGCTGAAATGAAGTACTTTGACATGTTTGCACAAATTGGAGGACTTTAGACATGCATTGATTTCATAAACTGGCGTTGATCGTGGAATCACTGGCAATGTTTGACGAAAACCGTCTGCTTATAAAATCATTGCACCACCAAATCTGTTATTATTGCTTCGTAGATCTTTTAAGGTTCTGTCTAAAGCCTCAAAAGATTTTGTATGTGCCATCGTACATTCATCACTTTCATAAGAGTATCAAATCAAATACATACTTCTATTGTTCATTCAACAGTGGAAGATTTGTTTGAATTAATTCTTTCAAAGTGTTGAGATCATACAGCTTTTCTCGATGCAATTCTTGGTTAAAAGCATCATGCATTGGACGATTGGGCGCGGTCAGGCCCAACCCAACAGTGAGTGCTTGTAATTTAATAAGAACTACGTTTTTAAACATTTGTATAAGAAAAAGAAAAGGGCTGTTTTAATATTTTTTTCCGGCAATTATTTGATTTTTTTTTGCCGTAAAAACCATCCTTGAACTTCAACGAATATTTTAAAAAAAGAATTGGCCAAATTGGTCCAGGCGTTGTTGAGTTATGCGCTTACCAACACATTTTGCGATTCATTTTTATATATAAGATGTTGTTTTTTTGTATAAATTATGAACAATACCACTTTAACTAACTTTATTGATTTAAAAACTTTTAAAATTCATTTCCGTTAACATTCACAACAGAAAATAGATTGAAATTGCGCCAAATATACTAGCTCTCTTCATTTGATTGAGTGTTCGTGACGTCACAATAGTTTGACAACCAAAACCTTACATGCGCAATGCGCTATCTTTATTAGTTGTATCATGTGCTGCCAGTGTATATTCTTTATGTTCAAGACTTTTCTCGATATGTGAAACTATTTCATGCAGAGCAGTCTCCACTGATTTACCTTTAAGGTAAGCGTGTTGGTAGCTGCACAAATTGTTTTCGTTGAGAAGTTCTCTAACATGTAATGGGTGATTTTTTTGAGGTTAGGATTTTCATGCATTAGTATTTGACAGATCACGCGGGATTTCAGACATGGTGTCAAAGAGAAAGATGCTCTGTATGCTTTGACATTTCATCATGAATAGACTTACTAACGAGCAACGCTTGCAAATCATTGAATTTTATTACCAAAATCAGTGTTCGGTTCGAAATGTGTTTCGCGCTTTTTTATCGACAAATTTTGTTCAGCGATGAGGCTCATTTCTGGTTGAATGGCTACGTAAATAAGCAAAATTGCCGCATTTGGAGTGAAGAGCAACCAGAAGCCGTTCAAGAACTGCCCATGCATCCCGAAAAATGCACTGTTTGGTGTGGTTTGTACGCTGGTGGAATCATTGGACCGTATTTTTTCAAAGATGCTGTTGGACGCAACGTTACGGTGAATGGCGATCGCTATCGTTCAATGCTAACAAACTTTTTGTTGCCAAAAATGGAAGAACTGAACTTGGTTGACATGTGGTTTCAACAAGATGGCGCTACATGCCACACAGCTCGCGATTCTATGGCCATTTTGAGGGAAAACTTCGGAGAACAATTCATCTCAAGGAATGGACCGGTAAGTTGGCCACCAATATCATGCGATTTGACGCCTTTAGACTATTTTTTGTGGGGCTACGTCAAGTCTAAAGTCTACACAAATAAGCCAGCAACTATTCCAGCTTTGGAAGACAACATTTCCGAAGAAATTCGGGCTATTCCGGCCGAAATGCTCGAAAATTGGACTTTCCGAATGGACCACCTAAGACGCAGCCGCGGTCAACATTTAAATGAAATTATCTTTAAAAAGTAAATGTCATGGACCAATCTAACGTTTCAAATAAAGAATCGATGAGATTTTGCAAATTTTATGCATTTTTTTTTTAAAAAAGTTCTCAAGCTCTTAAAAAATCACCCGATAGATCAATTATCCTCTCCAGTGTCTTAAGGAGAAACGAAGAGAGACTTATTGGTCTATAATCCTGAGCGGTCGAGTGAGTCGGTTTCCCTGCTTTTGGGATAAAGACTACCTTGACCTTTTTCCAGCTATTAGGGACGTATCTAAGTTTAATACAACTTATGAAGATTACCCTAAGCCACGGAGTTATTACTTTGAGAGCATTTTGAAGAAGAGCTGGGAAAATCTCGTCTGGTCCCGCTGATTTGTAGGGTTTGAACGAGTTTATTGCCCAGATAATCTTTTGCTCAGTAATAATCTGATTTAGTTCTAAATTTGATTCCGTGTGAGTAAAATCCAGCGTGTTCGATTGCAAGCAATCAGAACTTCCTGGGTTTTTACAACCGGGGAAATGAGTTTCCATGAAGAGTTCAAGCGTTTCTAGGCTCGAGTTCGACCATGATCCATCAGGGTGTTTTATGTACCCCGGGATCGTGGGATTAATGGCCAGGGTTCTACGGAGCCTTGCCGCCTCGCTTGTTTTTTCAATGGATTCACAATATTTAGCCCACGAATCCTTTTTGGCCTTCCTTAACTCTTTGGTGTAAGTGTTAAGTGCGACTCTATAAGACTTTAAGTCCTCTTCTAATTTACTCAGTTTAGCTTTATTAAAAAGTTTTCTAACCTCTGTTCTACGTTTCTTTAGTACACCATTCCACCAGGGTGGGTTAGTGGAGTTATTGGAACGAAATAAAGGGCAGTGTTTTTCAAAAGACATTCTCATTTTGCTAGACAAGTTTTGGACAACAGTGTCAATGGTTGAAGTACTTAGACTTGTATTGTCCTCTGGTGGATCAATATAATCTTTCAGCCATTTTTCGTACTCTGTCCAATTCGTTCTAGTTGGGTTCCTGTAAGGTTTCTTTTCAGTAAAGTTCCTGTCTATAGAGAAGAGTATCCTAAAGTGATCCGAAAAAGATTCTTTAGGTGAGACTCTCCAGTCTTCAAATGAAATTTTACTATTATTGCTAATAAGAGTCAAATCTATGATTTCCTCCCTGTTTTTGTTTCGAAAGGTAGGGTGATTGCCTTTATTAAAGAACGATAAATTAGAACAGAGAATATATTCAAAAATTGACTCACCCCTTTTATTGATGTCCTTAGAGCCCCATTGAGTGTGGTGAGCGTTGGCATCACATCCTACCACCAAAGGTGTATCGCTTGCTGTGGCATGGACCACCAGATCGCGGACTGTTCTTGATGGTGGGCTCTCCTCCTCGTACGGCATGTACGTCGACGCTAGAATGAAGCTTCCTTCATTCGATTCGACGCTGATTGCCGTGTTGTCCTTATTGCTGTAGATAGGAAGAAAGCGTTACTTGATTTTTTCACTAGGATACAACTTCTAATTTCACCTACATCTGACGTGGAGTGGAAAAGGTTGTAGTGTTTTGACCTCAACCCACGGATTCGGTTTTTGCCTAACCATGGTTCCTGGATCAAGGCCACATCCACGTTCTCGTGAGACATGAAGAGCGTAAGGTCTTACGTTGCTGCTTTAGCGTGGTGCAGGTTTATTTGCACCACTTGCAGCTTTTGACTCCCCTTTGCCTTCATGCCTCTTAACCTTTACGGTTTCGAGACCATACCTCAGCACGTCTTTTCTATCCTTGAGCAGAAGGTCAGATTTCTTGTCTGCCACAAACAAGAGGTCCTTCCCTTCGCCACCATAGCTCTTCCTGGAATGTTGGAGCTTCCATTCTAAAATAGGAAGCTCTTTGTTCTGCCTCGCCAGCAGCTTAATAATGGCTGCGTCCTCATGTTCTGCAGGAGGGGGGATCCAGATGCTAAACTGCTGGCGGAGTGGTAGAGCTGCGGCGGGTAGAACTTCAAGTGAGGAACCTTCCCATAGTTCGCCAATGTTGGCGATTGTTTGGTTCAGGAACTCCCGTGATTTCTGGTCACCGCAGCAGACCACTTTAACTCCTCGCCGCCATCCGGCACCATCAAAGATATAGTCCTCTGAACTATCGTTCTCTGATGCCGCCATCATAGCTTTGAGGATCTCATTTTCCACAAGAAGCCAGTTTTTTGCCGGGATTTTCCCATCTGAGTCGTCACGGCTTATAGGTATATGTAGGTCAATCATGGTGGTGTCGAAGCTGCTGGTTTTCTGTTTTTAGCACCGTCTTGCTTGACTGTCTCCTCCAATCTTTGTCTCTTGGACGTTCCTGGTTTCGTTCCAGAAGAGGTGCTTGCCGGTGCTTGGTCTTTCCTAGCGTTGGCTTGCTGTTTCTTACTGGAAGTCGCCTGAACTTTTTTCTTGTCGTTCCGAGCGGTCGAGTTATTGCCAGCCTGTTCACAGTTTGCCTTTTTAGGGACAGACCTAGATTTGGCAGCATCTACTCCTTTGCTCTCCGACTCTTCGGCATTCACTTGCCTTGTTATTCCCCTGGGTGCAGTGGCAGTCTCTGCTAGCTGCCGCTCAAAGTTCCTAACTAGCTTCTTATGCTTTTTTAGGAGAGCTTTGTCTCTCGAACTGAGCGTCGCAGGGTCTTTCAACTCGGTCATTTTCACGAATCTTTTGGAGGATCTGTAGTTGCTGCGTTGCCTCGAAGCTTTGAGGGGTGCAGCAGACTTCAGCATAGTCTCTTCTTGACTCGGTTCCATCAGTAGCTCGTCCTCGGTTTGACTACCTATGGAAGGAGGTCTGTCCGAGGTCTCCGTACCTTTGATGGTTAAACCATCTATGTCGGGAAGGAGATCTACTGAGAGAATGACCGGTTGTCTTTTTAGCTCTCGTTTTTCTTTCTCTAAGTTTACTTTTGTCACTGGCGACTTAGCTTCTTGCGAAGCCAAGCCCTCGCCGGCAGCCGTTAGGTTAGGTTAGGTTATATGGGCTGACAGTTGATTTTGTTACCGTCACACTTAGATCAATGTAGATCCATTGTGATACCCTGAAGTGTTGTAACTTCTGAAAAAATGATTTAACCTATGAATTCTATGGTTGATCGAGCCATTTGGTAGACTTGATAAAGTTCAATAGGCGATTGCCTGGGAGTTCAGATAGTTCTTCTAGTTCATTGAAGAAATAGTTGCCTAAGAATTTTGATCTGGTACGGCATAGTGCTCGACAGTGGCATAGAAAATGAGCCGTGTTTTCGTGCTCATCCTCATCGCCGCAGCCTCTGCATATGTCGTCCGTACTAAGCCCCATCTTCTTTTTGTGGTAGCCAAGTAGGTTATGTCCCGTTATCACACTTATGAGGGATCTTAGGGACGGTTTTTTGAGAAGTAAAATCTTTTTGGATTTTTCCTTGTCATAATGAGGCCAGAGTTTCCTGGTGTCACCGCAGGTTTCTAGTAGGTTCCATCTATCATTTGCTTTTTGAATGATATTATTACTAATGTTTCTCTTTAGTTCGCATTGAGGGATTCTGATGTTGTGGTCTATGAGAGAGGGATCAAGTACCGAGCCTTCTCTTGCAAGCTCATCCGCTTTTTCATTTCCTGGCACACCACTGTGACCGGGAACCCAGCAGAGTCTTACGTTGTGCTGCATACCAAGAACCCTTAGCTCTTCGCGACAGCAAGAAACAAGCTTTGACTTGATTTGCGTGGCAGAGATCGCTTTTATTGCTGCTTGGCTATCAATGAAAAAGGTGATATCAGCGTGTGGTATCGCCATCATGGATATTTGATTAGCAGCGTTTTTCACTGCCAAGATCTCAGCTTGGAAGACGCTGCTATGGCCAGGAAGTCTGAATGAACTGGCAAGGCTAAGATTTTCTGAGTAGAAACCCGCCCCTACCCCAGTAGTCATTTTCGAACCATCGGTGAAGATGGTAAGATTCGATTCGTTAGTGTAGGGTACACTGTTTTCCCAGTCCTCTCTATTAGGGAAGCTGGTAGTGAAGTTTTTATTGAAGTCTAGATAAGGGGTCATGTAATCAGTACGAACGTTATTGCCAACGTATTTTGTAAGGATCGTGGTATGACCGTGTTGACTAGATCTCCAAATATCGGTCTGACTAAGTCGGAGAGCGCTGTTTGCTGCTGATTCTTGTGCAAATAAGTCTATGGGGGTGAGATTTAGGATCGCTTCGAGACCCGCAGTTGGGGTAGTCCTCATCACCCCCGTAGTGCTAATGCATGCCATTCTTTGTACTTTGGTAAGGGTTTTTAAGTTCGTGGATATCTCCAGAGCTTGCCACCAAACCAAACTGCCATAAGTTAGAATGGGTCCAACAATGGCTGGGTACATCCACATGATTATCTTTGGATTTGGCCCCCAGTTTCTTCCCAGAATCCTGTTACACGAGTAGAGTGCAATCATGGCTTTCTTGTATCTTTCCTGTATGTTTAGACCCCAGTTGAGTTTCTTGTCCAAGATAACTCCGAGGTATCTTGCTTTTTCTGAAACTTTAAGTGGGGTGTTGTCAATTTTTGGTATCTCAAAAGAAGGTATTTTCCTTCTGTTGGTGAAAAGTACCAGTTCTGTTTTCAGGGGGTTAACCTTCAGACCGCATTTCTTGGTCCAGTTATTGACCATAGTTAATGCGCCTTCTAGTTGTTCGCTTACCGTGGTCAGGTATTTACCCGTCGCTAGAAGCGCTAAGTCGTCGGCATAAGCTATAATTCTGACACCGCTGTTTTTGAGTTTGATGAGAATTTCATTCATCACCAAAGTCCAGAGGAGGGGTGAGAGGATTCCGCCTTGTGGAGTCCCTCTAGATGTATACATCTTTATATCAGAGCTACCTAGTACGCAATGGATTTGTCTGCTTTTCAACATACACGTAATCCATTTTATAAGTGTAGGCTCTATTTTAAGATCAGTGAGAGCTTTTTCTATGGCACTGTTGTGAATATTGTTGAATGCTCCTTCGATATCAAGAAAAGAGGCAAGGGTGTATTCTTTCACCGCGAGCGACTTCTCTATTGTTCTAACTGCACAGTGTAGGGCTGTTTCTACACTTCTGCCTTTTGTATAGGCGTGCTGAAATGGTGATAAAGATTCTGGCTTTAAGTTGCTACGGATGTGCATATCAATCAATCTCTCAAGTGTTTTTAGTGCGAAAGAGGTTAGACTGATAGGTCTGAAGTCTTTTGGTTCTGTGTGACTGGGCTTGCCGGCTTTTGGTATGAAGACGACTTTAACTTCACGCCAAGCCTTCGGAACATATCCTAACTTAAGACTGTTAAGGAATATGTTTATCAGATGTGGAGTGATGATATCACTGCTTTTTTGCAGCATCAAGGGGAAGATGCCGTCTAGGCCTGGGGATTTGTAAGGAGAGAATGAGTTAATAGCCCAGATTAACTTTTCTTTTGTTATCAATTCCCTAGGAATTTCAGGTACCGAGTATATGGTGTATATTGACTCGTTTATTAGGTCTGCGCTACATCCTGGGAAGTGTGTTTTAACCAGGAGTTTTAGGCTTTCTTGACAGGACTCTGTCCATTGATCATTAGGTCCTTTTAGGGAGCCTATGGGTGTGTTTACTTTGGAGAGTATTTTCCTTAGTCTTGCTGAATGGTTAGTACACTCAATGCTACTACAGAAATTTCTCCATGAGCTTCGTTTCGCCCTTTGAGTTTCAATTTTGAATTTTCTTTGACTGGTTTTATAACATTCCCAGTCTCTATCTAGTCTAGTGCGTTTAGCCCTATTGAAAAGTTTCCTTGTTTCTTTCCTAATATTACTGAGCTCAGTAGTCCACCAGGGCGGTTTATTGTTTTTCTTCGCCGCTGTAATGAGTGGACAGCTTTTGTCAAAGGCGTTCCGCATAATTCCCGTGAATTCCACAGTTAATTCATCTAAGCTATCTGAATTAAGATTAGTATCGGTACTAAGCTGACCTATGTTCTTAACAATTTCGCTGTTGAAGACGTGCCAATCAGTACGTCTATTATTTCTAAAAGGTTTGTTTTCCCGCTTAGTATCAGGGATACAGAATTCGATTAGACGATGATCTGCGAAAGATGCGTCGTCTAGTACCTTCCATTGCTCTACCTGACAAGTATCTGAGTTGCTTGTTATGGTGATATCGAGCACCTCCTTACGGGTTTTTGTAACAAAGGTGGGAGTGTTACCTCTGTTAGCTACTATAAGGTTGTTATCAATAATATATTCAAAAAGGGACTCGCCCCTTGTGTTAGTATCGGTGCTTCCCCACTGCACATGATGTGAGTTAGAGTCGCACCCCACGACTACGTTAAACTTGTTCTTACTTGCATAGGATATCAATAGATTAGTGATATCAGCTGGTGGTCCTTCCGTACAGTCGTACGGCATGTAAGTGGACGAGAGAATGAGCGTTGGGAGCCCTTCTCGCTCCAGTTTTACCGCTGTTTGGTCAATGTTGCTGTAAGTAGTCAGAAGAAAAAGATTAGACTGTTTCCTTGCTACAATGCATGTTCTGGGATTACTGCTTCGGCTGTCAAGGTTGGGTTTGTACAGCAGAAGTTCTATCGAGTGTAGTCCCTTAATTTTGCCGCCTGATACCCAGGGTTCCTGTATAAGGGCTACATCGTACTGTCTACTCTCCATGAGGTAGACTAGGTTAGCGCTGACGGCTTTACTGTGTTGGAGATTGATTTGTAAAATTCTCAATTCCATCATATAATAAAGTACTTGTTCAACGCTTTACTAACCTGTTTCATTTTGTTGGCAATCAACCTCAACTTGCATCGAGTTATCCCGACGCGCACTTTGAAGTCTACTTTCCTGAGAAGTGGAATAGACTTTTGAGTCAGCCTGACTTCCACCTCGGTGCCTTCCTTGGTCTTTTCTGTTTTGACAATCTCCCAGTCTTGACCCTAAAGATCTACGACCTATAAGTCTATCATCATTCCTTCTTAAGACCTTGGAAAGATTGATTGATATCCATTTAAGGGCAAGTATTGATACAAGACTTCTGTCTTCGTCTCAACACGCCTACTGTAAAGGTAAATCGGTGAAAACAGCGCTACACACGTTAGTACGCACCGTCGAATATTCCCTCCATCATAAAGAGTTCGCTATGGTTGCTTTCCTTGACATCGAAGGTGCTTTTAACAACGTGGACACATCTGCAATCACATCTGTACTAACATCTCTAAATGTAGAGAGTTCGCTTCGGGAGTTAATTCATTTAATGCTTACTAGCAGAATAATTAACTCAAAACTGGGCAACTCTTCTGGCAGACGATTCGTTAGTAGAGGGACACCGCAAGGTGGTGTTCTATCCCCTCTCCTCTGGAACCTAGTGGTGAATGAAATCCTAACTGGTCTGGATGCGGAGGGTTTCAGAGTGATAGCCTATGCGGACGACGACGTTGCTATAGCAGTTTCAGGAAAGCATCTTAACACGTTAAAAGAACTCTTACAAAATGCCTTAGATACACTAATACTTTGGGCTGATGGGTGTGGACTGGGTGTTAACCCACACAAAACCGATTTGGTCTTATTTTCGAGGAGATACAATTTCCATTTGTCAACCCTCCCCATATTAAAGGAATCCAATTAAAATTCTCAGACGAGGCTAAATACCTGGGTCTTGTCTTAGATAAAAAACTAAATTGGAAACGCAACGTAGAGGAAAGAGTCAAAAAAGCTACTGTAGCTCTCTTTTCTTGCAAAAAAGCCATCGGTAATAAATGGGGCTTGCAACCCAGAATCACGCATTGGCTATACACATCGGTAATCAGACCGATTTTAATGTACGGTGTGGCAGTATGGTGGACTGCTTTAGAAAAAGGTATAAACCGAGATAAAGTAAATAAAGTCCAACGTTCAGCTTGCCTATGTATAAGCGGATCGCTTCGCACGACCCCACCTTACTCTACCTAACACCTCTTGACATCTTTAGCAAACAAATAGCTGCAAGTTCTGCTATTCGCCTCAAAGCTTCGTCGCAGTGGACTAACAACAACATTGGCCACTCCGTTATTCTTAGTTATTTAGAATCAATCCCAAAGCACACAGACTACACCATCCCCCAACTACAATTCGACAGAAATTTCCAGATTTCTATACCTCCCAGATCTTTTTGGGAGGATAGGACATTCCTGGAAGACGAGTCAATCCACTTCTATACAGATGGGTCAAAAACAAAAGAAGGGGTTGGTGGAGGTGTGTACTCTGAACGACTGAAATTAAGTCTCTCATTCCGCCTTCCCAATCATTGTAGCGTGTTCCAGGCGGAACTTTTGGCGATAAAAGAAGTCTTGTCCTGGCTTAAAGAAAACGTGATATCGACATCTGATATCCGTATTTTCTCAGATAGTCAGGCCGCTATTAAATCTCTGGATTCTGTCTCTACAAACTCTATAACAGTCGAGAACTGTCGATCATCTCTAATGGAGATGGCACAACAGTTTAATATTCACCTTTGCTGATGGGTGCCGGGCCATAGAGACATTCCAGGTAACTGTAAGGCAGATGAACTCGCCAGGAACGGTACAGTACAGCCCATTCTACCACGTTTGGCACGTATTGGCATACCAATCGCTACTTGTAAACTGTTGCTAATGCAAGACGTTGTGAGGAGGGCAGGCACCAGGTGGAACAACATCACCACGTGTCAAGTCACAAAAAACATCTGGCCAACCCTGGATTTAAAACGTTCAAGGTGCTTGCTCTCTCTAAGCTGATCGCATATAAGCTCGATAATAGGTGTCATAACCGGACACTGTCTAATAGGAAAGCACGCCATGAGATTAGGCGTATTCTCAAATGACTTCTGCAGAAGCTGTATGGACGAGGAAGAAGAAGAAACAGTTCTTCATCTTCTCTGCACATGCCCTGCTCTGGCTCGAAAACGCAAGAATTACCTAGGAGAATTCTTCTTTAACGATCTAAACGATCTAAATCATATCGGCATAAGCAGCCTCTCACGTTTCGTGAGAGACTCAAACTGGTTCCATTGAGCTTAGGAAGAAACCTCAAGATTCATGTGGTATCACAATGGGCCATCAAACTGGCCTAAGTGTGTCCGTTTCCATCTTGGACAGCCACTTCAACCTAACCTAACCTAACCAGTCTTGGCTTAGGAGATCACTATTCAGAGATAGGATGTATCTCTCTAGCCGTTCGCTGGGGATGGTGGGGCCTTTGACCACTAGTTTTCCTACCGGTCTGCACAGCTCCTTAATTTGTTTCACCTCAATGAGGCGAAGATCAGCGCCTTGCCATGGAGCTGACGTGTTTTTGATGAACTCTCAGAGCCACTCGAGAGTCACGTCATTCTCACAGTTCATCACCTTGAAACCATGAGTTGTCGTGAGGTTGCCGAAGAGTGGCACTTGCCTACTCTTAACGATGGCCTCGTTGACTTCCTCTAGGATCCTTAGTTCAAGGAGCTGCCATTCGTCTTCGGTTAGCCTGCGTGTGGGTTTACCATAATCAGCTATAGCGACTTGGTGACCCTTCACGATAGCCCGAGATGTCTTTATCCTCTTCGCTGCTGTGTGTGGCGAGGAGGTTGTTGGGGAGTTGCTGACATTCCTAGCCCTCTTCGAGGAGCATGGCGCTTCTTGTTGAGAAACCGCCTTGTCAGCTGGAATTTCCGACGCTGTTTCTAAACGGAGCTTGGACTTTTTAAACGCTGCCCTTTCCTTAGCCGTAAGAGACTCAGGAGACCTTTTGGCAAACCGACGAACAATCCTCTGAGCGTTGCGCTGCTGACGTCTTCGGATGTCGACTTCGTTGAGTGTGCCGGTTTTACGTTGTTATGTCCTTTTTTGAATTACCGTAGCTAGGCTATCGATTGTCGTGTTATTCGTTTGGTTTTCGGGTTCGGATACGGAGGTTATGTTGAGGTTGCCTTGTGAGCAATGGCCTACTAGGATACCCTCGCACTCCCTTGTATCTTTACCCTCATCAGGGGAGCCTACCACATTCACTTGACTACTCGGGCCCCTAGGTTCCGGGATTAGTTCGGCGGTTGAGGTTGACTCCCCGATGTGTGTCCTCCCGATTTGTTCCTTATTGTTATCCTTGCTTACAGCTTGCTCTTTGTTCGCTGGTTTTGAGGTCTTAGCACCAGACGTTGATGGGGAACACTCTTTCCCACGCTTGGAATTAGCGTAAGGAGCAGGCGGTCCCATCTGTGTCTTACAGCCCGAGTTTTCTGGAGAGGGGTGACTTGATGTCAGGTTGTCCTTAACCAAGACCTCCCTGTCCAGAAAAGCACGAGCGTTGTGCAGCCTCATCCTTTCCATTTCTGACATTTGGTCCCAGTCCAGTTTCCCAAGTCTTTTAACAGTTCGCTTACAGTTGGAGATTCTACTCCGCCTGGAAGTATTCGAAACGTTGGAGACGTTCGAGCTAGTGACTGAGGCGACCTCGCTGGCGTCATCGACGTCAGTCGCACTAGCTCCGTCATCCATGTCGAGTTTCAAGAAGGGGTTGAGGAGAAGATTTTCTTCCTCCTCAGTTAGTGGAACGTGCTTCGATGAAGTGCTCATTTTGATTTCCGTACTCTGCTTATTTTTTAAAACTGTTGGGAAAAATGAGGTGAAAAAGAAAAAGAAAAAGGAAAAAGAAAAAGGAAAAGAAAAAGTTTCGAAAAAAATAAGTAGGAATGTCATGAAAAATAAATAAATATGAAAAAATGATGTCACTGGCGACTTCTCCTCTCGATATTGAGATCGCGAGGCAAAGCCAAAGCCGGCAGTCGTGACTACTACCGACCGTTTAGCGTATATCCCCGCTATGGTTTTGTTCTTTATTTTTAATTCTTCCATATTTCATAGGGGTGGGCCTCTCTTAGTTTGCCCAAACCCTAGCTGGTAGTTTTGAAACTGCCCGAAAGCTAGAGACTATTACTGGCCTGCTTGAGGTTTGAGTGTAAGCCTCCTCACCAACGTCAAGGTGGAGACCCGTCGAGGAGGTCGTGAGGCAGCCGTGACTTCTGCCGACACTTGAACCTATATCCCCGTTCGATTTTCTTCATTTAGTAAACTTTTATCCATATTTTATTAGATTAACATCTCTGCTTTTGGTGGTTTTCTTAGTTGTATTACTCCGCAGCTGGATTGCTGAAGAGTTAGACGTAAGCCCCCTCGCCACAACAAGGCGAAAACCGTGTTTAAAACACATTAATTATGTCGAAAATTCTAATCCTTGGCGCTATCATAGAGGAAATATAAATATATTTCCTCTAAGGTCACTATTAAGACTTGGAAACACATAGACATTTTCAAACCTTTGATTGAATTTCGATTTTAAATAAATATTTAGAAGATCAATCATAAACTTGGCAGTTTTTTTTATCGAATGGATGGTAATTATAGGGTCGATTCTTTTTAAGTAGAATTTTCGTTTTCTGTTGAGAGGTAGCATTAAAATATCTAGCAAAATATCAAAATCTTAATCGATGCTAAAATCTATTGACATTTTAATTTTTGTTTTTATTTTTTCGAATAAAATATCTCGCAACGTAATTTTGTCAATTAGTTGGTTTGTTTTAATATTTTATAGTTTAAAAACAGTTTAAACATAGGTTCTGTCGTGTTTTTTTAGACTCCATGCTATTATTTCAAAATGGGTTTAAATTGTCTATGAATAACATAACCTGGAGTTTAGTTAGGCAAAAACAAAGTTAGAACTTATCAAAAAACTCTGAATATGGCCTTTTTACTTTAATGTTCTATTAATAATTCAATGGGGCATATTCATAGATGTTTGCTAAACTCTTGCTAAGTTATTAATAAGCAAGTCCAGAGTTTAGGCTATTAATAAATAAATTTAAACCTTAGTTTAATGCTTAACCTGTAGTTTAAATATAAACACAGGAAATGCTGTTGTTAAAAAGTTATTATCACAGCGTATATTTGATTTTTGTTTGTGAATTGAAAATCATATCAAATAAATTTTACGTAAACTTGCTGTCCAGAAAAATTTCGATTGATACCGCAATTGAAGACCAGTTTTCCTGCCGTTTGCGTTTTACTCATTTTTTTTACTTCCAATTTGAGTAGTGACAGCACAAAATACAAGTTTGAAAATATAACAGTGTAACGAACCAAATTCTATTTTCACTTTGTTAATTAAAATCACTATCAATACTTTTGAATCATCTAATTACATTATCAATTATATACTAAAATTATTAAATTAAAAATTAATTAAATTATTAATATTAAAAAGATTTGTGTTACATTATATAAATAATTCATTGAATCATTGTGACTTAACGAAAATTAACTACAAGAAAACAATTATAACAGTTTTGAAATTTGCATTATATAATTTATAACCAAAAACACTCCATTACCAAGACCGGAATCTTTCGTACGTTTCACTCTCCAAAACCCGTTTGTTACATTGTTGTATTTGTAATTTTGACAATTAGTCCATGAATAGATGTGAGCACAAACAAAAAAAAAAACGATGCCGTGGGCTAGCGGCACTTTGCATAGCAAAAACAAAATGGAGGGGTTAATAAGTTTTTTTTCAGGTTTTTCCTTTTACTTTTTTCGATGAAAACGTCAGTTTTAAGCTTTAATTTTGCAGGCATTTTGTGGATAGTGAACCAATGTACCTTTTTGTCTTGAAAAAAGCATGTACAACATCAGTTTATTATAATTAATTCACTAATTTACAGTAATCACTACGAAATTCTTTAAATTTCATAATTAACCTTGAATTATTGTATCAAAGTTGCGTTCGAAGAACCATCAAGTTAAGGGTGTGAGTGCAATTTTTTTATTGAATTCTAATAAATTTTCGTTAATGAACGGCCCAAATATTTTTTTTGCAAGTAATTAAAATCTGTATAAATTTAACCAATCCAAGTATATTTATAGTTTGTTTTTAATGATTTAAGCTTGCAACTATTTTTCAATTCCATTTTGATTAATAAATATTAAATTTAAAAAAAGAGTTATAATCGAAAAATATCTTATCCATAACATTCTTGATTGATGGAAGCATACATGTATTTGCTATCAAAAAAACTATGCATCAAAGGAACACCAATGTTTTAAAAAAGTAATCAGAACGATTATAGCGAATCTGTTGAATAAATGCAGAGCAAATAAAATGCAAATTTTGACATATATCACAAAATGAAAACGTCTTAAAATCGTTCTGAATTCATGCACAACTAATTCAATAGAACATGTAATCGTCATGAATGTTTATTGTTGACGTACAGAAGTTTTTTTAGTGAGTTTCCACAGTTTAACGCAAAATATAATTTTCATTCATTTCTTAAAAATGTTTAGTTACCAAAGTTCAAGTTTACTTATTATTGTTTGAAGGGTATGTTTAGTAAAAGTGCTGCTAAAAATGAAACAAATTAATGAGTTTTACGTACATGTTTTTCTTAATATAGTAAATACTTCCATAGATTAAATTTTATAAATGCAGAACATGGAAGAAAATATACATAAACAATAGTTTTCAGGTATAAAGCAGAGGCTA
Source organism: Eupeodes latifasciatus (assembly GCA_920104205.1). Lineage (NCBI taxonomy): Eukaryota > Metazoa > Arthropoda > Insecta > Diptera > Syrphidae > Eupeodes > Eupeodes latifasciatus. Next base: position 168,499,621 of record OV049924.1, on the reverse strand, counting down.
GTGTAGACAAATATTTTTGAGAAAGCCAATAATATTTTAGGTATGTTCATTAAAGAAATTTCCGCTTCGGCTAACCTTCATCAACTTTTTAGAAAAAAAATTAGCATTAATAGCAGCCAATTATTTCATAGCATAATTAATTTTTCAGATTGTAAAATGTCTAGAAATTTTTATACGCTACAAAATTCGTAATTTTATGCGTAAACATAGAAGATAACATTATTTAGTCAAGAAGTATGGATTTTGGCGCGTACACCGTTTTTTTTTCTATTGGGTGTTCGGTTTCCCCATACTGGAATAAAAAAAGTTACTTAAATCTATTTATTGCACTCATTTAGTTGGTATTGTGTGTAAACATATTGCCTATTTCTATTCCTTAAAGATGCTTTACACAAAGCAACTTATTTTTAAAACATGGTTCCCTCAAATTTTTATTCCAAAATCTAACTACAAACAAAATTCTAACTCTAACATAGTCCCTTAAAAAGAAATTTTCAGGAATATTTCTGCAACAAACAAAACTAAAATTTGGTCTTGCAACTACCGAACTGCTTAAATGATGAAAATACTAATCTAATTGAGGAATCTGAACTAGCTTAATTTGGCAATGGAACTTCACAAGTATGCTTCTCGTAAAAAAAAAATTCTAACGTCGTCGCCAAAAAAATGCTCTAAGCAAACAACAGCTGAAAAAATTGTCTGTTTTGTTGTTTTACAAAGTATTAAGTTACACTTTTGTCCATTTCCAATTATACTTAACCAGTTGCTGCTCATATTGCGTTCGCAAATAATTTAAGTAAATAAAAAACAGCACTAATAAATCATTAAATATGTATTTGGTCAATTTTATTTTATTTAATATACATTTTCAACATTTATTTGGATTGAAATTAAAAAGCTATACAAATCTTCCAATTTAAGACCATGTCAGCACTTTAGATTCTGTTGGTTAGGATTGTTTAGTTTTTGAACGAGGCCATGAAACATTCAAAATGAAGCATTTAGATGGGGCTGATTACTATAATGAAGCATTTTGATGGGCCTGAGGACTAAATGTGAGAATGTGTTTGGTTTTTTGCATCATTTTACGCACACTTTCTCACATTTAGTCCTCAGTAGCTTGTAGGCAAACCGAAATGTCAGTCTGAGATTCCGGTCTTGGTAATGGAGTGTTTTTGTCAAAAACACTCTATTACCAAGACCGGAATCTCAGACTGACATTTCGGTTTGCCTACAAGCTAAAAAGCACTAATTGTGAGAAAGTGTGCGTGAAATGATGCAAAAAACCAAACACATTCTCACAATTAGTGCTTTGGCCCATCAAAATGCTTCATTATAGTAATCAGCCCCATCTAAATGCTTCATTTTGAATGTTTCATGGCCTCGTTCAAAAACTAAACAATCCTTACCAACAGAATCTGAAGTGCTGACATGGTCTTAAATTGGAAGATTTGTATAGCTTTTTAATTTCAATCCAAATAAATGTTGTAAATGTATATTAAATAAAATAAAATTGACCAAATACATATTTAATGATTTATTAGTGCTGTTTTTTATTTACTTAAATTATTTGCGAACGCAATATGAGCAGCAACTGGTTAAGTATAATTGGAAATGGACAAAAGTGTAACTTAATACTTTGTAAAACAACAAAACCGACAATTTTTTCAGCTGTAGTTTGCTTAGAGCATTTTTTTTTGGCAGCGCGCGGCGTTAGAAGTTCAGGCGGAAACAATAGGCGGGTGCCTTCGTATTTGTTTGTACAGAAAATGCTACGAGAAGCATACTTGTGAAGTTCCATTGCCAACTTTAGCTAGTTCAGATTCCTCAATTAGATTAGTATTTTCATCATTTAAGCAGTTCGATAATTGCAAGACCAAATTTTAGTTTTGTTTGTTGCAGAAATATTCCTGACAATTTCTTTTTAAGGGACTATGTTAGAGTTAGAATTTTGTTTGTAGTTAGATTTTGGAATACAAATTTGAGGGAACCATGTTTTAAAAATAAGTTGCTTTGTGTAAAGCATCTTTGGAATAGAAATAGGCAATATGTTCACAAACAATACCAACTAAATGAGTGCAATAAATAGATTTAAGTAACTTTTTTTTATTCCAGTATGGGGAAACCGAACACCCAATAGAAAAAAAACGGTATACGCGCCAAAATCCATACTTCTTGACTAAATAATGTTATCTTCTATGTTTACGCATAAAATTACGAATTTTGTAGCGTATGAAAATTTCTAGACATTTTACAATCTGAAAAATTTATTATGCTATGAAATAAGTGGCTGCTATTAATGCTAATTTTTTTTCTAAAAAGTTGATGAAGGTTAGCCGAAGCGGAAATTTCTTTAATGAACTTACCTCAAATATTATTGGCTTTCTCAAAAATATTTTTCTACACTAACCTCTGCTTTATACCTGAAAACTATTGTTTATGTATATTTTCTTCTATGTTCTGCATTTATAAAATGTAATCTATGGAAGTATTTACTATATTAAGAAAAACATGTACGTAAAACTCATTCATTTGTTTCACTTTTAGCAGCACTTTTACTAAACATACCCTTCAAACAATAATAAGTAAACTTGAACTTTGGTAACGAAACATTTTTAAGAAATGAATGAAAATTATATTTTGCGTTAAACTGTGGAAACTCACTAAAAAAACTTCTGTACGTCAACAATAAACATTCATGACGATTACATGTGAAATGAGGCAATTGGCAGAGGATAAGGTTGAGGAGGGAGAAGGGATTTAGGATTGAGGATAGGTTAGGAGCGCGGAGGATTCACTGACCACCCCATGAGGGTAGGCCAGAACTAGGATGGGAAAAAGGGGGTAGGGAGTAGGGATAGAATGTCCACTACGAAGGCGATGGCATGCTTGCGATGCTCGGCTAAGCTCGCCGGATAAGGGGGGGATCTTGCCTTCGCAGTTGGACCTCACCTCTTTCAAAACTAAATTTCATGCCATTAAACGAAACTTGAACGATCCCAAAACAATACAACACTACATAACTCTAAAAGAACAAAAACTTATACCGACTGGCACACTACAACCAAAACACAACTTCCAAACAAGCACTACACTTAAAGAATACCAAACACAGGACAACCTACGAACCGCCACCAGACACAGGACTACCGACACACCACAACCGACACACAAACACCAGACATACCACCACCAGACACACCATCACCAGGCACACTATCACTAAATACACCACCACCGATAACACGACATTCACGCTGGACTCGACACACCTCGGGAACGCTGCGGCTGTTGTTGCAGCATGGCCGTACCCACCCAACCTGGAGTTCGACTGGCCTTGTCTTTCGAACTCCCCTCAGTAGACTGTGAAGCTGAAGTTCAATTCCTCATGTCCAGGATCCCTTCGCTGAAGCACTTCATCCCGCCTTACCGCACCCCCCTGAAAATGCCAATCAGCCCCTCATCTTGAGGTTCGATTTATAACAAGATAATACAAAGAAAACGCAACGAAATTTTCGATTTTTTTCTTAACGAGATTTACATTTTCATCTTCCTTTTATTAATAAAAATGAAATTTAACGTATACAAATTTACTCTAAAACACAACGAATGATTATGAAAATTTTTAAAGCACAAAAAAAAATCGGTTACATAAAAAAAATTAAAATAAAACGAATAGAAAAACGGTTAAAATAAAAGAAAATTTAAATTTGAAATTAAACAAAAACTAATATTTATCCTTAACAGAATATGTACCCAGTGCACACTTATATAATAACTAGGCAGGGTCTTTCTCCGTATGGAGGAGACTTAAGTCCCCGGGATCTCCCCAGAAAATTACTTTGTTTCCCTTTGTTCGGAAACACTGGTCTTCTTCCGCTTATACCCTACCTATCAAGAGCTCTTACTAGGTAGCTAAAGGGATGCAAAAATATTGCCTCTAACTCAACAGGGAGGGGATTAGGGAACCTACGCCGCCCCGACGAACTCTACCCAAAATTAATTAAACGACACAAAAAAAAAAACACTTCCGACACATAAACTTAAGGACTTACAATAAAATATAAAATAAAAATTGTAACCAAGAAAAAAAATATAAAAAAAATTAAAAAGAATTTGTAGCAACGTTGTTTGGTTAACTTTTAGGTTTGAATTATATATGCAGTTATATGTAAATATATATAAATATATGTATAGGCATACGGTGCCTTATACAGTATTCTCCTCGGTTTTGAATATGTATGTATATTATATAGGATGGTAGATTTAAATGGTATTCCGTCTTCAGGTAAGTATATCAATTAGTATATACATATATATTTAAATGATGTATTAGGAACTTCGAGCGTAATTTAAATTTGTTGGGAGGTTTTATATTATCTTCGAGAGTACTTTAAATCAAACGAGGTGAGATTGATTTTTTTTGCACGTATATAAATTACTTGTCGATCCGGGAACGTCGACGGATCATTCCTCTACCGAGTATTTCCAGCCTCGCGACACCTTTTAATATCGAGTGGGTCTTCTTAGCGTATGTACATATGAGTGCTCGTACGCCCGCGGCTGCGGCGGCCGCCAAAAAAAATCAATCTCACTACAAAAATTATATTCACTTTCACCACTCACTCTAATCTAACATTTCAAAACAATAAAACTCACCCTTAATTCCTTTATTTATGATTTTCTTTGTACCCTAGTTTTTCCCTTTAGATTCCTTGGGTTTAATATTTTTCCTCTTCTTATGGGATTCCCACTCTTTTTGAACACTAAACTACACAAAAAAATTTATATTACTAAATGTTAATTACAACTTTAAACACTTTAAGCTTTACACTTCCTTCCACTTTAAGATCTTCTCTTCACGGTAGCTAAACTGAAAATGATTCAAGTAGTGGTCTTTTAGCGGTTCAGCTATGAACATACCGCTTAATTTCATTGCCTACCGTAAGGTTCAACGAACTACTTCTTTTCAAATTTTTGAATATCTGAACCCTTGCTTTTAAGCTCAATTTTACTCCGATGTAATCATAAAAGCTTCTTTTCCCACCAGCCTATTTCCGAACTCTTTTTCCATTACAACCTTCCCTTGTCTTTCCCATTTCGCCGAAACTTTAATTTAAAAAATGTCATTTTCTTTATGTTGTCGTCCTTCTCAAAACCCTCGAAATATATCGGTCGCGCTGCTTAACCTCGTCATCCTTTTCTACTTTGACTACTTTTCTTTTCCTTATTTAATATCCCTTACTCTTTCTAACTTACTCTGGTTCAATTCGTCAGTAGTCTGTTCCATCATTCATTTCATTAAAGCTAAAGTGCGCGCGTTGACATAAACAAACCAAAACAATACAAAAAATATTAATAATAAATCAACAGAAAAAAAAACAACCAATTCAAAACTCAAAGATTATTTTTGGATATACGAATGCCTAAGGTAAGTATTTCTAGTACCTATTCTGACCAGAACCATTGACTGGAGTTTTACTCCGTCCATTTTCTTGGTCAGCCTTGTAAATATTCTTTATACAATTGTCTAACATTATTGATTTTTTTCTTGCAGGAATGGAGACTCCACCTCGGACAACTCTGGCCTATTGGTGGCCACAACAATGCCTAAGGTTAGTATTTGCATCTTCCTATTCTGACCAGGACCATTGACTGGAGTCTTTCGACGTCGATAATCCTGGTCAGCCGTGTAGGTATTCTTTATATCCTATTCTAATGTTCTTTTGATTTTTCCCTTGCAGGAATGGTGACTCAACCTTGACCTCTTAGTATATCGGTGGCCACAACAAAACTCCGGCATCAGAAGTGCTGATATTACCCCAAGGATGACGGTGAAGGCCAACGACTGATCGTTTAGCATTAGTTGTGAAGGACCCATGCAAATCCCCAACACGAGTGTTATCGCAGGTGGCGAAAGCTGGGTGGTACAACTCCGATTAGTCCAAAGTTGGTTTCTCGTGGGGAAGAACCCACAACTCTTAAGCCGGGCGATATGGATGTGATTACTCCAAGTGGGTTTCAAGTGGGGAAGAACTCACGCCTATCCAGCCGGGCAATACAAGGCCAAACCTCGTCGTTTGGAAAGGTTCGTTCGTACAATTCAAACCATTGGTTCAGAGTGAGTTCCATTTAAATTTGGTTATTGTTTAAAGCATTCATTTATAATTTGAATAGCTAGATTGTTTTTATCGGTGTATCGTGAAGTTGTCACGGATACGCGAAGTCAATTTATTTAAAAAAAAGAAGGCAGTGTGTATATGTACATACAAAACTATCTAGGAATTCGGTTTATTATTATTATTAGAGTAATTTACCTGTGGAGACATTTTCAAAAAAAATTATATATACATACATATGTATGTATGTATATTGTTTCTGTGTACTATCTTGTGTCGCTATCGGTAGTCATACTTATGTAGGTCGAGCATGAAACTTGTCTTTATCCAAGTGATTGTTTTCTTACCGACGTCCTGGTTGGGTTGTCCTACTGATTCGGCAACACTCGTGTCCTAGAAAAAGGATTCCAACGACTGCAGGCAGTCTCTGGATTATAAAAATTATATCTCTAAGTTTGATTAGCGTGCTTAAGTATTGCACTAATTGTTGATATACTAATTAAGCTATAATCAAAATATCACAGATTGGAATTTCTTATATCTAGGTTATCACAGCTGTCGAGTCAGTCGGGGTGTTTTTTTTGTTTTCGTTTACTCGAAATAAAAATATCACAGATGGTTGACCAGGTTGTTAAGGAACTTAACGAATTAGGACGGAATTATATACAATCTCTTTTTACGTTTTCATGCTTTGTACCTACTTTATATCACAGATGGTTTATATGTCTCGTCCACTACTCTATATCACCGATGGTTGTCATGTATTGTCCCCTACTTTATATCACAGTTGTTCGTTTATCATTTCCTAGGTTTTCGTCTATCATATCACAGTTTTCAAAAATAAATTGGTCATACGAATTATTGTTTGTTTCGTTTCAATCGTCCGGAATTTATGTCTTAAATTTTACGTTTGTGTCCTACTATAAAAAAAACTCAACGGGTATCTATTGTTTGAGATCTTTCGCATGAAAGATTCCAATCTTTTTCCCAACTAGGTTCTCTAGCTCATACATGCTTTTTCCTACAGGTTTGACAATACGACATTTAACATATTTAGGACAAAGTTTCGACGATAACAGTTTCGAGGAGTCACTTAATATGAAGTTTCGTTTGTAAACTTCTTGACCAGGCAAGTATCGGACATTTCGGGACCTGGTGTTGTACGTTTTTCTACCCTTTTCGTTAGCTACTGTTATATTTTCTTTTAGCTTAGCACGTATTAAGTGCAATCGCTCTTGCCGCGGTAAGGTCACCAACTCGCCATCCTCAAGGACGTTTAACTTTTGTGCCAGTGCATATCCGCTTCCGTGTGTCATCATATTTGTTCCAAAAAGAGCAAAGTATGGTGACACACCGATGGCTGAATGCACTGAACTCCTCAAGGCACATGCGATGTCACTCAAGTGGCTATCCCATTCGCGCTGATCTTCTTTCAGATAGGAACGTATGGCGGCTAATAAAGTACGGTTGACTCTCTCAGAAGCGTTAGATTGTGGCGAATAGTTTGCTGTTTTGAAGTGACGTATCCCATATTTTTCCAAAAAAACTTGAAATTCTTTAGATACAAACTGTTTTCCGTTATCGGAATGTAAAATTTGTGGGACGCCGTACACATTGAATACGTCGTTACGCAAATAGGATATTATGTTGCTCGACGTTGCCGAACGAAGTGGTTTAAGGAAAACGAATTTAGACATATGATCTAATACAACAAAAACATACACATTTCCTGCTTTTGACCTAGGGTATGGGCCAATGAAATCAACATATAATTTCTGAAACGGACGGTCTGGGACATAACAATTATCAATAGGTGGACGTTGGACTTGACTTGAAGACTTAGACTTTTTACACGTTTCACAATTACTTACAAATTGTCGAATTTGTACTGTCATGTTAGGCCAGTAAAAATACTGTCGTACCCGGTATAATGTTTTAGCCGTTCCACCATGAGCGGCTTGCGGTGGGTTATGGGCATTAGCAATCAAATTTTCGGTTAAGGTTGAAGGTACCCATAGCCGCCATGAATTCTCTACTAGTAGATTTTCGCTATTAAGAGGGAAGGTTCGTTTGTAAACAAATGAATCTACTACCTTAACGTCGGGTAATTCTTTTTCATGCTTTCGTATGGTATCTATTAGGTTTTTGTACTCTTCTGATTTAAATTCGTTGGATTCTAAATCTATCCAAGGAATTATCTCTCCCATGTCCAAGCTATCCAAGTGTGCCCGAGAAAGAGTGTCTGGCACGACATTCAGCGATCCTTTTCGGTGTTCTATGTTGAAGGTATACGATTGCAACTCTAGAGACCATCTAGCCAATCTCCCACTGAGGTCTTTCATGGTCATTAACCATTTTAAACTAGAGTGATCAGTTATGATGGTGAAGTCCATACCTTCAACATAGGGTCTGAACTTTTTCACTGCCATCACCGCTGCCATACATTCCTTCTCGGTCACACTATAGTTTCGCTGGCATGAGTTTAGCTTTTGCGAAAAGTACGAGATAGGACTTTCTTCATCAGCCTCTCCCTTTTGAAAAAGAACGGCCCCGATTCCGGAATCGGAAGCATCGCATTGAACATAAAATCGTTTCGAGAAATCCGGGTGTGTCAGCACCGGAGCTGTCGTAAGAGCTCTTTTCAGATTTTCGAAAGCGACTTTAGCTTCATCTGTCATCACAAACTTCGCGTTCTTTTTCTTGAGAGTATCTGTCAAGGGAGCTGTTAGGTTTGAAAAGTCTTTTATAAAACGCCTATACCATCCGGCCAAACCAAGTAACCTTCTCACCTGTCTAGCGTTTTTTGGTAAGGGAAAGTCAACCACGGCTTCTATTTTTGCCGGATCTGTTTTTAATTTCCCACCACCAACGATGAAACCCAAGTACTTCAGTTCTTTAAAGCAAAACTTGGACTTCTTGACGTTGATGGTGAGGTTAGCCTTTCTGAGGCAGTCGGCTACTTCTCCTAACAGCGCAACATGCGTATCAAAGTCTGGAGCAATAATTAAAAGGTCATCTAAATATACAAACACGCGATCTCTAAGTCTAGACGGGATAACTTTATCCATCAGCCGGCATAATCTTTGGGCTGCATTACATAACCCGAAAGGCATCACCGTAAACTGGTACAGGGGTCTCCCCGGTACCGCAAACGCTGTTTTCTCTCTGCTATCTTTCTCCAGTGGTATCTGCCAGAATGCTTCTTTAAGATCCACACTACTGATGTAGTAAGTATCCGGCAGACGACTGATTAGACCTTCGATACTGGGAAGAGGATTGGCGTCCTTTTTGCTCACCGAGTTGACCTTACGGGAATCCAGGCAAAATCGGTATTTTACGGTACCATTTGGACCTGGTTTCTTTATAAGGACAACCGGTGAACACCACGGACTCTCACTCTCCTCAATAACTCCAATCTTAAGCATCCTATCGATCTCCTGGTACAACACGGCTTGGACCACTGGAGAAACAGGATAGTGCCTCTGCTTAATCGGTACTGCATCACCGGTATCGATGACGTGCTCCATGAGCGTCGTCTTTCCGAGACCGTGCCGATCGTAATCTAAAAAATTCCGTTTTACCATTTCCAATCTCGATCGCTGCTCCAGCGAAAGTTCATGAGCATTCATCAAATCAGCGTCTTCTTCTAGAATTGAAACGGAACTTAAAATGTTCGGCGCTATCTGGAATGCTTTCCAAAAATCCACCCCTAAATATAGTTCTTGATCTAAATTTGGAACTAGATATAACGTTATCATATGTTCCATATTCCTATACTGTATTAGAACATTAATTTTTCCTATTATCTTCTGGTTTTGACCATCAGCTGTTTTAACACCTGAATGGTACGGTTGGTGTTGTATTTTCAATTCTTCTATAAATTTAAAGCAATTTTTACCTAATATGCTTATACTGGCCCCGCTATCTAAAAGTCCGTTTATCATTTGGTTACCTATTTTTACCTTCGCGTAAGGCCTAGGGTCAGTTTGAGTATCTATAATAGTCGACGCGATTTTATGCCGAGTTTCTTTCCTAATTTTATACCTCGATCTCGCTTTTTTAATTTTGCTAGATATCACACTAACTGTTCCTTGAAAGATTTTATCTCTTGTCTCGTAGTATTCTTTTAATCTAATATGTAATGGTTTTATTTCTTTGATTTTTACTGATTTATTATTTAATTGAACCTCTTTATTCTTTGTTCTAGCTAAAATTTTAATAGCTCTCTCCTCGATACCGGGTTTCGAATTCTCTATTGGTTTGTCTGGGGGGTTTGAGTCGAACGCGACTCCCCCGGAGTTGTCGCGTTCCGACTGCGGTTTTCCGGATTACATCGAGGACATTTAGGAGTGATCACTCCATCCATCCCACACCGATAACAGAAAATATTTCTTTTTGTCGAAGGGCAATCGACAAATGAGTGACCTTGGATCCGACAGTTCCAACAAAGTCCGGCCCTGCCTTCACCTTGGCCTATTGAAGTTTTCGGTCTAGCTCCCGAATTGTGAAAAGCATCTATATGCTCGCTTGCCGACGTAACCACTTCAGGATCCGTAACAACATCTAACTCATTTGCCACGAACCGATTCGGAGCTCGATTTGGCTTTTGACCTTCTCGGTCCTTTTTCGGGAAAGCGTATTCCGCCTCCTTGCAAGCCATCCTCAGTTGGTCCATTGAGAAAATGGTTTGAGGATACACTAACGGCTCCAATCGTTCGTTAAGGTTCCTTTTAATCATTCGTACTAGTTGGTTTTCTGGTATTTGTACTTTTAGTTGAGATCGTAAACGAGTAATCGCCGCAAAATAATCGTCGCTTGACTCCCAGTTCCCTTGCTTACGATCCCTTATTTCGCCAGTTATCTCTATATCCGATTTGGAACTCTCAAACTGGCGAATTAAGGCATCACGAAGCATCGGCCAATCCGGTTGTCCATTCGAGCGAAGATACCACCAGTACCATTCACTCGCTGCTCCCGAGAGTAGGAGATGGAAGTCTCTTAGAATTTCAGACCATGCGCACCTATATTTGTCTTGCAGCATCTCGACTCTGAACACAAATTCTTCTACTCTTGGGTTGGCGGACTTGCCGTCAAACTGTATCTTCCACTTGTCCAACCGGATTGGCGTTTTCATAACCGGTTGTGGACATACCGGAGGAGGGTTGAAATAAGGAGGCTGAGGGTATCTCGGAGTGAAACCATTTGTACCCTGGTATGGGTTTGGCTGATAAAAACCGTTCGCCCCGGACCCACTACTCGGACCTTGGTTCACTCTTTGATCAGTCGTGTTATACGATGTCCTCGGATACTGATCGCTTCGGAAATTACTAGGCGGATCGTTAAACTGACTCGGTTGCCCTCTAGCATCTCCTATGAAATTCTGAACCCTTTCTCCTCCGGTTGGAGGACAAGGTTGAGTTGGGTTGGCTTCCTTCAGAATCTCTAAAAATTGTTTTCTTATTTCATCTTTTAATGATTCGGCCAGTTGCCTACTTAGAGTTTTATTATACGACTCACAAGCGTTACCCACGGCCTGATTAATCGCTGACCTAACTTCTTCAGTAATACCAGCATTTGGCGCCTCTTGAGCTTCTGCGGATCGACCATGGCTATCCGTTGACCTTGCCCGGCCGTTAACCCAATTTGAAGGCTCAGGAGAATCTTCCCCAGGTGGGGTTAAATTACTGTACGAAGGTGCCGATAAGGTTTCTAACACACTCCTCATCTCTCCTGAGTCTTGCAAATCCAGCAAACCTCCCTGAGTCGGATTTGTGGCTTCGGATAACAATAAACCCGTAGCTATTGGTGCCGGACCTTGTATTCCCGGAGGATGATAATCTTTATTTCTAGCGATATTGTCAATTGGCCCTACCCCACTAGGTTTAGCTGGAGGTACCTCTCTATGCGGAGAGACCTCCACCCGTAGACCAGACTTGTCCTTAGGTGAATGCTGCACTCGAGACATCCCGGGCGAAACTAGTAAAAACTTCTCACGTAGAGCGCGGGTAAGTCTTTGATTAGGTAATAAATTTTGTACTTTTGTTATTTTATTTTCTAACTCTTCCTCTTCTTGTCTTTTCATAGGTCTTTTTAACTTTTAACAAAATGAGATCGATACAATGGTTTTCTAAGAGTTCTACACCAAACCCTATCTTAATATACAATTGATACCACACTTATGTGAACAAAAGAAAAACACCACACAGAACTGATTAATTAACTATACCTACAAAAATCCAAACAAAAAACTTAAATTCCTATTCTATTAACCTGTAATTCTAAGCTAAACTATTGAACAAATTGTATACCTAAGAATAAATGTATGTAAAATCACTTATAATCTACAACCCTATTCTAATATAACTAAGCCTAATTAAACTAAGTAAACACTACAAAAAAAATATTAACTAACTTACTATTATTTCTATTTATCTTTTTATATTACATATACCTATATCTAAGAGGAACTATGCCTATATATTTTTTTGTTTTGGGGTTTTTTTTTTATTTTATATATTTTTTTTTATTTATTATATTTTGCTTTTTTGATTTTTTTTTGTATGTATTCTACTATGTTATCTAAACCTAAAATCTCGTTCTTAATAGCTATTTAAAATTAAACTGACTACCAAAAAAACTTATTGCTAAAAACGTAAATAAAATTGAAATTGATCAAAAAACAAAAATATATGTGTATGTATAGAATTTAGACTGAAAGAAAAATGTTAATCATTAAAACTTAACCCTATTGTAAAAAAAAAACTTAAATATCGTTCTTAACTGCTATATACCTAAATTAATTAAAAACTAAAAGGACTAAATTGATTAAAATATAAAAACTTATTACTACAAACGGAAATAAAACTGAAATTGAAAAAGAAACGAAAAATATATATAATGTATGTAAAGATTCTAAATTGAAAGATGATTTGTAAACACTAATAACTTAAACCTATCGTAATTCAAAACTCAAAAAAAAACATTTAACACTATTTGACACCGCGAACGTTGGAAACTATAAACGAAAGACTGACAGATTGATAATAAGTACGAAATATAGTTTCAATACCAAAATTTTTCTAAAATTTCAAAATTTATTCATAAAAACACTTCGGAGGTGTTTCAGGCGGATACTTCAGTTACTTTTCCTTTTTTTTTTTTCTTTTTACATGGGACACTAACGAACTTCGCTTCACTTACTGATCTCACTTTATGTTCCCGAGGTATACCCAACATACAACATACACTCACTCACACCGCTCAATCACTACTACGAACATACCTAAACATTATTTAATAATAAAAATCCTGTGCTATTTTGCTTTTCGGGGTTCTTATCTCCTCGTCGCAATTGGGTGGGCTTTCTATAAAGCTATCCCATCCAAGACATACGATTCGAACAGAACCTTTACAAAAAAAAACTACTTCCAATCGATTTCGAAACTCCAGTCGCAATTCATTCGGTACGTAAAAAAAACCTTCCGAATGAAGACATACTGAAGATCCTTGATCGTTAGCTGAAGTATTTTTCTTCACCGTTCCGACTGTCCTCTCGGACCGATCTCCAACGCATCGTCGCAAGTATGCAAGCATTCTCAACGCTATCTTGCATACGACATACGCTGCAATTGAAAACGGCTTCGAAAACAGGCGAATACGGTTCTAGAAATACGCATAACTTTAAAAATTTTACATGCATGGTTTCGTTCCCATCTCTTAATCTTTGCATCGCAAATATACGAGTATTCTTAAGAGCTATCTCGTTTATGACTTATGCTTCGATCAAGATCTGGTCCCGAAATCCTAAAACGAGTTGACTTGAAACAAACATACTATGACATTCTTACACAAATACGTTGGGCGCCATTTGAAATGAGGCAATTGGCAGAGGATAAGGTTGAGGAGGGAGAAGGGATTTAGGATTGAGGATAGGTTAGGAGCGCGGAGGATTCACTGACCACCCCATGAGGGTAGGCCAGAACTAGGATGGGAAAAAGGGGGTAGGGAGTAGGGATAGAATGTCCACTACGAAGGCGATGGCATGCTTGCGATGCTCGGCTAAGCTCGCCGGATAAGGGGGGGATCTTGCCTTCGCAGTTGGACCTCACCTCTTTCAAAACTAAATTTCATGCCATTAAACGAAACTTGAACGATCCCAAAACAATACAACACTACATAACTCTAAAAGAACAAAAACTTATACCGACTGGCACACTACAACCAAAACACAACTTCCAAACAAGCACTACACTTAAAGAATACCAAACACAGGACAACCTACGAACCGCCACCAGACACAGGACTACCGACACACCACAACCGACACACAAACACCAGACATACCACCACCAGACACACCATCACCAGGCACACTATCACTAAATACACCACCACCGATAACACGACATTCACGCTGGACTCGACACACCTCGGGAACGCTGCGGCTGTTGTTGCAGCATGGCCGTACCCACCCAACCTGGAGTTCGACTGGCCTTGTCTTTCGAACTCCCCTCAGTAGACTGTGAAGCTGAAGTTCAATTCCTCATGTCCAGGATCCCTTCGCTGAAGCACTTCATCCCGCCTTACCGCACCCCCCTGAAAATGCCAATCAGCCCCTCATCTTGAGGTTCGATTTATAACAAGATAATACAAAGAAAACGCAACGAAATTTTCGATTTTTTTCTTAACGAGATTTACATTTTCATCTTCCTTTTATTAATAAAAATGAAATTTAACGTATACAAATTTACTCTAAAACACAACGAATGATTATGAAAATTTTTAAAGCACAAAAAAAAATCGGTTACATAAAAAAAATTAAAATAAAACGAATAGAAAAACGGTTAAAATAAAAGAAAATTTAAATTTGAAATTAAACAAAAACTAATATTTATCCTTAACAGAATATGTACCCAGTGCACACTTATATAATAACTAGGCAGGGTCTTTCTCCGTATGGAGGAGACTTAAGTCCCCGGGATCTCCCCAGAAAATTACTTTGTTTCCCTTTGTTCGGAAACACTGGTCTTCTTCCGCTTATACCCTACCTATCAAGAGCTCTTACTAGGTAGCTAAAGGGATGCAAAAATATTGCCTCTAACTCAACAGGGAGGGGATTAGGGAACCTACGCCGCCCCGACGAACTCTACCCAAAATTAATTAAACGACACAAAAAAAAAAACACTTCCGACACATAAACTTAAGGACTTACAATAAAATATAAAATAAAAATTGTAACCAAGAAAAAAAATATAAAAAAAATTAAAAAGAATTTGTAGCAACGTTGTTTGGTTAACTTTTAGGTTTGAATTATATATGCAGTTATATGTAAATATATATAAATATATGTATAGGCATACGGTGCCTTATACAGTATTCTCCTCGGTTTTGAATATGTATGTATATTATATAGGATGGTAGATTTAAATGGTATTCCGTCTTCAGGTAAGTATATCAATTAGTATATACATATATATTTAAATGATGTATTAGGAACTTCGAGCGTAATTTAAATTTGTTGGGAGGTTTTATATTATCTTCGAGAGTACTTTAAATCAAACGAGGTGAGATTGATTTTTTTTGCACGTATATAAATTACTTGTCGATCCGGGAACGTCGACGGATCATTCCTCTACCGAGTATTTCCAGCCTCGCGACACCTTTTAATATCGAGTGGGTCTTCTTAGCGTATGTACATATGAGTGCTCGTACGCCCGCGGCTGCGGCGGCCGCCAAAAAAAATCAATCTCACTACAAAAATTATATTCACTTTCACCACTCACTCTAATCTAACATTTCAAAACAATAAAACTCACCCTTAATTCCTTTATTTATGATTTTCTTTGTACCCTAGTTTTTCCCTTTAGATTCCTTGGGTTTAATATTTTTCCTCTTCTTATGGGATTCCCACTCTTTTTGAACACTAAACTACACAAAAAAATTTATATTACTAAATGTTAATTACAACTTTAAACACTTTAAGCTTTACACTTCCTTCCACTTTAAGATCTTCTCTTCACGGTAGCTAAACTGAAAATGATTCAAGTAGTGGTCTTTTAGCGGTTCAGCTATGAACATACCGCTTAATTTCATTGCCTACCGTAAGGTTCAACGAACTACTTCTTTTCAAATTTTTGAATATCTGAACCCTTGCTTTTAAGCTCAATTTTACTCCGATGTAATCATAAAAGCTTCTTTTCCCACCAGCCTATTTCCGAACTCTTTTTCCATTACAACCTTCCCTTGTCTTTCCCATTTCGCCGAAACTTTAATTTAAAAAATGTCATTTTCTTTATGTTGTCGTCCTTCTCAAAACCCTCGAAATATATCGGTCGCGCTGCTTAACCTCGTCATCCTTTTCTACTTTGACTACTTTTCTTTTCCTTATTTAATATCCCTTACTCTTTCTAACTTACTCTGGTTCAATTCGTCAGTAGTCTGTTCCATCATTCATTTCATTAAAGCTAAAGTGCGCGCGTTGACATAAACAAACCAAAACAATACAAAAAATATTAATAATAAATCAACAGAAAAAAAAACAACCAATTCAAAACTCAAAGATTATTTTTGGATATACGAATGCCTAAGGTAAGTATTTCTAGTACCTATTCTGACCAGAACCATTGACTGGAGTTTTACTCCGTCCATTTTCTTGGTCAGCCTTGTAAATATTCTTTATACAATTGTCTAACATTATTGATTTTTTTCTTGCAGGAATGGAGACTCCACCTCGGACAACTCTGGCCTATTGGTGGCCACAACAATGCCTAAGGTTAGTATTTGCATCTTCCTATTCTGACCAGGACCATTGACTGGAGTCTTTCGACGTCGATAATCCTGGTCAGCCGTGTAGGTATTCTTTATATCCTATTCTAATGTTCTTTTGATTTTTCCCTTGCAGGAATGGTGACTCAACCTTGACCTCTTAGTATATCGGTGGCCACAACACATGTTCTATTGAATTAGTTGTGCATGAATGTCAAAATTTGCATTTTATTTGCTCTGCATTTATTCAACAGATTCGCTATAATCGTTCTGATTACTTTTTTAAAACATTGGTGTTCCTTTGCTGCATAGTTTTTTTTTTTGAAAGCAAATACATGTATGCTATGTATCAATCAATAATGTTATGGATAATATATTTTTCGACTACAACTCTTTTTTTTTTAATATAATATTTATTAATCAAAATGGAATTCAAAAATAGTTGCAAGCTTAAATCATTAAAAACAAACTATAAATACATTTGGATTAATTAAATTGATACAGATTTTAATTACTTGCAAAAAAAATATTTGGGCCGTTCATTAACGAAAATTTATTAGAATTCGATACAAAAATTGCGCTCGCACCCTTAACTTGATGGTTCTTCGAACGCATCTTTGATACAAAAATCCGAGGTTAATTTTGAAATTTGAAGAATTTCGCAGTGATTTTTGTAAATTAGTGAATTAATTATAATAAACTGATGGTGAACATGCTTTTTTGAAGACAAAGATGTACATTGGTACGCTATCAACAAAATGACTGCAAAATTAAAGCTTAAAACTGTCTTCTTCATCGAAAAAAAGTAAAAAGAAAAACCTAAAAAAAACTTATTAACCCCTCCATTTTGTTTTTGCTGTGCAAAATGCCGCTAGCCCACGGCATCATTTTTTTTTGTTTTGGCTCACATCTATTCATGGATTAATTGTCAAAATTACAAATACAACAATGTAAACAAACGGGTTTTGGAGAGTGAAACGTACGAAAGATTCCGGTCTTGGTAATAGAGTGTTTTTGGTTTTTGTTTATGACAATGATTGCTCTCTCTCTGAGTAACAGTAAAACATATGCAAAATAATGTCAACCAGAAGTTAAATGAATAATAGAATGCATTTCAAATTTCATTCCAATTCGAACCATGAAAGAATAAAGATCATCCAATCCTAGTTTTTTTCTTTTATTTCTCTTAAAATCGTCAAACAGAAAAAAACATCGTAAAGACAATTGAAGACCTTAGGGGCTCTTTTGGCTTACGATAGGAATTGTGTCAGTTAAGACGTATCATACGAGGACATTTGTAGACGCGAATGCTGTCTCATATGGACCGTCACAGAAAACCAAACAAAAATAAAAAATAATTAAATATACGAAAAAATAAACAAAATACATCAAAACCTGAGTAGAGAAGTTTCTCCACTACAAGTTTCTTCTACTAAACGCTGTTGGAAAATTGACTATGAATAAGAGCTGTGTTTATTTACCCAACAACTCTTAGCCTAGGCGCGCACATGCAACTTTTAGTTTCGAAACTGTTTGGTTTCTAAACTGAGCACTATGGACTTATATGAGAGTCCGCGCACATGCAGAAACCATTCTGTCGCCCATTCGAGCAACTTTTTAGTTTGTGTTTTGACACAAACTAGACGGTCACCTCGAGACAATTCCTTAGTTTGTGTCACAAGGAATTATAGGTAACTGCTCGGATATTCAACTAAATGAAATTTTGGTTTCTCAAATTAGCAGTTCGGATTCGGCTTAAAACTTAATTCAATCTGTTAAAGCTAGCCATACACGACAGAGCAAAAGAGGATGTAGACCAAAAACACTCTATTACCAAGACCGGAATCTTTCGTACGTTTCACTCTCCAAAACCCGTTTGTTTACATTGTTGTATTTGTAATTTTGACAATTAGTCCATGAATAGATGTGAGCACAAACAAAAAAAAAACGATGCCGTGGGCTAGCGGCACTTTGCAAAGCAAAAACAAAATGGAGGGGTTAATAAGTTTTTTTCAGGGTTTTCTTTTTACTTTTTTTCGATGAAGAAGTCAGTTTTAAGCTTTAATTTTGCAGGAATTTCGTGGATAGTGAACCAATGTACCTTTTTGTCTTGAAAAAAGCATGTTCAACATCAGTTTATTATAATTAATTCACTAATTTACAAAAATCACTATGAAATTCTTTAAATTTCATAATAATCCCCGGATTTTTGTATCAAAGATGCGTTCGAAGAACCATCAATTTAAGGATGCGAGTGCAATTTTTGTATTGAATTCTAATAAATTTTCGTTAACGAACGGCCCAAATATTTTGTTTGCAAGTAATTAAAATCTGTATCAATTTAATTAATCCAAGTATATTTATAGTTTGTATATTTAAAAAAAAGAGTTATAATCGAAAAATATCTTATCCATAACATTCTTCATTGATGGAAGCATGCATGTATTTGCTATCAAAAAAAAACTATGCATCAAAGGAACACAAATGTTTTAAAAAAGTAATCAGACCGATTATAGTGAACCTGTTGAATAAATGCAGAGCAAATAAAATGTGAATTTTGACATATATCACAAAATGAAAACGTCTTAAAATCGTTCTGAATTCATGCACAACTAATTCAATAGAACATGTAATCGTCATGAATGTTTATTGTTGACGTACAGAAGTTTTTTTAGTGAATTTCCACAGTGTAACGCAAAATATAATTTTCATTCATTCCTTAAAAATGTTTAGTTACCAAAGTTCAAGTTTACTTATTATTGTTTGAAAAGTATGTTTAGTAAAAATGCTGCTAATAATAAAAAAAAAAAATTAATGAGTTTTACGTATATGTTTTTGTTTTTCGTAATAGGTATAATAAATACTACCGCAGATTACATTTTATAAATTAATGCAGAATATAGAAGAAAATATACATAAACAATAGTTTTCAGATATAAAGCAGAGGTTAGCGTAGAAAAATATTTTTGAGAAAGCCAATAATATTTTAGGTATGTTCATTAAAGAAATTTCCGCTTCAGCTAACCTTCATCAACTTTTTAGAAAAAAAAATTAGCATTAATAGCAGCCAATTATTTCATAGCATAATTAATTTTTCAGATTGTAAAATGTCTAGAAATTTTCATACGCTACAAAATTCGTAATTTTATGCGTAAACATAGAAGATAACATTATTTAGTCAAGAAGTATGGATTTTGGCGCGTATATCGGTTTTTTTCTATTGGGTGTTCGGTTTCCCCATACTGGAATAAAAAAAAGTTACTTAAATCTATTTATTGCACTCATTTAGTTGGTATTGTGTGTAAACATATTGCCTTTTTCTATTCCTTAATGATGCTTTACACAAAGCAACTTATTTTTAAAAACAAACAAAATTCCAACTCTAACATAGTCCCTTAAAAAAACAAACTACACCTGAAAAAATTGTCTGTTTTGTTGTTTTACAAAGTATTGAGTTACACTTTTGTCCATTTGCAATAACTATACTTAACCGGTTGCAGCGCATGTTGCGTTCGCAAATTATTTAAGTAAACAAAATAAATAATAATAAACTAATAAATCATTAAATAATATGTATTTGGTCAATTTTATTTTATTTAATATACATTTACAACATTTATTTGGATGGAAATTAAAAAGCTTTACAAATCTTCCAATTTAAGACCATGTCAGCACTTCAGATTCTGTTGGTTAGGATTGTTTAGTTTTTGAACGAGGCCATGAAACATTCAAAATGAAGCATTTAGATGGGGCTGATTACTATAATGAAGCATTTTGATGGGCCAAAGCACTAATTGTGAGAATGTGTTTGGTTTTTTGCATCATTTCACGCACACTTTCTCACATTTAGTGCTTTTTAGCTTGTAGGCAAACCGAAATGTCAGTCTGAGATTCCGGTCTTGGTAATAGAGTGTTTTTGATGTAGACCCATTTGAATGTTCTGCAATGAACGAGCCCGACTCACTTTACGTTAAAGTCTTCAAATCTAGTACAAAATTCTATTACATTTTAAAGTAGATAAAGGGGTCGTAGATTCATGGGGATGTATCGGGTTTCATACATTTTTGGTGTTCTTTTTGTAGAACCTAATGTATTGACTACATATTTAATTCATTGCTAAATGAAATTAAATCAAAGTCCATTGAAATAAAGGCTTAAGATCCTTAAGTAAGAAGTATAATCTGAGAAAAGAATTTGTATGTTTCGATTTCTTAAGAACTATCTACCGCACAATTCAAAAAGGATGAAAATTAGTGCAAAGCTAATTTGATTGAAATGTGAAAATTAATAGTGAATTGTGTTTATATATCATTTTCCTGCTCTGTCAATGCGTCCGAGAAATTTCTCAGAAATATGAACTGGCCAATTTTATAATCGGTAGTCAAACAGACATATACGTTTTTATTTGAAATGACAGATGATGAACCATTCTACAATCTACAAAACCGAAACCGAAAGGTTGAATATCAAGATTTTTTTGGAAAATAAGACTTGTAACAATGATATCCTTTCTTCGCACAGGACGACAATTATGTTTCAACTCTAATATAATTATCAGAAATGTTTCTTTCACACCATCATTATTGCTAAAAGAGAGTAAGTTTTAATGACTTCAGCAAATTGAACTAGAATCGCAGTCTTAACCTATGTCTTCTTTTTATTAAGTCCAACCAAAGCAAGAAAATGACATTCTGGTTTTGCAAGGGGTCGATGTTGTCTCTCCACGAGCTGATAAAATGCTCAACGCAGCATGCCAACCAAAGTTCTGTCCGGAATGCACACTAGGGCTTAATGTTAAACACACGGATGTTCTTATTCTCAGCCAGTACGTCCGTTCTGATGGCTGCATGCTTCCGCGTCGTATAACTGGTCTGTGCCGTCGTCAACAGAAGAAAATGGGAATACTCGTAACAATGGCACAAAAAGCTGGTCTTATGCCAAACCTAACGCCAGCTTGGAGTACCAAGGACCCTAAAAGACGATCCGGTTGGAAAAAATTCAACAAATACTTCTTCGAGTCTACAATTAAATATTAACAAATACATTGTTTGTATCACTTTTTATTTATGTAATCCATTAAATCAATTATTAAAGATAATTATTATTATATTCAACTTGATCAAATTAATATTCTTCTAGAATTGAATCCAGCAGTTGGTAATCACTATCAAGTTCCAGCTCTTCCTCATTATAAGTTTCAAAATGTTTATATTTCTGAACTTCCTTAACAATAGAATCCTCTTTTTCATCAAGGAAATGACTTAGTACATGTTCTATATATATCGAAATAAAAATAATGTTTTAAAAGATTAGAAGTAACTTAATTCAAAATTCACTACTTACCTCCGAGATCGTTCCTATATCTAAACGATTCCTCGCAAAAAGTGCACTTAAACCGGTTATCATTGGAGTGAGAAATCTGATGCAAGTGTAGATTTTTCTTCGAAGAAAAATATTTTTCACATTCATTGCATTTGTATTGGGAACAATCTAAGGGTTATAAGAACAAAAAGATTAACAAATATTCATGCGTATTTCAAATATGAAAATAGTTCTTAGAAAACAAACCTTGATTGTTATGAATCTTTAAATGAGCGTTCATATCGGATAAGTCAAAGAAACTCTTATGGCAATGTATACATGAGAAGGAGTTATTTTTTAGATGCACTTTCTCAATGTGAACCTTTAATTCAGTCTTTTTTGTAAAGCATTTTCCGCAACTTCTACAAATAAATGGACGATCCACTGTCTCGTGTGATCTACGATGTTCAATAAGATTCGATGCAGTTTCAAATTGTAAATCACATTCCGTACATCTATAGCAGCCTTGAACAATTGAATTATCCAAGTGGTGTGTATGAAAATGATTTCCCAGCTGGAAAGGTCTACGGAAAGATTTGAAGCAGAATTTACATTGGTAAATGTTGTCACCGTGCTCGGTATGTTTTAACATGTGGTTTTTTAAGCTTGGCTTGTTGGTGTATTTAACACCGCAAACTTCACATTGATGACCATCACTGTGGCAACGCATATGCGCCATTAGACAGGAACGGCCCTTGAGACCTAATAAATGGAATTTTTTAAATAATACTATTGGCAGAATTTTAAAACGAAATATTTTCAAAGCGAGGCATGCAAGAAGATATAAAAGCATAAAACATGCAAATTCAAGTGCACCATAATTTAATGATTACGTTGGCAAACAAATTATGAAAATCTATACTGGAAAAGAGAATCGAATGCATCCCGTTTAAAAAAAGTTTGACTATGTTTCTTTCAAGTTCTGTCCAATATATATAGCTTTATTTTGAATAATATGTGAAATTGATAATTTGAAACTAACTTACCTTTTCCACAAATTTCGCATTTCCAAGGGAAGGGGTCTTTATGTGTTAGTTTGTGTTCTTGGAGGGTTATCTTTTGACGATACTCTAAAAAAGAAACCATAAAAAATAACAAACTATCATTATACAAAAATATAAATAAAAAATTAGAAAAGATATAATTTGTATGCGCAAGATATTAAAATAAATAAATAAATATATTAGGTGGCGCAACAGTCCGTAGAGAACCAGGGCCTAGCGACTTACAACTCTCAACCATTCCTGTGTGCGAGTAATTGCAGGGATGGAGGGGACCAACAGTTTATATGCCGAATCCGAACGGCTAATTTGAGAAAGCACTTTTCATGACAAGAATTACTCTTGGAGAATTTGTCAATTCCTCGCAAGAGGCAGCACCCGTGAAATAAACTTTAGGTGGCACAGGTAGGGATCGCACCCAAGACCTCTCGCATGACAGTCCAACACACTAACGATCATGCCACGGGTACCGCAAGATATTAGACAAATCAAAAAAACACTACTTCTTGATGCTTGAGAGTACGACAGGGCCCAAAATAAAAGAACACTGATTAATAACAATGCATATATCAATGTTTGAATAGCTGTAAAACATATATCAAAAATTGGGATCTGTAGTTTTTGCTTCCAACGGTGTTGTACTTATTAGAGGCATTCACAGCAAATTGTGAAAAATGATGGTCCTAACATTTTTTTTGGCTAATATCTTCAGATTCATAAATTATGTTCTACAACTTATAAAAAAAAGAAACAGATCATGCTTCAGAAGTTCGCTTCGCAGTTGCAAAGTAGTAGAAAAAAATTTTATACTTACTTTTTCCACATTCATCACATTCGAATGGCTGCTCTTTAGTGTGGATTCTTTCATGATTTATTAAGTGAATCTTCTGGATAAAAGCTTTCTCACAATATGAACACTTGTGTTCTTTTTTTCGATGAGTATTCATGTGATTATAATACTTTCTCTGAGTGATTTGTTTAAGTTTGGTTTTACAAATCGAACAAACGTAATCTTTTCGCACATGAAACTGACGTGTATGAAGTTTTAGCTTCGAAAGTGATGGTATAAATTTCATACACACATCACACTGGAACGTAGCGTTGTTTTCAGGTTCATTGCGGTTCGGAAGGTCTTTGGTAGCCAAAGGTGAAGCACATTTCTCTTTAAAATCTTCGGAACTAGTTTTATTATTGAATTCATTCGTATTGACAACAACAGTAGTATTATGAATATTTTTGGGGGCGTCAATTTGGTTTGGATGATTGAACAAATAGTCACTTTCATTTCCTTCGAAATTGTCTACTTGTGGACAATGAGTTTGAGATTCAGTGTTGAAGAACTCTACTTCCTCTTCGTAGCCAACATATTCGATTAATTTACTAGGAGAGATGTATCCTATTTTATCAATATTTTTAAGTTGATCTTCTTCGGCAATATTTTGTGTATAGGCATTTCCAATTTCACTAATGTCACGACTAATACACGACAAGAGAATCTTCTGTGAATCAAACACTTGTTTGCGAAAGGTATTAACCTGGCAAAACTTGTCCAAGCATTCAGTACACATTTGTTGGGGCAGTCCATCGTTGGGTTTGATCTATGTATTTCATGCAAAGTTCATAACAATGTTAAAAGTAAAATCATTCTTAACAGACATACATCGTACCTCAAGATTCCAAAGAAAAAAATCATTGAAAATATCTATAAATTCACAATTAGCTTCTGGTTGCCCCGTTTCACCATAATCAAAAATCGGATGAAAAGTCATAGAATTATCTGGATCAAAGCGACAACATGCCCTGCATGTTTTTTCAACAAAAATACTATTTTCTGAAGAAATCTTCAGAGACATTTTCCTTTTGAACATGTGTTTTCTGCATCAATTTCAATTTGTTTTTAACCAAAACCAAACCAATGTT
Source organism: Eupeodes latifasciatus (assembly GCA_920104205.1). Lineage (NCBI taxonomy): Eukaryota > Metazoa > Arthropoda > Insecta > Diptera > Syrphidae > Eupeodes > Eupeodes latifasciatus. The sequence goes on along the minus strand of OV049924.1, from coordinate 168,474,456 downwards.
TGTGCAGAATCTTGCAAAATTAACAGAACATTTTGTTATTGTTATTTGTTAAAAACATATATGGATGACATGTGATGACACAAGCTAGCCAAAGTGAGAAAACAAAAACTTGACGTATTTAGTGTTGCCATTGACTTTTTTTGCCTACGATAAAAGAGTAACCAAATAGTTTCTAGGTTGTTGACATTTAAATATATTAATTATTGTTTGGCCATATTATTTTTGCAGTTGTTTTAAATGATTGTATATACATACACTCCCGGTCATAAGGTTAGAACTTAGAAGCAGGCGTTTTGAGAAGTAAAATCGATATTTCTCCCGTTACATGATGGATTAGAAAAAAACAACTATGGTAAATGAGGGACCATTTTGTTAACAACAAAATATAAAACTTGGGTAAAGGAGAGATTTAGCTTACGGAACTTTCATGGCAAATTGTTAATTGAGTCAAGAATATGCGAAAATAAATCGGGTCATTAGATTAGAAGCACATCAAATAAATAGAAATAAAATGCAAGTATTTGTATTTTGTTATGGTTTTTAGTTTTCATTAGGTTTTTAATAATGTGTGCTACCACCAGCCTTCAAAATAACTTCAAAAATTCTACCTTTTAAGGATTTATAAAGAGATTCCAAGTAGACTAAAGAAATCTCACTCCAGGCCAATTTGATACCATGAATTAGCGATTCCTTGTCACCGTATTGCTTTCCTCCTTCATGTACCTTACGTGTAAGCTAGCCCCACACATTTTCAAATATTTTAAGGTCCGAGGAATATGGTGGCCAAGGCAGCAAGTGGAAGTTTTGGTTTGCAATAAGGGATTTTACCTCTCGGGCTATGTGTTTTCCTGCTGAACAATCCATGGAATTAGTCCAAAAAGCTCGCTTATATTGGGAAAAACTTATTCCAGGAAGGCTTTGTATGTTTTCCTAGTCATTTGGTATCTTGGACTACCAAGTCTATAGCGCTATACAATAAATTTGAGCTCCAGAAGAAAACGCCTCCTTTTTTATGCTATGGTGACGGTTTAAAAATCACTACTCTTTCCTCAGGTGATGGAAATAATAATTAAACCCATCTGGCCCATCTAGGTTAAATTTTTCGTCGGAAAAAAAATAACCTTCCTCCAATCATTTGCGGTCATTCCATTTTGCACATCCCAGCTCATGTGATCTTTCGCGAAACACAAGCGTTGCTTCTTCCTTACTTCATAAAGTGGTGGTTTTTTCTTAAGCTTCAGGCGCTTTAAGTGTTTAGCATGGCGAATCGTGTATTTAACAGTGGATAAGCTGGCCTTAACATTAGCTTTTTGCCTATTTTTAGCTGCCGATAAAGCTGAATTTGACGCTATTCTAAGGTTACTTCGCATTTGGCGAAGTCTAAAGGCAGATGAAGTGTTTTTTTTAATAATTTCTAGAGTAAGACGATGGTTTTTTAAATAATTACTTACACATGTTCATTTCGATTTACTTTTCGGGCTATAGCAAAGCATTAAATACCTTTAGAGCAATAAACATCTTTTCTTGCCCTTTCCTCCCCCGTCAAACATTTTTTGTTGCCCATTTCTGTTAACACTCAATCGAGAACAATTAATTTATAAATTGTACCGTTTTTCCGAAAAAAAAATGTATGCATTTCTTTCACAAAACAACGTTGATTTATTCACTGCTTCTAATCTAATGACCCAATTTATTTTCGCATATTAATGACTCAATTAACAATTTGTCATAAAAGTTCCGTAAGCTAAATCTCTCCTATGTCCAAATTTTATATTTTGTTGTTAACAAAAAAGTCCCTCATTTACCATTGTTGTTTTTTTCTAATCCATCATGTAACGGGAGAAATATCAATTTTACTTCTCGAAAATGCCTGCTTCTAACCTTATGACCGGCAGTGTACATATGTATAATAGATAAGGGCTCAACTTTCCATTACCGCTGCACGAATTTCGACATGCGGTTTTTTTATTTGATAGATATGTATGTGCAAATAAATAATAAATATAGCAATTTTAGAGCGACAAAACATTTATTTCTATTTTAAATTAATTTTCAAAGTTCACTTTTTCACATACAAAACACGCGAAAATGGTTGATTTTGACATTTCTTCCCTGTTTTTTGTTCAATCTTGCCATACTTGATTTTTTTTGTTGGGGATTTCTTTGTGCTCAAATGCAAAAAGTACTTTGCATATACCCAAACTCGCACCCACCCTAAATCCCAGTGATCCAAGCAGGGGGGGGGGGGTTGCAGGGGGCAGCACATTCGTCGCGAATAAAGTTTGACAGCCGAACACCATTCACCACCGAAACCAAAACAAGAATGATTTTTTAGGTTAAGTACGCGAGTTAAGTAAAAGATCCTCTGAGATCTTAAAAAAATATATTTTCATATATTTTCTTCTCCGACTTCAACTTTGGAGGAAAAGTGATTGAAACGAATTTTTAAGCGGAACGATCTTCTTTATTGAACGAACGAATAGAACTGACTTAAAACTAAGATACAATTTATGTTTAAGCCTACGGTGCCGATATGTGCCAATATGTTTATAGATAGTGTTATATATATTGTAAATGGATTTAAAGGAAGATGCTGTGTTTGAAGAAGGATGCTGTGTTTGTCTTCCGTTGTTTACTTTGGTTCTCATGGCATCGATGTTTTTGTTTAGTCTGGGATTCTTCATGGTAAAACTGCTGACATCGGTATCTGGATGGATACCATCTGTGGAGTGGTCATGGGTAGTGGTACCTTTGTAACTCCCCCCGCCTTAGTTTGGAGACTCTCCTGAGGCTTCATGATTTTAATTTCATTAAGAGGTATTTGTTCTGATTTTATTTCTTCGGCACATATCATATTTATATTTTTTATATTCTTTACATTTTTATTTTTATTTAAGTATTTTAATATAAAGTAGCAAATAGTTATTACAGTACATATAATTATTATGGTTGAAATTGTAATTGTATTACGATTATTCTTATATTCTATTAGTTTTATTTTATTTTGATGCTCAATGTCTTGAATAATTAGGTCTTTAATAACAATTTCTGAGTCTATTACACTCATATTTAAATTTGGTTGTATTACAATTTTATGATTAAAATTTTGTATTTTGTTATGATATTGTTTATTATTTGCGTAAATAGTACATTTGTTAAAATTTATAATGAAATGTTTATGTAGATGGTATAATTTCTCGTTACAATTTTGTTCAATAATTTTATCAAAATTTATGGCAATTAATAGACCTTTATCTATTTCTTCAACATAATTCTTGGTTCTATATTCAATGGACTTACATGGAGAGCATTCTATTGGGTTTTTTAAATTTTTAAGATATTTATTAAGAGGATAAATTTTATCTTCATACTTTAGGACTTTTTGTTCTTCTATATTTGATATTATTGTATTATTAGAAAAAGGTATCAATCTTAAATAGTAAGTTGGGATTTGTTTATTCAGAAATACTGGAACGCTTATTATAATTACAAAAATTTTCGAATTTTCTTTTCCAAAAATGTTTATTTTCATTTCTTTTAATTCATTTAAACCTATAAAATTTTCTTCGATTTCAACAATATCCAGAATTGATCTCGACATAATTCCTTCTTTAGCTGCATTAAAATTATCAATAATTTTTTCTATTTCATTATCTAACTCAGATATATAATTATGGAGTTTGAGTAGTGTAATTTCGTTTTTAATTTCATTTATTTCATCTCTAACATTTTTTGTTAATTTAAAAAACTGGGTTTTGACTTCTTCTATGCTATCTCTGATATTTCTAAAATTATTTTGGAAAATTCCATTAATTGAAATTTGTTGGTTGTAAGCATCGTAACATCGTACTTATTTCAAGGAACGCCAAACAAATCGAATCGATGCTAAAAGAATTGACTACTGCTTGTAAGCCCTATGGACTCAACATAAACCAAACAAAAACAAAAGCAATGACCAATCACACAAAAATAGATATCACATTAGACGGAGTAAAGATAGATTATGTAGAAGATTACATTTACCTTGGACAATTAAAATCATTCAAAGACCAAGAAAACAAGGAGATAAACAGACGAATCACAAACAGTTGGAAACAATTCTGGAATATACATCAAATAATGGAATCAAATTTAAGTAACAACACAAAAAAATATATAATGGACTCAGGAATACTACCCGTTATGACTTATGGACTACAAGCACTTGGATTAATCTCAAATTTAACAGAAAAACTTAGGATTTGCCAAACTAAAATGGAAAGAAAAATTCTAAAAATAAGACCAATTCAAAAAATACGAAACCAGCATATAAGACAACAAACACAAATCATTGATGTAGTTGAAAGAACAAGAAGGCTTAAATGGAGCTGGGCAGGCCACATCTCAAGGCTTCAAGAACAAAGATGGACTAAAGTAATCACAAAATGGACTCCAGCTGACAAAAGACGACCTGGAAGACCCAAGAAAAGATGGGCTGATGATTTATCGGACTACAGACAAAATTGGTATAATGAAGCTAAGGACAGAGAATTATGGGCAACATTGGGGGAGGCTTATGCCAGAAATATATCTTCATGAAAAGAACAATCAAAGGTTTATATACTTACTTACTAAATTTTCAATATAATTAGTTAAAAATTTTCAATATAATTAATAAGTTAATACCAGACTTTGTTTGTAATTTAAATTTATTATAAAAAAAAAAAAAAAAAAAACATTGTTAAAACGAAAATTGTATATATGTATAAATTTAAGAAATTTAAATGGCAAATAAAAGCTTATAATAATAATAAAAGCATCAACTAATTTTTTATCATTTTGATCTATGATATCTAAATGTTCTAATATTTCTTCTCTATCTTCATTGTCCATGGTTCCGTAAAGTAATTTAAAAATTGAACCTATTGAATTTATTAATCCTCTTTTAACTCTGTTATTTGCTAGTGTTTTATTGTTCCTTACGGAATGTTCATTTATACTTAAAAGCATGTTTATATTAGTCTGAATTTTCGAAGTTTTATGGAAAAGGGATTGGTCGTTTCCTATAACCGATATAATATCTGTGTTTTGGTATATATATAAAGTTAAGTTATATATAGTGTCTAAATATTCTTGTAGATTAATTTTATGATAAATTCGAGAGTAATCGCTTATTATTGGTATATCTCCATCTTTTATTAGGATGATTCCTTCATCTTCTATGTTTTCTACTTGGATATCAGCATTTATGCTTGTTATTTTAGTCATAATTAACAATGTTACAATTAGAAAAATTGCTTTTTTGTTGAGTTGATTGAAAATCTGTAATAAAAGAATTTTATTGGTTTTGGCTTTGTTGAATTGTGGGTTTTGGGGTTTTATCTTTATTTGGTCCTTTAAAATACTTTTGCTGTCTTTTAATCCGTGAAGGATGGATTTTTAATTGCCTTTTACCTTTACTATGTCTAATATTTCCTTTATCGTCTGCTTTAATATCTACTTTTCTAAATTTAGGGTTTTCTTTATGTCTTGCTTGACCATAATTTTTTATATAAGCTTTATCGTAGGGGTAATCTTTATTTGTTTCGCGGTTTTTATTATGATAATCTAGCCATTGATTTTTCTTTGATTCTAATAATTTAAAAATTTCATCGGTATTCACATTTCCAAAGTGTACTTCTATTGGTTTCTTACATATGGTTGAATGTATTGTATTATTATAATACATAGCTGCTTTAAGAATCTTTTCAGTGATTTCAAGATTCGGTTCCGTGATATTAAGTATTCTTATGTGTTCGAGAAGAGACGAATGACATCTACTCATGTCAGCATTACCTGTATGGCTATTTGGAGAATTGAAATGAATTGATAGATTTTCTTGTTCTATAAATTCTATTATGCTAGCTGTATTGAATTCGTTATCTGCCACAATTAATTTGGGTTTATCAAAATTTTGAATGTACTCTTTTATCAATTCAACTAAGGTAATTGAACTTTTGTCTGTAGTTTCTTTGATGTATAAATGTTTCGAAAATTTATCAATTACTGTAAAATAATATTTTTTTTCAATATAAAATATGTCTAAATGAATAATTTCATTTTTATTGTTTGGTGTAACCGTATGTTTGAATTTTGGTTTAGGGGGTTTCCTATCATATTTTGCTAAGTTACAGATTTCACAATTATTTATGTACTCTATTATTAATTCTTGCAGTTTAGTGAAATAATATTTTAATTTTAATTCGGTATAATTTTCATGAATACCTCTGTGATTAGTTTGCTTGTGGATTTCTTTTATTTTTTCTAAGCATGAGTCTTTGGTCAACAAATCTTCTGCTAATAATGCACATTTTATCAATTTATAATTTGATATTGTAAAATGTTCAAACATTTTGTTTTTAAACAGATTGAAAGAGTTTTCTTGTAATTCTGAGTAAATTCCTAGTACTCCTTTGTTAGGTAAATATTCTTTTAATATAGTTATCATTTCATTATTATTTATTTCCTTTTCTGTCAAAAAAATTTTCTTCTTACTGTGTCCTTTTTATATGTTTGCTCTTTTTCTTTCACTAAAATTATTTGCGTTTTAAATTTATTCACTATACCTTTATTTTCTATTATTTTACTTTCTTCTATTACATTGCTATTAACTTCATTTATATTTATTTCATTTTCATTAACATTGATCCTTGAAAGAAAATCTGCCACTTTGTTTTCTTTACCTTTCACAAATTCTATATCGTAGTTATATTCATTTAATTTTGTCTTCCATCTGATCATTTTTGATCCTGGGTCTTTAAGACTATTTAACCATACCAACGGTCTATGATCAGTCTTTATATTGAATTTTACTCCATACAGATAGGGTCGAAAGTATTTCGTTGCCCAAACTATAGACAATAGTTCCTTCTCAATAGTCGCATAATTTATCTCATGTTCATTGAGGGTTCTTGATGCAAAAGAGATAGGATGATTATCCTGTGAAAGAACAGCACCAATTGCTTTATCTGAAGCATCCGTGGTGAGAGTAAATTTTTTCTTGAAGTCAGGATATCTTAATATAGGATGACTTGTAATCAAGGATTTCAAACTCTCAAAGGCATTTATGTATTTTGGATCATTTTCATTAATCCTATTGCCTTTCTTTAAACATTCTGTTAATGGTATTGCAATTTTAGAATAATTCTCGATGAATTTTCTATAATATCCAGTGATTCCCAAAAACGATTTGATTTGTTTAACTGTTCTAGGTGCACATAATTTTTGTATGGCTATAATTTTAGCAGGGTTTGGTTTTATTCCTTGGTCGGTTAATATATGGCCTAAATATTCCGTGTTTTTAGAGAAAAAATTACATTTGTCTATTTGTATTTTCAGGTTATGTTTTCTTAATTCCTTGAAAATAAGTTTAATATTCACTTCCATTTCTTGTAATGAAGTGGCGAATATAAGTATGTCGTCGAGATATACTACACATATTTTGTTTATGAATTCTCTAAGGATTTCGTTCATCATCCTTTGGAATGTTGCCGGGGCATTTTTTAGTCCAAACGGCATTCTTATAAATTCATAATGACCTTGAGGGGTGCTAAAAGCAGTTTTGTGTTGATCTTTTTCATCAACCATAATTTGATGGAAACCTTTAGCCAGGTCTAAGGTGGTAAAGTATTGAGCTTTGCCAAGCTTATCGAATATTGACTCAATATTCGGGAGAGGGAACTTGTCCTCGTGAGTCTTTTCGTTTAATTTGCGATAGTTTATAACTATACGCCATTTGTTTGTTTTAGAATTGTCTTGTTTCTTGGGTACAACCCAGATAGGTGCATTGTATGGAGAATTCGATTTTTGAATAATGCCTTGGTTAAGCATATCTCGTATTTGTTTTTCAACTTCCTCTTCATGTATTTTAGGAAAACGGTAAATTTTTGAAAAGATAGGTATATTATCTGTAGTGACTATACAATGCTTAGTATTGGAAGTACAACTTAAATCCATTCCTTCTTTATAAAATAAATCGTTATTGTTTTTCAATACTTTTCTTAGGGATTCATTTTCTTCTTTGTTTAGATTTTTGTAAAGACAGTCTAAATTGCTGGTTTCTTTGAGTTCTTCAAAGCAGTTAATTTCTTGAGGGCAGGAATAGTTAAAAAAAAGCGTTTGACTGAAAATTTTAAGAGAACCTTCCCCGATGGCGTTTAAGGGATGAAGGATATTTTGTCCTATAATTGCTTTAAAACTTTTGTTGGAAAAATTCAAAATTTTCCACATAATTTTATTATTTGCGGGTGCATTAAATTCTTTAGGGAATGAAGTTTTTATTTGTTCAGTAACTGTGGTTTTACCAGTGAGACCATTTATTTCTAGAGGGTATTCTAATTTATATCTTGGAAAAAGTTTAAGGCAATTGATATCAATACTTGTTGTTGAAGCTCCAGAATCAATCAATACTGGTATTGTCTCATTTTCAATGGTGAGGTTTATTATGGGAAGAGGACCTCTGAGGCCTCCTCCTGAAAATTTATATCACGGTTATTTTCTCTATTATTAATTTGATATGAATTGGAATTAGTTGTTCGATTCTGATTACTATTAGAATTATTAGTATTCCTTATGTTATAATTATTATTGCCATAATTATTACTCCTATTATTATTATATCCATTATTATAATTTATATTATTTGAAAAATTATTAGCTCTATTGCTATAATTATTCCTCTTATTGGTATTGTTGTTATTAGGATAATTGGTAATCCTGTTGTTATTTCCTTGGCTATAATTTCTATTATTAGAGTTGCTAAAATTATTATTATAGTTACCACGTTGGTTACTATTAAAATTTCTATTACTAAAATTTCCTACACCATTGTTTCCATTGGAATCGTTATTATTTCTATGTCTAGGAGGATATCCTTCTGAAAATTGTGGATTCGAATTTCTGTAATTATTTAAAAGCTCGTATGCTTTTTGCATACAATTTATGTTTCGACTAAGTACGAAACTTTCTTGATTTGTGTTAAGCTGTGAGCAAAATATTCTGAAAAACATGTCCCTAACATTGTCAGGTGAAAACTCAACAGACTTTACTATTTCAAAATTGTACTTTACGTTAATTTTATCCATAAGTTCACAAAGTTTTATATAATAAGATTCTAAGCAATAATTTCTTAAACTTACGGCCTTTTGGTAAATATAAATGTAGCTTTCTTGTGGTCCAAAATTTTTTATTAAAGTGTCCTTCATTATTGACCAAGTTATGAAAGGTCCCAGCATTCTGATGGGTTGTTGGGCTCTTCCTTGAATGAGTCCTCTAACTACGTTCTGCGTTGCAAATGCTTTTGTGGCTGGCGTCAAATATTGCAGGTTTATGTCTACATCGTATATAAAAGATGCGACATCTCTCGGTCCTTCTCCGCTAAATGGCTTTATCCTCTGCATTAACTTCACAATCTCCATTTCAGGTAAGGTAAATGTAAGTGGTTTTATATCAGGTAGTTGTTCTTGATGCTGTTGTTGCTGGTCTTGTTGCTGGTCTTGTTGTTGCTCTTGTTGATTTTGTTGCTGTTGCTGTTGCTGCTGCTGCAAAATTTGTTGCTGCCGCAGGAGTTCTCGTTGCTCGGCTGTTGCGTTTAAAAGCAGTTCAACTTGATGTTCCATCTTAGGTTTTTGTTTTTTTTTTTGTTTTGTTTAGCGAATTTTATATTATTTTATGTAATGATCTGAATTTTTATGGGTCAAACCAACCAGTCTCAGTAGGTGTTTTAAGAGTGCGTTTGTAGACTTTCCCTTTTTGTAAAAGGTCGCACAACCCCAATGAATTCAATTTAAGATCAAAGAAATAATTTTTTCACTTTATATTATATCGATATTAATTTGTCGTTTAAGTATCTTCAGAGATACACGATTTTTCGATATGCGAACGGATATTGGTATCCTACCGACTGCGCCAGTTAAGTAAAAGATCCTCTGAGATCTTAAAAAAATATATTTTCATATATTTTCTTCTCCGACTTCAACTTTGGAGGAAAAGTGATTGAAACGAATTTTTAAGCGGAACGATCTTCTTTATTGAACGAACGAATAGAACTGCCTTAAAACTAAGATACAATTTATGTTTAAGCCTACGGTGCCGATATGTGCCAATATGCAGGGCCGGCCCAAGCCAAACTTGCGCCCTGTGCAAGATTTGTAGAAAGCGCCCCTTTTTTATATTTTTTTTACACAT